>CM022298.1:328630217-329027856 GCA_011799875.1 Thinopyrum elongatum
TCCGACTACGAACGTGCGAGGACGTCGCGCCTTAGCAATCGCTAAACCAACTCCGAGAGGTTATTGACCACGCCGGAGCACAATCAACCTGACCCCGAGGGTCTATCTCCTGCAAGCAAACGAAGAACAAGCAAGAAACTAAGATTTGCAATCTGGATATTGCGAATATAAGATGAAAGCTTTATTGATCGAGGTGGGGTTCTGTGACGTCTTGGTCTGGTCGTTGAACACAAACGAAGTACGCGAAGTTGCAGCTATGGCGAACTTTTAATCTAAACAAAACCCAAAGTCTAAACGGTGCCCTAAGGGCTGTACATATGGAGGAAGAGGAGGGGATTTCGTGGCCCTTGAAGGAGGGGTCCGAAACCAACCCTATCTCTTGTTTCCCCACACATACGGACTCTAAAAACAGCCTATACTCAAGTATTTCGAAATTACATGGGCCTGGCCCAATAATAAGGTGACGCAGCACCTATAATAGCCTCTGGACGAAATTTATGAAGTGACATCTTGTATATTTCGTCCAAGGCTTCCTGCACTCATTATGGTGGCTTGAAAGTCCTGAAATCATCACTTGTAACTCCGTTCTTGTTCCCCTTGTGCATGCCATCATCTCCATGCTTGAACTTGCTCCAAGGTTCCTCTTTCTTGTCCAAGCTAGGGCCTTCATTTGTAAGCAAAACAAATGTATCCAATTTAGGCAGCATCATATTCTCATGAACTTTAGAATCATTACCAAGAAACGAAAGTACCTGATAATTTAATTGGCGTGCGCGAGCTCTAGTAATTGGTCCAGTATGTATAGAAGCAGGGGCCGTGGGTGCAACAATGGTATTGATGTCCTCATCATCCTCCCCTTCTTGAAATGAAGTCGTCCTCGACGGAAGCTCATCTTCCTCACCCAAATAAGGCTTCAGATCTGCAATGTTAAAAGTGGGACTAACCCCAAAATCTGCAGGCAGCTCAAGTTTATATGCATTATCATTTATTTTCTCTAACACCTTAAAAGGACCATCAGCACGTGGCATTAGCTTTGATTTGCGCAAATCAGGAAATCTATCCTTACGCAAATGTAACCAAACAAGATCTCCAGGTGCAAACACAACATGTTTTCTACCCTTATCTCCAGCAAGTTTATATTTAGCATTCATACGCTCAATGTTCTCCTTAGTTAACTCATGCATTTTTAAGATCAATTCAGCACGTTGTTTAGCATCAAAATTAATCTTCTCCGAAGATGGAAGAGGCAACAAATCAATTGGTGCACGAGGAAGGAAACCATACACAATTTCAAAAGGACACATCTTAGTAGTAGAATGCAATGAACGATTATAAGCAAATTCAATATGAGGCAAGCATTCTTCCCACATTTTCTTGTTATTCTTCAAAACAGCCCTAAGCATAGTAGACAATGTTCTATTGACTACTTCAGTTTGTCCATCAGTTTGGGGGTGACATGTAGTACTAAAAAGCAGTTTAGTCCCCAACTTAGCCCATAAACATCTCCAAAAGTGGCTAAGAAATTTAGTATCACGATCTGAAACAATAGTATTTGGCACACCATGCATGATAGAGGCGAGGGTGTCCCGATCTTTCGATGAGATGATAGCTATCGTTTTTGGTGGAGTAGACTTTGACGATCCGACTACGAACGTGCGAGGACGTCGCGCCTTAGCAATCGCTAAACCAACTCCGAGAGGTTATTGACCACGCCGGAGCACAATCAACCTGACCACGAGGGTCTATCTCCTGCAAGCAAACGAAGAACAAGCAAGAAACTAAGATTTGCAATCTGGATATTGCGAATATAAGATGAAAGCTTTATTGATCAAGGTGGGGTTCTGTGACGTCTTGGTCTGGTCGTTGAACACAAACGAAGTACGCGAAGTTGCAGCTATGGCGAACTTTTAATCTAAACAAAACCCAAAGTCTAAACGGTGCCCTAAGGGCTGCATATATGGAGGAAGAGGAGGGGATTTCGTGGCCCTTGAAGGAGGGGTCCGAAACCAACCCTATCTCTTGTTTCCCCACACATACGGACTCTAAAAACAGCCTATACTCAAGTATTTCGAAATTACATGGGCCTGGCCCAATAATAAGGTGACGCAGCACCTATAATAGCCTCTGGACGAAATTTATGAAGTGACATCTTGTATATTTCGTCCAAGGCTACCTGCACTCATTATGGTGGCTTCAAAGTCCTGAAATCATCACTTGTAACTCCGTTCTTGTTCCCCTTGTGCATGCCATCATCTCCATGCTTGAACTTGCTCCAAGGTTCCTCTTTCTTGTCCAAGCTAGGCCCTTCATTTGTAAGCAAAACAAATGTATCCAATTTAGGCAGCATCATATTCTCATGAACTTTAGAATCATTACCAAGAAACGAAAGTACCTGATATTTTAATTGGCGTGCGCGAGCTCTAGTAATTGGTCCAGTATGTATAGAAGCAGGGGCTGTGGGTGTAACAATGGTATTGATGTCCTCATCATCTTTTTTTCTTTTTTTTTGCACTTTTTTTTTTGCTCCGCAACAAATTTTTTTCGAAAAAGTCTACAAATGGTCTAAAAACTGCCTAGCCAGAATTTTCCAGACTTAGTTTTTTTTTTTAAACTGGAACTATTTTTCTTCTACGGGTAGCACGAAAATTGGGGAATCCGACTTGTTCACGACTCGCAGTATCGCGTGATCTGGAACTCTAAAATAAAGGAATAAATACTGGACTCGGACTAGGACTGGTGGCAGAGATGAATATGGTGGAACTCGGACTGGTGATGGTATATGACGGTAGTATATGTGGACTCGGATTGGTGGTGGTATATGGACTCGGATCGGTGGTGGTATATGGACTCAGAGAAATAGCAGATAAGCTGTGGTGGTATATGGTAGGGGCGATGATGATGGTGCGGCGGCGGCGTGACAACTTGTGAACAGAACTCGAAACTCTAAAGAACTAGACGCTAAGACCAGCAACTTGACACGACGATGCAACCGCAAATTCAACAAAGCAAAAACCCTAAAAAGATTATGCAAAGGCTTAGATTGGTTCGGATATGATGAACTAACCCTAATTTTTTTTTGTGGCTTTTTTTTTGGACAATACGTAAGAAAATAAATCTAATCTAGGGAAAACTGGAAATTCTCACCGAGCAACCTGAAAACTGATACCACTTGATAGAGGCGAGGGTGTCCCGATCTTTCGATGAGATGGTAACTATCGATTTGGTGGAGCCGACTTTGACGATCCGACTACAAACGTGCACGACGTTGCGCCTTAGCAATCGCTAAACCAATCTCCTGAGGTTACTGACGATGCTGGAAGCACGATCAACCTGACCACGAAGGTCTATTCCTGCACGCAATCGAAGAACAAGCAAGAATATGATAATGCAATCTGAATATTGCGAATATAGATGAAGTATTGATAATGGTGGGGATCCGAAAGCGGTCTTGGTCTGGTCGTTGGACACGAACGAAGTACACGAAGTTGCAATGGCTAACTTTTAACTAAACAAATCCCAAAGTCTAAACGGTGCCCTAAGGGCTGTATATATGGAGGAAGAGGAGGGGATTTCGTGGCCCTTGAAGGAGGGGTCCGAAACCAACCCTATCTCTTGTTTCCCCACACATACGGACTCTAAAAACAGCCTATACTCAAGTATTTCGAAATTACATGGGCCTGGCCCAATAATAAGGTGACGCAGCACCTATAATAGCCTCTGGACGAAATTTATGAAGTCACATCTTGTATATTTCGTCCAAGGCTTCCTGCACTCATTATGGTGGCTTCAAAGTCCTGAAATCATCACTTGTAACTCCGTTCTTGTTCCCCTTGTGCATGCCATCATCTCCATGCTTGAACTTGCTCCAAGGTTCCTCTTTCTTGTCCAAGCTAGGCCCTTCATTTGTAAGCAAAACAAATGTATCCAATTTAGGCAGCATCATATTCTCATGAACTTTAGAATCATTACCAAGAAACGAAAGTACCTGATATTTTAATTGGCGTGCGCGAGCTCTAGTAATTGGTCCAGTATGTATAGAAGCAGGGGCTGTGGGTGTAACAATGGTATTGACGTCCTCATCATCCTCCCCTTCTTGAAATGAAGTCGTCCTCGACGGAAGCTCATCTTCCTCACCCAAATAAGGCTTCAGATCTGCAATGTTAAAAGTGGGACTAACCCCAAAATCTGCAGGCAGCTCAAGTTTATATGCATTATCATTTATTTTCTCTAACACCTTAAAAGGACCATCAGCACGTGGCATTAGCTTTGATTTGCGCAAATCAGGAAATCTATCCTTACGCAAATGTAACCAAACAAGATCTCCAGGTGCAAACACAACATGTTTTCTACCCTTATCTCCAGCAAGTTTATATTTAGCATTCATACGCTCAATGTTCTCCTTAGTTAACTCATGCATTTTTAAGATCAATTCAGCACGTTGTTTAGCATCAAAATTAACCTTCTCCGAAGATGGAAGAGGCAACAAATCAATAGGTGCACGAGGTAGGAAACCATATACAATTTCAAAAGGGCACATCTTAGTAGTAGAATGCAACGAACGATTATAAGCAAATTCAATATGAGGCAAGCATTCTTCCCACATTTTCTTGTTATTCTTCAAAACAGACCTAAGCATAGTAGACAAAGTTCTATTGACTACTTCAGTTTGTCCATCAGTTTGGGGGTGACAAGTAGTACTAAAAAGCAGTTTAGTCCCCAACTTAGCCCATAAACATCTCCAAAAGTGGCTAAGAAATTTGGTATCACGATCTGAAACAATAGTATTTGGCACACCATGCAAGCGAATAATTTCACGAAAGAACAAATCAGCAACATTAGCAGCATCATCGCTTTTATGACATGGTATAAAGTGTGCCATTTTCGAGAACCTATCCACGACAACAAATATGCTATCCCTCCCCTTCTTTGTTCGAGGTAAACCCAAAACAAAGTCCATAGATATATCCTCCCATGGAACACTAGGTACAGGCAAAGGCATATATAAACCATGAGGATTGAGTCGTGACTTAGCTTTTTGACATGTAGTGCAGCGAGCAACAAAGCGCTCAACATCCCGTCTCATCTTTGGCCAAAAGAAATGTGTAGCAAGTACATCCTCCGTCTTCTTTACGCCAAAGTGTCGCATTAATCCTCCTCCATGCGCCTCCTGCAACAACAAAAGACGAACGGAGCTAGCTGGAATGCATAGCTTGTTAGCACGAAACACAAATCCATCGTTAACGACGAACTTGTTCCATGTTCTCCCTTCTTTACAATTCTGCAATACATCTTTAAATTCAGCATCATGCACATATTGATCTTTGATTGTCTCCAAACCAAATATTTTAAAGTCAAATTGTGAAAGCATAGTATAACGACGAGACAATGCATCAGCAATAACATTTTCTTTACCCTTCTTGTGTTTAATGACATAAGGGAAAGTCTCAATGAATTCAACCCATTTAGCATGTCTACGGTTCAGTTTGGCTTGACTTTTAATATGTTTCAAAGATTCATGATCAGAATGAATAACAAATTCTTTGGGCCATAAATAATGTTGCCATGTTTCCAAAGTCCGAACAAGAGCATATAATTCTTTATCATAAGTAGAATAGTTCAGACTAGGCCCACTCAATTTTTCAGAAAAGTATGCAACAGGTTTGCCATCTTGTAATAAAACACCTCCTAATCCAATTCCACTAGCATCACATTCAAGCTCAAAAGTCTTATTAAAATCAGGAAGTTGGAGTAAAGGAGCATGTGTCAACTTATCTTTCAATACCGTGAAGGCTTCTTCCTGTGAGGTACCCCAAACAAAAGGCACATCCTTCTTTGTAAGCTCATTGAGAGGTGCAGCAATGGTGCTGAAATCTCTCACAAAACGCCTATAGAAACCAGCGAGGCCAAGGAAACTCCTCACTTGTGTGACCGTTTTGGGCTGCGGCCAACTCTCAATAGCTTCAATCTTGGCTTTATCAACTTCAATTCCCTGTGGAGTAACAACATAGCCAAGAAAAGATACTCGGTCGGTGCAGAAGGTGCACTTCCCAAGGTTACCAAACAAACGTGCATCACGTAGAGCAATAAAAACAACACGTAAATGTTCCAAATGTTCCTCCAAAGATCTGCTATAAATCAATATATCATCAAAGTAAACTACCACAAATCGTCCAATGAAAGCACGTAAAACTTCGTTCATTAATCTCATGAAAGTACTAGGTGCATTAGTTAACCCAAAAGGCATGACTAACCACTCATATAAACCGAACTTAGTTTTAAATGCTGTTTTCCATTCATCTCCCAATTTCATACGAATTTGATGGTATCCACTACGCAAATCAACTTTGGAGAATATTGTAGAGCCACTCAATTCATCAAGCATATCATCTAGCCTAGGAATAGGATGACGATAACGAATAGTAATATTATTAATGCCTCTACAATCAACACACATACGCGACGTACCATCCTTTTTTGGCACTAGTATAATAGGAACAGCACAAGGACTAAGAGATTCGCGTATATAACCTTTGTCGAGCAGCTCCTGTACTTGACGCATAATCTCCTTCATCTCCTCTGGATTGGTACGGTATGGTGCACGGTTTGGCAACAAAGCACCGGGAATTAAGTCAATCTGATGCTCAATCCCACGAATAGGTGGTAATCCCGGTGGCACGTCTTGTGGAAAGACGTCAGCGAACTCCTGCAAAATGTTAGTGACCGCAGGAGGCAAAGAGGAAGGCACGTCCTCGAATGAAAATAACGCCTCTTTGCACACAAAAGCATAGCAAACAGAATTGCTGAAATCTAGATCATCAATATCAGATTTGGTGGCAAGTAAGCATGCACTTTTCAATTTAATTTCAGAAGCAACACTAGATGGTTTATTATTAGGCTTCATTTGTTGCTCAAATTCTTTTGCCACAATCTGATTTTCACTCTTATTTTTCTCCTGTTTTGCTTTACTAGCTCTATTAATATCATCTTTCAAAATAGAATCAGTAGTCATAGGAAGCAAAGTAATATGTTTATCCTTATGAACAAGAGTATACTGATTGTTTCTACCATGGTGTACAGAATTTTTATCAAATTGCCATGGTCTACCAAGTAATAATGAACATGCTTGCATGGGTACCACATCACAATCAACATAATCAGCATATGTAGAGATACTAAAATGCACACGAACAGTACGTGTTACCTTAACCTTGCCGCTGTTGTTGAACCATTGGATATAGTAAGGATGTGGATGTGGTCTTGTGGTGAGAGATAGCTTCTCCACCATCTCCATGCTAGCCAAGTTGTTGCAGCTCCCTCCATCTATGATGACGCGAACAGAACGTTCCTTCACAACTCCCTTTGTATGGAACAACTTATGCCTCTGATTTTGCTCAGCTTGTGTGACCTGCACACTCAAAACACGTTGAGCAACTAAACATTCATACCTGTCAGCGTCTTCAGGAGCCATGTATTGCGTCTCATGATCAGAATCATCTCCACCGTGTTCTTCACTTGTAATAAGAGCCAAAGTCTCCTCATCATAGTCACTAGCGGACTCATACCCACCATCCTCAGTAGCAATCATAACACGCGAAGATTGGCATTCTCTCGCATAATGACCTCTTCCCTTACAACGACGACAAATAATATCATGTGTGTGCCCTGTTGATGCCATAGATGAAGAAGAGCTCTGGGCAGGCCCAGAAGGTGTACTCTTGGCAGATGGTGGTGGTGGTGCCTGTTTTCTTGTATCTCGATTGGAATTGGCGGCTGAAGTCAGTGGTGCCGCAGTAGGACGTGTGCGAGTAGAGGAGGCACGCGGTGTCCATGATGAAGATCGACCTGCAGAAAAATTAGTTCGCGCCAATGCCTGTCGATCCTGCACTTCACGTTCAGCTTTACAAGCAAGATGGAATAAACGAGTGATATTATTATACTCCTTATACTCTAGAATGGTCTGAATCTCTCTATTTAATCCACCCATGAAACGTGCAAGCATAGCTTCATTCTCCTCAACAATACCACATCTAATCATGCCAGTTTGTAATTCCTGATAATATTCTTCTACAGAATTTTTTCCTTGTCTTAAGCGCTGCAATTTTTGAAGTAATTCACGTTGATAATATGGTGGAACCCAACGAGTACGCATAGCAGTTTTCAAAGCAGCCCACGTAGCTGGAATAGGATATAATCTACAATGTTCAGACCACCATACACATGCAAAACTAGTGAAAGCACAAACAGCAGCAGAAACACGTCGTTCCTCGGGATATTGTAAACATGTAAAACGTTGTTCAGTTTCTAACTCCCAAGTAAGATATATATCAGGAACATATCTACCCTCGAATGGTGGAATATTCAATTTTAATTTAGGAAGATGGTCATGATCTCGTACCTGAAGTGGTGGTGCAGACCTACCATTGCGATTATTTGCATGTGGACGACCTGGTGCTGGTGGTTGCACGTAGTTATGATTTTGATCAACCTCATCCTCATAATCGCCCACGTAATCATCCTCCTCCTCGGCACCAGCAGCAGCAGGAGCAGGAGCCAAAGAAGCATCAACAGTAGGTACAGCAGCACCAGAAGTTTGGCCATCCTCAAGAGGAACACGCTTCGCTCGTCCGAACTGATTTGGAAGGGGGCGTTGTTGTTGTCGTTGCAGAGGTGCGACAGGTGCAGCCGGTGGTGGTTGGGGAAGACGCATGAGCAATTCATTAAACTTGTTATCCAGTTTTGTCTCGAACGACTTCTCCATGCCATCTATCTTCTCCATGGCCTCTTCAAATCTGTTTAGCACATCTCCCACCTGGCCACTCATCATTTGCTGAAATTTATCATGCAACTCCTTGTTCGTCATGTTCTCCCAGTCAATCTCGTCGGCTTGTGATCCTGCCATGGTTAGCAGCAATAGAAACACACAAGAATATGATCCTACAGACTACTAGAAAGTGGTGGTGGTGTGGTGTGGTGTCACAAATCCGTCAAGCAAATCTCAAATTCTTACCAGTTCTTACCCAGCAGCAGGTGGTGATCGGCAACCTTTGTAGTCAAAACTCTCAGAGCTTGGACAGAGCGATTGCCAGGTGGTGTCAAACGCACGATGTAGATGTATGTGGAGCTGGGAAGGCTTATGATATGGTAGCAAAAAGGGTCAGCAATAATCAATTCAGAGATGCAATGTTGAATAAACTCTCAACGACGGTACTGTGCTGGTCCTAGGCTAGACCGTGCTAGAGACGCGAGCCTAGAACACTAACAAAAATCACGGCGCTGCACGTAAACAAGGGAGGAGCACACTCTGAATTTTTTTTTTTTGCACTTTTTTTCCCTCTTTTTTCCTCTTTTTTATTTTTATTTTTTTTTGCTCCGCAACAATTTTTTTTCGAAAAAGTCTACAAATGGTCTAAAAACTGCCTAGCCAGAATTTTCCAGACTTAGTTTTTTTTTTTAAACTGGAACTATTTTTCTTCTGCGGGTAGCACGAAAATTGGGGATTCCGACTTGTTCACGACTCGTAGTATCGCGTGATCTGGAACTCTAAAATAAAGGAATAAATACTGGACTCGGACTAGGACAGGTGGCAAAGATGAATATGGTGGAACTCGGACTGGTGATGGTATATGACGGTAGTATATGTGGGCTCGGATTGGTGGTGGTATATGGACTCGGATCGGTGGTGGTATCTGGACTCGGATCGGTGGTGGTATATGGTAGGGGCGATGATGATGGTGCGGCGGCGGCGTGACAACTTGTGAACAGAACTCGAAGCTCTAAAGAACTAGACGCTAAGACCAGCAACTTGACACGACGATGCAACCGCAAATTCAACAAAGCAAAAACCCTAAAAAGATTATGCAAAGGCTCAGATTGGTTCGGATATGATGAACTAACCCTAAATTTTTTTTTTGGCTTATTCCTGGACTGTAGGTATGAAGAACAGACTCAATCTAAACTACGAAAAACTGTAAATCTCACCGAGCAACCTGGGAATCTGATACCACTTGATAGAGGCGAGGGTGTCCCGATCTTTCGATGAGATGATAGCTATCGTTTTTGGTGGAGTAGACTTTGACGATCCGACTACGAACGTGCGAGGACGTCGCGCCTTAGCAATCGCTAAACCAACTCCGAGAGGTTATTGACCACGCCGGAGCACAATCAACCTGACCACGAGGGTCTATCTCCTGCAAGCAAACGAAGAACAAGCAAGAAACTAAGATTTGCAATCTGGATATTGCGAATATAAGATGAAAGCTTTATTGATCAAGGTGGGGTTCTGTGACGTCTTGGTCTGGTCGTTGAACACAAACGAAGTACGCGAAGTTGCAGCTATGGCGAACTTTTAATCTAAACAAAACCCAAAGTCTAAGCGGTGCCCTAAGGGCTGTATATATGGAGGAAGAGGAGGGGATTTCGTGGCCCTTGAAGGAGGGGTCCGAAACCAACCCTATCTCTTGTTTCCCCACACATACGGACTCTAAAAACAGCCTATACTCAAGTATTTCGAAATTACATGGGCCTGGCCCAATAATAAGGTGACGCAGCACCTATAATAGCCTCTGGACGAAATTTATGAAGTGACATCTTGTATATTTCGTCCAAGGCTTCCTGCACTCATTATGGTGGCTTCAAAGTCCTGAAATCATCACTTGTAACTCCGTTCTTGTTCCCCTTGTGCATCCCATCATCTCCATGCTTGAACTTGCTCCAAGGTTCCTCTTTCTTGTCCAAGCTAGGCCCTTCATTT
The DNA here is from genome assembly GCA_011799875.1 of Thinopyrum elongatum. Taxonomy (NCBI): domain Eukaryota; kingdom Viridiplantae; phylum Streptophyta; class Magnoliopsida; order Poales; family Poaceae; genus Thinopyrum; species Thinopyrum elongatum. The sequence continues at coordinate 328,640,968 of CM022298.1, forward strand.
GTAAGCAAAACAAATGTATCCAATTTAGGCAGCATCATATTCTCATGAACTTTAGAATCATTACCAAGAAACGAAAGTACCTGATATTTTAATTGGCGTGCGCGAGCTCTAGTAATTGGTCCAGTATGTATAGAAGCAGGGGCTGTGGGTGTAACAATGGTATTGATGTCCTCATCATCTTTTTTTCTTTTCTTTTTTTGCACTTTTTTTTTTTGCTCCGCAACAATTTTTTTTCGAAAAAGTCTACAAATGGTCTAAAAACTGCCTAGCCAGAATTTTCCAGACTTAGTTTTTATTTTTTGAAACTGGAACTATTTTTCTTCTACGGGTAGCACGAAAATTGGGGAATCCGACTTGTTCACGACTCGCAGTATCGCGTGATCTGGAACTCTAAAATAAAGGAATAAATACTGGACTCGGACTAGGACTGGTGGCAGAGATGAATATGGTGGAACTCGGACTGGTGATGGTATATGACGGTAGTATATGTGGACTCGGATTGGTGGTGGTATATGGACTCGGATCGGTGGTGGTATATGGACTCAGAGAAATAGCAGATAAGCTGTGGTGGTATATGGTAGGGGCGATGATGATGGTGCGGCGGCGGCGTGACAACTTGTGAACAGAACTCGAAACTCTAAAGAACTAGACGCTAAGACCAGCAACTTGACACGACGATGCAACCGCAAATTCAACAAAGCAAAAACCCTAAAAAGATTATGCAAAGGCTCAGATTGGTTCGGATATGATGAACTAACCCTAATTTTTTTTGTGGCTTTTTTTTTGGACAATACGTAAGAAAATAAATCTAATCTAGGGAAAACTGGAAATTCTCACCGAGCAACCTGAAAACTGATACCACATGATAGAGGCGAGGGTGTCCCGATCTTTCGATGAGATGGTAACTATCGATTTGGTGGAGCCGACTTTGATGATCCGACTACAAACGTGCACGACGTTGCGCCTTAGCAATCGCTAAACCAATCTCCTGAGGTTACTGACGATGCTGGAAGCACGATCAACCTGACCACGAAGGTCTATTCCTGCACGCAATCGAAGAACAAGCAAGAAAATGATAATGCAATCTGAATATTGCGAATATAGATGAAGTATTGATAATGGTGGGGATCCGAAAGCGGTCTTGGTCTGGTCGTTGGACACAAACGAAGTACACGAAGTTGCAATGGCTAACTTTTAACTAAACAAATCCCAAAGTCTAAACGGTGCCCTAAGGGCTGTATATATGGAGGAAGAGGAGGGGATTTCGTGGCCCTTGAAGGAGGGGTCCGAAACCAACCCTATCTCTTGTTTCCCCACACATACGGACTCTAAAAACAGCCTATACTCAAGTATTTCGAAATTACATGGGCCTGGCCCAATAATAAGGTGACGCAGCACCTATAATAGCCTCTGGACGAAATTTATGAAGTCACATCTTGTATATTTCGTCCAAGGCTTCCTGCACTCATTATGGTGGCTTCAAAGTCCTGAAATCATCACTTGTAACTCCGTTCTTGTTCCCCTTGTGCATGCCATCATCTCCATGCTTGAACTTGCTCCAAGGTTCCTCTTTCTTGTCCAAGCTAGGGCCTTCATTTGTAAGCAAAACAAATGTATCCAATTTAGGCAGCATCATATTCTCATGAACTTTAGAATCATTACCAAGAAACGAAAGTACCTGATAATTTAATTGGCGTGCGCGAGCTCTAGTAATTGGTCCAGTATGTATAGAAGCAGGGGCTGTGGGTGTAACAATGGTATTGATGTCCTCATCAGGTTAATTACGCATCCGTTGCGCACCCGCAGTCGAATGGGCAGGCGGAAAGAGTGAATGGCTTGATCCTACAAGGGCTGAAACCCTGATTGATGCGTGACCTCAAGCACGCAGCTGGAGGTTGGGTGACTTAGTTGCCATCTGTCCTATGGGGATTGAGAACGACTCCCAATCGGTCGACTGATCTAACCCCTTTCTTCATGGTATATGGTGCTGAAGCTGTACTTCCAAGTGATTTGCTGCACAATGCCCCCCGAGTGGAACTTTTCTCAGAGGCTGAAGCAGAACAGGCACGCTAGGACGCAGTTGATATCCTAGAGGAGGAACGAGAGATGGCTCTGATCCGGCCGACCATCTATCAACAAGACCTGCGTCGATTCCATGCCCGAAATGTCAGAGGCCGAGCATTTCAGGAAGGAGACCTTGTGCTCCGAGTGCACCAGAAACGGCCTCACAAGCTCGCTCCGGCCTGGGAAGGGCCCTTCATCATCACCAAGGTGCTCCACAACAGGGCGTATCACCTTTACAACGTAGCCAAGAAAGAAGACGAGCCACGCTCGTGGAATGCGGATTTGCTCCGCCGTTTTTATACCTAAACACTCGGATCGGCGAGTTGTAATAAGAATCCTTCAGTTCGCTTATCAAAGACATGATTTTTGCAGTATCTTAATGATTGTTTTCACATAAGCATGTATGTTCAAATCCCCCAGTGGGTGGCTTAGCCGCGAACCCGATTCACCTAAGTTTCAAAAACACTCCGAGTGAAGAGTGACCCTCTCACTCGGGGGCTTAGCCGCGAACCCGATTCAACTTAGTTTCAAAAACACTCCGAGTGAAGAGCAACCCTCTCACTCGGGGGCTTAGCCGCGAACCCGATTCGCCTAAGTTTCAAAAACATACTCCGAGTGAAGAGCAACCCTCTCACTCGGGGGCTTAGCCGTGAACCCGATTCGCCTAAGTTTCAAAAACAAACTCCGAGTGAAGAGCGACCCTCTCACTGGGGCTCTTAGCTGCGATCCTGTACTTCACCTAAGTTTCAAAAAACACTCGAGTGAAGAGCAACCCTCTACTCAGGGGCTTAGCTGCGATCCCGTACTCGCCTATGTTTCAAAAACACTCCGAGTGAAGAGCAACCCTCTCAGTCAGGGGCTTAGCTGCGATCCCGTACTCGCCTAAGTCTCAAAAACACTCCGAGTGAAGAGCAACCCTCTCACTCGGGGGCTTAGCTATGATCCCGTACTCGCCTAAGTCTCAAAAACACTCCGAGTGAAGAGCAACCCTCTCACTCGGGGGCTTAGCTGCGATCCCGTACTCGCCTAAGTTACAAAATGTACTCCGAGCGAAGAGCAACCCTCCCACTCGGAAGCTTGGCCGCACACTCTGAGCTGCGTCACAATTACAGCGTATGATTGCACTCTGAGCTGCGCCACAAGTACGACGTCCTGTTGCACTCTGAGCTGCACAAGTACAACGTCTACTCCGAGTGGAGAGCAATCCTCTCACTCGGGGACTCAGCTGCGATCCTAGATTCGCCTAAGTCAAAAAATTCGAAAGCAATACAGACAAAGCAACTGCATCCAAATAAAAGCAACCAAGTTCGGATAAATCCATGAAGGTTCGAAATTACTCGGGCGTCAAGCCCGAAAGAGTTTAAGGATTACAGAATCACTCGGCATTCCGAGGCAAAAGAGGTTAAAGTTATCAAGTTTTTCACTCAGCAGGAGGAGGACTTGCTGGCTCGACGAAACTGTCCAGGTCGATGCCGTCTGCAATGCGAGTAGCTGCGTCGATGAAGGTCTCCATGAAGGATTGGAATTGAAGCTTGTTGGTGTTGGCGACCTTAAGAGCCACCAGCTTCTCGTCTTTGACTTCCTTGCAATGAACGCGGACGAGTGACAAAGCCACGTCAACACCGCAGCGAGCAGCTGACTTCTTCCATGCCTGCACTCGGTCCGGGATGTTGTTGAGTCAAGTCATCAGTGACTCAAGGTCGTTCAGTAGCACATCCTCTGGCCATAACGCCTTGTCGATCCGGGACAGCGCGACCTTCAGTCGAGCAATGTAATCTAAGACACTGGCAAGGCGAGATTCCAGTCACAGCACGTTCATTGCAGCTTCGTCCTTGACGGGAGAGTTGATAGGGTCCAGACCTGTCTCGATCCGCCCAGTTTCTTCCTCGAAGTTCGGACAGAATTCTGCACACACGAAAGGTTTTGAAGTGACAGTAATATAATGGAAAAGTTCTCTGCAGTCAGTCAGATAAAAGAAAAGTACCTTCAAGCATGAGGAACATCTTCTTGGCAAGACCTCCCAGATAAGTTTCCAGTTCATGATAGAGGCGGGGGTGTCCCGATCTTTCGATGAGATGGTAACTATCGATTTGGTGGAGCCGACTTTGACGATCCGACAACAAACATGCATGACGTTGCGCCTTAGCAATCGCTAAACCAATCTCCTGAGGTTACTGACGATGCTGGAAGCACGATCAGCCTGACCATGAAGGTCTATTCCTGCACGCAATCGAAGAACAAGCAAGAATATGATAATGCAATCTGAATATTGCGAACATAGATGAAGTATTGATAATGGTGGGGATCCGAAAGCGGTCTTGGTCTGGTCGTTGGACACAAACGAAGTACACGAAGTTGCAATGGCTAACTTTTAACTAAACAAATCCCAAGCAAAAAGCTACTAGATGGATCTACTTATATAGGAGCAAGACCACTTGATAGAGGCGGGGGTGTCCCGATCTTTCGATGAGATGGTAACTATCGATTTGGTGGAGCCGACTTGATAGAGGCGGGGGTGTCCCGATCTTTCGATGAGATGATAGCTATCGATTTGGTGGAGTCGACTTTGATGATCCGACTACAAACGTGCACGACGTTGCGCCTTAGCAATCGCTAAACCAATCTCCCGAGGTTACTGACGATGCTGAAAGCACGATCAGCCTGACCACGAAGGTCTATTCCTGCACGCAATCGAAGAACAAGCAAGAATATGATAATGCAATCTGAATATTGCGAATATAGATGAAGTATTGATAAAGGTGGGGATCCGAAAGCGGTCTTGGTCTGGTCGTTGGACACAAACGAAGTACACGAATTTGCAATGGCTAACTTTTAACTAAACAAATCCCAAAGTCTAAACGGTGCCCTAAGGGCTGTATATATGGAGGAAGAGGGGGGAATTTCGTGGCCCTTGAAGGAGGGGTCCGAAACCAACCCTATCTCTTGTTTCCCCACACATACGGACTCTAAAAATAGCCTATACTCAAGTATTTCGAAATTACATGGGCCTGGCCCAATAATAAGGTGACGCAGCACCTATAATAGCCTCCGGACGAAATTTATGAAGTGGCATCTTGTATATTTCGTCCAAGGCTTCCTGCACTCCTTATGGTGGCTTCAAAGTCCTGAAATCATCACTTGTAACTCCGTTCTTGTTCCGCTTGCGCATGCCATCATCTCCATGCTTGAACTTGCTCCAAGGTTCCTCTTTCTTGTCCAAGCTAGGCCCTTCATTTGTAAGCAAAACAAATGTATCCAATTTAGGCAGCATCATATTCTCATGAACTTTAGAATCATTACCAAGAAACGAAAGTACCTGATATTTTAATTGGCGTGCGCGAGCTCTAGTAATTGGTCCAGTATGTATAGAAGCAGGGGCCGTGGGTGCAACAATGGTATTGATGTCCTCATCATCCTCCCCTTCTTGAAATGAAGTCGTCCTCGACGGAAGCTCATCTTCCTCACCCAAATAAGGCTTCAGATCTGCAATGTTAAAAGTGGGACTAACCCCAAAATCTGCAGGCAGCTCAAGTTTATATGCATTATCATTTATTTTCTCTAACACCTTAAAAGGACCATCAGCACGTGGCATTAGCTTTGATTTGCGCAAATCAGGAAATCTATCCTTACGCAAATGTAACCAAACAAGATCTCCAGGTGCAAACACAACATGTTTTCTACCCTTATCTCCAGCAAGTTTATATTTAGCATTCATACGCTCAATGTTCTCCTTAGTTAACTCATGCATTTTTAAGATCAATTCAGCATGTTGTTTAGCATCAAAATTAACCTTCTCCGAAGATGGAAGAGGCAACAAATCAATAGGTGCACGAGGTAGGAAACCATATACAATTTCAAAAGGGCACATCTTAGTAGTAGAATGCAACGAACGATTATAAGCAAATTCAATATGAGGCAAGCATTCTTCCCACATTTCTTGTTATTCTTCAAAACAGCCCTAAGCATAGTAGACAAAGTTCTATTGACTACTTCAGTTTGTCCATCAGTTTGGGGGTGACAAGTAGTACTAAAAAGTAGTTTAGTCCCCAACTTAGCCCATAAACATCTCCAAAAGTGGCTAAGAAATTTGGTATCACGATCTGAAACAATAGTATTTGCCACACCATGCAAGCGAATAATTTCACGAAAGAACAAATCAGCAACATTAGCAGCATCATCGCTTTTATGACATGGTATAAAGTGTGCCATTTTCGAGAACCTATCCGCGACAACAAATATGCTATCCCTCCCCTTCTTTGTTCGAGGTAAACCCAAAACAAAGTCCATAGATATATCCTCCCATGGAACACTAGGTACAGGCAAAGGCATATATAAACCATGAGGATTGAGTCGTGACTTAGCTTTTTGACATGTAGTGCAGCGAGCAACAAAGCGCTCAACATCCCGTCTCATCTTTGGCCAAAAGAAATGTGTAGCAAGTACATCCTCCGTCTTCTTTACGCCAAAGTGTCCCATTAATCCTCCTCCATGCGCCTCCTGCAACAACAAAAGACGAACGGAGCTAGCTGGAATGCATAGCTTGTTAGCACGAAACACAAATCCATCGTTAACGACGAACTTGTTCCATGTTCTCCCTTCTTTACAATTCTGCAATACATCTTTAAATTCAGCATCATGCACATATTGATCTTTGATTGTCTCCAAACCAAATATTTTAAAGTCAAGTTGTGAAAGCATAGTATAACGACGAGACAATGCATCAGCAATAACATTTTCTTTACCCTTCTTGTGTTTAATGACATAAGGGAAAGTCTCAATGAATTCAACCCATTTAGCATGTCTACGGTTCAGTTTGGCTTGACTTTTAATATGTTTCAAAGATTCATGATCAGAATGAATAACAAATTCTTTGGGCCATAAATAATGTTGCCATGTTTCCAAAGTCCGAACAAGAGCATATAATTCTTTATCATAAGTAGAATAGTTCAGACTAGGCCCACTCAATTTTTCAGAAAAGTATGCAACAGGTTTGCCATCTTGTAATAAAACACCTCCTAATCCAATTCCACTAGCATCACATTCAAGCTCAAAAGTCTTATTAAAATCAGGAAGTTGGAGTAAAGGAGCATGTGTCAACTTATCTTTCAATACCGTGAAGGCTTCTTCCTGTGAGGTACCCCAAACAAAAGGCACATCCTTCTCTGTAAGCTCATTGAGAGGTGCAGCAATGGTGCTGAAATCTCTCACAAAACGCCTATAGAAACCAGCGAGTCCAAGAAAACTCCTCACTTGAGTGACCGTTTTGGGCTGTGGCCAACTCTCAATAGCTTCAATCTTGGCTTTATCAACTTCAATTCCCTGTGGAGTAACAACATAGCCAAGAAAAGATACTCGGTCGGTGCAAAAGGTGCACTTCCCAAGGTTACCAAACAAACGTGCATCACGTAAAGCAATAAAAACAGCACGTAAATGTTCCAAATGTTCCTCCAAAGATCTGCTATAAATCAGTATATCATCAAAATAGACTACCACAAATCGTCCAATGAAAGCACGTAAAACTTCGTTCATTAATCTCATGAAAGTACTAGGTGCATTAGTTAACCCAAAAGGCATGACTAACCACTCATATAAACCGAACTTAGTTTTAAATGCTGTTTTCCATTCATCTCCCAATTTCATACGAATTTGATGGTATCCACTACGCAAATCAACTTCGGAGAATATTGTAGAGCCACTAAATTCATCAAGCATATCATCTAGCCTAGGAATAGGATGACGATAACGAATAGTAATATTATTAATGCCTCTACAATCAACACACATACGCGACGTACCATCCTTTTTTGGCACTAGTATAATAGGAACAGCACAAGGACTAAGAGATTCGCGTATATAACCTTTGTCGAGCAGCTCCTGTACTTGACGCATAATCTCCTTCGTCTCCTCTGGATTGGTACGGTATGGCGCATGGTTTGGCAACGAAGCACCGGGAATTAAGTCAATCTGATGCTCAATCCCGCGAATAGGTGGTAATCCCGGTGGCACGTCTTGTGGAAAGACGTCAGCGAACTCCTGCAAAATGTTAGTGACCGCAGGAGGCAAAGAGGAAGGCACGTCCTCGAATGAAAATAACGCCTCTTTGCACACAAAAGCATAGCAAACAGAATTGCTGAAATCTAGATTATCAATATCAGATTTGGTGGCAAGTAAGCATGCACTTTTCAATTTAATTTCAGAAGCAACACTAGATGGTTTATTATTAGGCTTCATTTGTTGCTCAAATTCTTTTGCCACAATCTGATTTTCACTCTTATTTTTCTCCTGTTTTGCTTTACTAGCTCTATTAATATCATCTTTCAAAATAGAATCAGGAGTCATAGGAAGCACAGTAATATGTTTATCCTTATGAACAAGAGTATACTGATTGTTTCTACCATGGTGTACAGAATTTTTATCAAATTGCCATGGTCTACCAAGTAATAATGAACATGCTTGCATGGGTACCACATCACAATCAACATAATCAGCATATGTAGAGATACTAAAATGCACACGAACAGTACGTGTTACCTTAACCTTGCCGCTGTTGTTGAACCATTGGAGATAGTAAGGATGTGGATGTGGTCTTGTGGTGAGAGATAGCTTCTCCACCATCTCCATGCTAGCCAAGTTGTTGCAGCTCCCTCCATCTATGATGACGCGAACAGAACGTTCCTTCACAACTCCCTTTGTATGGAACAAATTATGCCTCTGATTTTGCTCAGCTTGTGTGACCTGCACACTCAAAACACGTTGAGCAACTAAACATTCATACCTGTCAGCGTCTTCAGGAGCCATGTATTGCGTCTCATGATCAGAATCATCTCCACCGTGTTCTTCACTTGTAACAAGAGCCAAAGTCTCCTCATCATAGTCACTAGCGGACTCATACCCACCATCCTCAGTAGCAATCATAACACGCGGAGATTGGCATTCTCTCGCATAATGACCTCTTCCCTTACAACGACGACAAATAATATCATGTGTGTGCCCTGTTGATGCCATAGATGAAGAAGAGCTCTGGGCAGGCCCAGAAGGTGTACTCTTGGCAGATGGTGGTGGTGGTGCCTGTTTTCTTGGATCTCGGTTGGAATTGGCGGCTGAAGTCAGTGGTGCCGCAGTAGGACGTGTGGGAGTAGAGGAGGCACGCGGTGTCCATGATGAAGATCGACCTGCAGAAAAATTAGTTCGCGCCAATGCCTGTCGATCCTGCACTTCACGTTCAGCTTTACAAGCAAGATGGAATAAACGAGTGATATTATTATACTCCTTATACTCTAGAATGGTCTGAATCTCTCTATTTAATCCACCCATGAAACGTGCAAGCATAGCTTCATTCTCCTCAACAATACCACATCTAATCATGCCAGTTTGTAATTCCTGATAATATTCTTCTACATAATTTTTTCCTTGTCTTAAGCGCTGCAATTTTTGAAGTAATTCACGTTGATAATATGGTGGAACCCAACGAGTACGCATAGCAGTTTTCAAAGCAGCCCACGTAGCTGGAATAGGATATAATCTACAATGTTCAGACCACCATACACATGCAAAACTAGTGAAAGCACAAACAACAGCAGCAGCACGTCGTTCCTCGGGATATTGTAAACATGTAAAACGTTGTTCAGTTTCTAACTCCCAAGTAAGATATATATCAGGAACATATCTACCCTCGAATGGTGGAATATTCAATTTTAATTTAGGAAGATGGTCATGATCTCGTACCTGAAGTGGTGGTGCAGGCCTACCATTGCGATTATTTGCATGTGGACGACCTGGTGCTGGTGGTTGCACGTAGTTATGATTTTGATCAACCTCATCCTCATAATCGCCCGTGTAATCATCCTCCTCCTCGGCACCAGCAGCAGCAGGAGCAGGAGCCAAAGAAGCATCAACAGTAGGTACAGCAGCACCAGAAGTTTGGCCATCCTCAAGAGGAACACGCTTCGCTCGTCCGAACTGATTTGGAAGGGGGCGTTGTTGTTGTCGTTGCAGAGGTGCGACAGGTGCAGCCGGTGGTGGTTGGGGAAGACGCATGAGCAATTCATTAAACTTGTTATCCAGTTTTGTCTCGAACGACTTCTCCATGCCATCTATCTTCTCCATGGCCTCTTCAAATCTGTTTAGCACATCTCCCACCTGGCCACTCATCATTTGCTGAAATTTATCATGCAACTCCTTGTTCGTCATGTTCTCCCAGTCAATCTCGTCGGCTTGTGATCCTGCCATGGTTAGCAGCAATAGAAACACACAAGAATATGATCCTACAGACTACTAGAAAGTGGTGGTGGTGTGGTGTGGTGTCACAAATCCGTCAAGCAAATCTCAAATTCTTACCAGTTCTTACCCAGCAGCAGGTGGTGATCGGCAACCTTTGTAGTCAAAACTCTCAGAGCTTGGACAGAGCGATTGCCAGGTGGTGTCAAACGCACGATGTAGATGTATGTGGAGCTGGGAAGGCTTATGATATGGTAGCAAAAAGGGTCAGCAATAATCAATTCAGAGATGCAATGTTGAATAAACTCTCAACGACGGTACTGTGCTGGTCCTAGGCTAGACCGTGCTAGAGACGCGAGCCTAGAACACTAACAAAAATCACGGCGCTGCACGTAAACAAGGGAGGAGCACCCTCTGAATTTTTTTCTTTTTTTTTTTGCACTTTTTTTTTTTTGCTCCGCAACAATTTTTTTTCGAAAAAGTCTACAAATGGTCTAAAAACTGCCTAGCCAGAATTTTCCAGACTTAGTTTTTTTTTTTGAAACTGGAACTCGGACTGGTGATGGTATATGACGGTAGTATATGTGGGCTCGGATTGGTGGTGGTATATGGACTCGGATTGGTGGTGGTATATGGACTCGGATCGGTGGTGGTATATGGACTCAGAGAAATAGCAGATAAGCTGTGGTGGTATACGGTAGGGGCGATGATGATGGTGCGGCGGCGGCGTGACAACTTGTGAACAGAACTCGAAACTCTAAAGAACTAGACGCTAAGACCAGCAACTTGACACGACGATGCAACCGCAAATTCAACAAAGCAAAAACCCTAAAAAGATTATGCAAAGGCTCAGATTGGTTCGGATATGATGAACTAACCCTAAATTTTTTTTTTTGGCTTTTTCCTGGACTGTAGGTATGAAGAACAGACTCGATCTAAACTACGAAAAACTGTAAATCTCACCGAGCAACCTGGGAGTCTGATACCACTTGATAGAGGCGAGGGTGTCCCGATCTTTCGATGAGATGATATCTATCGTTTTTGGTGGAGTAGACTTTGACGATCCGACTACGAACGTGCGAGGACGTCGCGCCTTAGCAATCGCTAAACCAACTCCGAGAGGTTATTGACCACGCCGGAGCACAATCAACCTCACCCCGAGGGTCTATCTCCTGCAAGCAAACAAAGAACAAGCAAGAAACTAAGATTTGCAATCTGGATATTGCGAATATAAGATGAAAGCTTTATTGATCGAGGTGGGGTTCTGTGACGTCTTGGTCTGGTCGTTGAACACAAACGAAGTACGCGAAGTTGCAGCTATGGCGAACTTTTAATCTAAACAAAACCCAAAGTCTAAACGGTGCCCTAAGTCTGTATATATGGAGGAAGAGGAGGGGATTTCGTGGCCCTTGAAGGAGGGGTCCGAAACCAACCCTATCTCTTGTTTCCCCACACATACGGACTCTAAAAACAGCCTATACTCAAGTATTTTGAAATTACATGGGCCTGGCCCAATAATAAGGTGACGCAGCACCTATAATAGCCTCTGGACGAAATTTATGAAGTCACATCTTGTATATTTCGTCCAAGGCTTCCTGCACTCATTATGGTGGCTTCAAAGTCCTGAAATCATCACTTGTAACTCCGTTCTTGTTCCCCTTGTGCATGCCATCATCTCCATGCTTGAACTTGCTCCAAGGTTCCTCTCTCGGATATGATGAACTAACCTTAATTTTTTTTTGGCTTTTTCCTGGACTGTAGGTATGAAGAACAGACTCGATCTAAACTACGAAAAATTGTAAATCTCACCGAGCAACCTGGGAATCTGATACCACATGATAGAGGCGGGGGTGTCCCGATCTTTCGATGAGATGATAGCTATCGATTTGGTGGAGTCGACTTTGATGATCCGACTACAAACGTGCACGACGTTGCGCCTTAGCAATCGCTAAACCAATCTCCCGAGGTTACTGACGATGCTGAAAGCACGATCAGCCTGACCACGAAGGTCTATTCCTGCACGCAATCGAAGAACAAGCAAGAATATGATAATGCAATCTGAATATTGCGAATATAGATGAAGTATTGATAAAGGTGGGGATCCGAAAGCGGTCTTGGTCTGGTCGTTGGACACAAACGAAGTACACGAAGTTGCAATGGCTAACTTTTAACTAAACAAATCCCAAAGTCTAAACGGTGCCCTAAGGGCTGTATATATGGAGGAAGAGGGGGGAATTTCGTGGCCCTTGAAGGAGGGGTCCAAAACCAACCCTATCTCTTGTTTCCCCACACATACGGACTCTAAAAATAGCCTATACTCAAGTATTTCGAAATTACATGGGCCTGGCCCAATAATAAGGTGACGCAGCACCTATAATAGCCTCTGGACGAAATTTATGAAGTGGCATCTTGTATATTTCGTCCAAGGCTTCCTGCACTCCTTATGGTGGCTTCAAAGTCCTGAAATCATCACTTGTAACTCCGTTCTTGTTCCCCTTGCGCATGCCATCATCTCCATGCTTGAACTTGCTCCAAGGTTCCTCTTTCTTGTCCAAGCTAGGCCCTTCATTTGTAAGCAAAACAAATGTATCCAATTTAGGCAGCATCATATTCTCATGAACTTTAGAATCATTACCAAGAAACGAAAGTACCTGATATTTTAATTGGCGTGCGCGAGCTCTAGTAATTGGTCCAGTATGTATAGAAGTAGGGGCTGTGGGTGTAACAATGGTATTGATGTCCTCGGCGTTGCTTAATCTGAAATGTGGCTAACAAAAGAGACAAGGTGTACATGTTGTATATGTATGTGTCATCCATTTTTACTTCCCTTGATTTTTGCACATATGACACATGTATACATGAGTAACTTTCATAGTTCATAAAATGTAAAGGCAAAATATTATCAAAAGTATTAGAAGACATGAAAATATTGCAACTCAATTTGCACATATATGTGAAGCTCTTATTCATATCAAAGGATTGACAATGTTCATCATTAAACCATCCCAACATTGGTGAATAAACCTTACTTGCATCAAATTTACATGCTACAACATGCTTAAATAAGCAAACATGCAATAAGTCATTTGACACAAAATCATCACCAAGATTAGAGGTCATATCAAAATGATTAAACATTGTATCTTTTGCATCAACAGTTAATTCATTGGGTGCACTCAAAATTGTTGATACTTCAACTCTTTGATCACATGACGCATTCATGACAGTAACACGATTCTCTAAAATAGCCGGTGTGCTCAAATCAATAGGTAACACAACACATGATGTATTCAAGTTAACTAGGCATGCATCATTCTCATGTGAAAGTTGAAAATCTGTACCTTTGTCATTACCTCTTATGATCAACTCAGACGATGTAGGCACTCCTGGAGGTGATGTGTCACATGATGGAGATGATGTAGTCCTCGCAACAACGGATGTGGTTGTCATAGTACGCCTAGTAGTTGAAGAAACATCTGTATCAACACTTGGAATGTGCACCGTGCGCTTGTTCTCCTTGTGGCCAACACGTCGTTTTATTTCCTGTTCAGCTTTGCAAGCAAGACGAAACAAATGGTTCATAGGATAACACTCTTCATGAATTAGAATCTCTTGAATATCATGGTTTAATCCTCCCCAAAATCTATCCATAAAATCTTCTTCACTTTCTTCTAAAAATGAGTGCAATAATGTAGTTTGTAAATCATCATAGTATTTTGTTACCGTGTCAGTGCCTTGCTTTAAATGTTGTAATTTTTTAATCATGCCACGAGTATAATAAACATCAACGAATCTATCTCTCATGACAAGTTTTAAATCATCCCAAGTAGTAGGTATAAGATCAGGGTTTAACCGACAATATTCACTCCACCAAACTAAAGCAAAGCTACTAAAAGTACTAACCGCAGCTTGAAATTTTCCACGTTCATCAAAATTATGGGAAGAAAATATAGCATTTATTTCGTACTCGCATTCAATATATAAATCACGCCTAAAATGACCAGTAAATGGTGGCATGGAAATATTAACCTGATTATGTGCATTCTGATGTAATTGCTCCTCTTGTGGCGGTTGTTGTATTTTCTTAGGTGATGGCAAATCTCCCACGATCGATGAAGCCCAAGAACTAACAACTCCGGAACCTGCCATAGTTAGTAGAATACAAGAAACAAAATCCGAGGATAATGTTCCTATGAAGTACTAGGATGTGGTTGTAAAATGCTCACAGTATAGCAAATATCAATATCTTACAAGTTCTTACCATGCAGCAGGTGGTGACAGGCAACCAGCAGTGACAAATAACTCCAAAGATTGAGTAAAGCGATTGCCAGGGGAACGTACGTGTACACAGTGTAGAAATATGTGGAGCTTGGTTGGCTATATATTGTAGCAAAAGATTAGCAATAATCAATTCAGAGATGCAATGTTGAATAAACGCTCAACGACGGTACTGTGCTGGTCCTAGGCTAGACCGGACTAGAGACGCGAGCCTAGAACACTCATGAGGTCACGGCGTAGCACAACTAGCATCAATAAAGGATATGAAGTAGCCCTGGACAGTAAGATAAAAGTGAATACCACAATAGCAGTAAAGATAATGATATGAAATAACTGCCAAGCAGGATATACCAACAACTTTCTCTCCAACTTTCCTCTAGAAATTTTTTTGCCAATTTTCTGATATTTTTTCTCAAGAATGGCACTGACTCAAGCTTTCAAACGCAAAAAGAATCACTCAATTCCGAGTTGATATGAGGAGTCAAAAAATTCTAAAACTGGCCTGAAAAACTTGAACAAGCTGTGTTCACGAACTTCGGAGGGCAAAAAGACCTATTTAGAAGCCGATTTTGAGGTATCAAATATTGAACCAGCTTCTGCAAATATTTAGATGTGGCTCGTCGCTAGCTTTAATTTGAGTAATCACGGAGCCAAAACGGACTTCGTATGAGGAAGATACGCCTGTTTTACTGAACAGTGCGCAAAACAGATTCGA
The DNA here is from genome assembly GCA_011799875.1 of Thinopyrum elongatum. Taxonomy (NCBI): domain Eukaryota; kingdom Viridiplantae; phylum Streptophyta; class Magnoliopsida; order Poales; family Poaceae; genus Thinopyrum; species Thinopyrum elongatum. The sequence goes on from CM022298.1 coordinate 328,656,242, forward strand.
ATCCGAATTCAGGTACGAGAGTGAGTCTAGATAGATCCGAATTTTGTGTTTTTTTTTCTTCTCTCTTTTTTTCTCTCACTTTTTTTCTCTTTTTTTTCTGATTTTTTTCTCTCTCTTTTTTCTCTGTCTTTTTTGTTCTCTCTCCCTCTTTTCAAAACAAACTAGATAAGATGCAGATTGGATCAAGCAAAGATGTGAACGACCTCAACTATGATTATGACAATGAACGGTGGGTAGCACATGGTGGAAATTGATGGATGGGATGGTGGATAGCGGAAGGAATAATGATGCAGCGGTGGCGCGACTAATGTGAATAGAACTCGAAACTCTAAACGAACTAGACACTAAGACCAGCAACTCGACACGACGATGCAACCGATAATTCAACTATACAAGCACTGAAAAGAAAATTGCGAAGGCTCAGACTAGCTTGGACAAAGGATGAACAGATCTAACTTTTTTTGTGGCTTTTTCTTTGGACAATAGGTAAGAAAATAAATCTAATCTAGGGATAACTGAAAATTCTCACCGAGCAACCTGAAAACTGATACCACTTGATAGAGGCGGGGGTGTCCCGATCTTTCGATGAGATGGTAACTATCGATTTAGTGGAGCCGACTTTGACGATCCGACTACAAACGTGCATGACGTTGCGCCTTAGCAATCACTAAACCAATCTCCTGAGGTTACTGACGATGCTGGAAGCACGATCAGCCTGACCATGAAGGTCTATTCCTGCAAGCAATCGAAGAACAAGCAAGAATATGATAATGCAATCTGAATATTGCGAATATAGATGAAGTATTGATAATGGTGGGGATCCGAAAGCGGCCTTGGTCTAGTCGTTGGACACAAACGAAGTACACGAAGTTGCAATGGCTAACTTTTAACTAAACAAATCCCAAGCAAATAGCTACTAGATGGATCTACTTATATAGGAGCAAGGGGTGATGGCCAAGGAGGTGGGAGGACGTCCCAAGGCAGCCTAAAACTAACCCTAGGTCGTACAAGGCCAATGGGCCCAAGTGGAGGTGATGCAACACCTTTGGACATGTAGTTTGACTCAGATTCTGCTACAGCATCAGATTGTTTCAATGACAACTCAACCCTCCAGATGAATTTGAAGGTGAAACCAATTGGGTTAGAAAGAGCACGAAATCTACTTTCCAACAAAAAAAGAATCACCCAATTCGGAGTCTGCATGAAATAGTTGTTGGTGTTTTTAGTCAGGTATGTCTGTGTAGTACGAATCTGAATCCAGAACGTGAGAGACTTGGACTCTATCTTCTCTTGGCCCAAAAGTGACGTGAGAGGACTTTTTGAACAGCACATAAACTTCTCTTTTTCCCTTATGTTCATATGTGGATTGTACAAATGTCACATACACCTGCAATTAGACATGGCACAAAAGTTTGTGAAGTATTTTTGTCTTAGATGACATAAATAAATTATTGCATAGTTTGCATTAGAAATCACCTCACAAATATACATGTATGCAATATTTTTGGTCGTATCCAAGGTAGTCATGTCCTTATCAGTTCATCTCTCTTTCGAGTGAGAACATCAACCCTGTCTGCCAAAGCCACTTTCTCCTCCTTCAGCTACACGACTTCCTTCTTCGCTTCATCAAGAGCAGTTTTCAACTTGGCGTTCTCTTCTTCCAACTTTCCGACTGAAGCCAGCTTCTTGTCGGCAAGTTCAGTCTTCTCCCGCGCCGTCTTTTGCGCCACTGCAAGTTCAAGATCCTTCTGCTCCAGAGCCTGCTTTATTTTGTCTAATGAAACAACATTCTTCAGACGAGTTTGGAATTGACGGTTTTCACTACGCACATCTGTTCGAGTGGAATCACTCGGTTTAAAGGTTGAAAGGAAAAGACGGCAAGATGAGCAGTCGACAAGTTGTTTACCTCCCATGACGACTGCTTCATCTTGAGCCTTCTTCAGGTTCTCCTTGGCTAACTCCAGATCGAGGTTGAGTTGAATCTGTTTCCTCTCCAAATCAGCAAACTTAGATCCAAGCTCACAGGATTTCTGCAATCAATAAACAAGACATGTCAGTCGACATAAACAAGGATCAGTCACTTCCAAATGATAAGATGCAAGCTCAGATTATTACGACAAAAAGAGTTCTAAGACTACTGCCGAATCAAACATTCAACAGCAGTCTCAGGGACTACACCCAGTGGGTGCAATTGGCATGCCCCCACTGGTTCGATTTCCCACTCGACATGGTCTGTCCAGCACGAGTGGAAGGAGTAAAAAAAAGAGAGAAGATGAGCCACGCTCGTGGAATGCGGATCCGCTCCGAAGACCAGAGATTAGAAAGTTTTAAGACCACCGCCGACTGCCAGCAGTCAACAGCGCTCTCGGGGACTACACCCAGTGGGTGCACTCAGCGTGCCCCCACTGGACCAAAACTTCACTTGGCACGACCTGTCTAACTCGAGTGAAAAGAGCTACACACAGCTACATGACACACCCACTGGGTGTAAAGATGCAAGAAACAGATCGACATCTTACGAATAATAAAGCAGCAGTTTTCAAGTAGCATATCCTAACAGAGCAAAGATCAAGCTGAAAGCCGATCGAAAAACAACTTACAGTCCCACTTACTCGGACGTTGGTTTGAAGGGCAGAGCTGGCATCATAGGCGGCCTTGCTGGTTTCGTACACCACCTTCATTCGGTCCATCATTAAGCCTGCTTGGATCATGGCTTCCTTGGCAGCGCCTACTTGGTCCTCCGGGACGTGGTGAGCAACAAATAGAGGGGTTGGTGGAACAGACGAGGTAGCCGGAGGAGCTGAAGCTTGAAGTTGCACAGTTGGAGCAGGGACTTGAGCAGTCGACGCCGAAGGCTGGTCAGTCGACAAAGGATCAGCAAAAGAAACAGAAGTCCGAACTGGATCACCAAGTTGTTGAATGACTGGTTCTAATGCTGATGTCAAGTGAAACACTTTGCTGGCAGGCACCTTCTTGCTCAGAGTCCTGCTCCTTCTCCCTGTGTTCCTTTGTGGCACTTCTTCATCATCGTCATCATCTGGAAGTTGAATAACATTTGTTGGCACTGCAAAACACTCGACCGTAAGAGTTCGGTCGACCATCGGAACAGTTGGCAAAGTAAGAGCATGGCTGTGGAGCTGTACCTGCCCGAGAAGTGGCCGTGTCTGCGGTTTCCGCGTCGTCCTGCTCCTTGTCAATGTCCATGGACGTCCCAGAAGTAGCAGCACTGAAAGTTCCCAACTTCGCTCGGTCAAACAAGAAGAGAAGTTCCCGATCAAAACGAAAACAAAAAGAAGAAACACTCACACTGAGGTGACAGGCACAGCCACCTTGATCCTAGGCAGGGCCTTCCGAGGTTTGGATGCGGTAACTTTGGCCTGCTTTGGGGCCTTCTCTGATGGCTCGGGAGTGGACGTCCGAGTGCGCTTCGGGACTTGCGTACTTGGCAGAGCTGCTTTGCCACGCTCACCCGCAGGATCATGCGACTGCTTGGAACGCCGCTCAGAGCGGGGCGGCGAGTCGACTTCCTCGCTGCTACTAGAGTCCTCGCTGTCCTCTTCGCTTTCATCCTCAGATTGCCAGTCGGCACTTCCGCCGTCACTTTCCACTCCCTCGTGGTACTGCTCCCTGTTTGGCATCGAGTACATCTTGGTATAAATCTGCACGACAAAAATTAACAAGTATCAGTCGGATTCAAGAGCAAGTTGCAGATTGGAAAATGAAAACACTCGGTATACTGAGCCCGACCTCTTCTGGCTCATGGTCGGCGTCGAATGGCAGAATCCTCCTGGACCCCCTGGGGTTATCCTTGTTTCCAGTGATGCTCCACAGCCACTGAGCCACTGTCTCCTCGGCAACCTCCTCTGGGTGGATCTGAGCGGTGTCTTCGGGGCCCGAGTACATCCACATCGGATGATCGCGAGCCTGGAGAGGCTGGATGCGTCGACTGAGGAACACCTCCAACAGATCCATGCCAGTCACACCCTCCCGGACTGAGTTAACAACTGCGTCGACTAAAAGGGACACCTCGCCTTTCTCCTCTGGGTTCACAACCAGTGAAGAAGGTTGGCGGAGTCTCTCCATAGTGAAAGGGGGAAGGCCGGTCGACTGACCAGGAGTCGGCTGCCATCCTCTGACTAACTCGGGAAAGGTCATGGGAGGAAAAGTACTTCTACCCCTAATTTGAATCCCTAACACCCCGCACATTTGGACCACGTGCGTCTTTTTATCAGTCGGGTTAGCCTTTTTCACCGACTGAGAACGACAAGTAAAGATATGTTTGAATAGGCCCCAATGCGGCTGGCAACCAAGGAAGTTCTCACACATAGAGACAAATGCAGCGAGATATGAGATTGTGTTGGGTGGGAAGTGATGGATCTGAGCGCCAAAGAAATTCAGAAAACCCCGGAAGAACGGATGCGGAGGCAGAGAGAAACCCCGATCGACATGGGTGGTAAGGAGGACACACTCACCCTCGCGTGGCTAGGGCTCGGATTCATTCCCCAGCGGCCTCCAGGACCCGTGAGCAATCAAGCCGTCATTGGCAAGATTCTCCAAGTCCTCCTACACAACGGTGGAGCGGATCCAGTCTCCCTGGATCCAACCAGGCGGCAGACCCGACCGCGACGACGACCCTCGAGCCGTCTTCTTGCCCTTCGCCGCCGCCGTCTTCTTCGCGCGCTCCAGGGCCACGGTCTGCTCCTTCACCATGGCGGCGGAGCTCAAGAGGGACGGGCGAAGGCGTAGGGTGCTGGAAGCGGTGAGGCGGAGAAGTGGAGAGAAAGGGGATCGAATGAGGAGCACTGTGCATTGCTTCGGCCTCGACGCCTTTATGGGGACGCTTCTGAGTAACTGACCCGTGGGCCCGACAGATCCTGTCGCATCCCGCAACAGACGCTCGCTCGATACGTGGCGAAAAAGGCGGCGCGGAAATCAAGGCACCTCTATCTATCCATCCCGTTTACTGCGTCACGTTCCGTCCCGCGTGCTTCTCCAAACTTTCAAATCCCGTGAGATCCGGGAACTGCAGAGCAATCAATCGCACAAAGATTTCGCACTCTAATTCACCCGAAGATTTCCAGCATAATTCACTCGATGATCTCAGAAGCCAGAATCGATCAAGGCGACTGATGCAGGGTTAAAGTTTCAATGTGTTTCCCAGGCCTTGATGAGATGCCTCCGAAGCATAAGATCGAGTCGGAACCAACTTAAACCCTTCTTCACTCGGATCTCAATCCATTCGGCGGCTAATGACGATGACATGTACCTGGGATAGGGTCTGATAGGGGCGAGGGTGTCCCGATTTTTCGATGAGATGACAGCTATCGTTTTTGGTGGAGTAGACTTTGATGATCCGACTACGAACATGCAAGGACGTCGCGCCTTAGCAATCGCTAAACCAACTCCGAGAGGTTATTGACCACGCCGGAGCACAATCAACCTGACCACGAGGGTCTATCTCCTGCAAGCAAACAAAGAACAAGCAAGAAACTAAGATTTGCAATCTGGATATTGCGAATATAAGATGAAAGCTTTATTGATCAAGGTGGGGTTCTGTGACGTCTTGGTCTGGTCGTTGAACACAAACGAAGTATGCGAAGTTGCAGCTATGGCGAACTTTTAATCTAAACAAAACCCAAAGTCTAATCGGTGCCCTAAGGGCTGTATATATGGAGGAAGAGGGGGGGATTTCGTGGCCCTTGAAGGAGGGGTCCGAAACCAACCCTATCTCTTGTTTCCCCACACATACGGACTCTAAAAACAGCCTATACTCAAGTATTTCGAAATTACATGGGCCTGGCCCAATAATAAGGTGACGCAGCACCTATAATGCCTCTGGACGAAATTTATGAAGTGGCATCTTGTATATTTCGTCCAAGGCTTCCTGCACTCATTATGGTGGCTTCAAAGTCCTGAAATCATCACTTGTAACTCCGTTCTTGTTCCCCTTGCGCATGCCATCATCTCCATGCTTGAACTTGCTCCAAGGTTCCTCTTTCTTGTCCAAGCTAGGCCCTTCATTCGTAAGCAAAACAAATGTATCCAATTTAGGCAGCATCATATTCTCATGAACATTAGAATCATTACCAAGAAACGAAAGTACCTGATAATTTAATTGGCGTGCGCGAGCTCTAGTAATTGGTCCAGTATGTATAGCAGCAGGGGCTGTGGGTGTAACAATGGTATTGATGTCCTTATCATCCTCCCCTTCTTGAAATGAAGTCGTCCTCGACGGAAGCTCATCTTCCTCACCCAAATAAGGCTTCAAATCTGCAATGTTAAAAGTGGGACTAACCCCAAAATCTGCAGGCAGCTCAAGTTTATATGCATTATCATTTATTTTCTCTAACACCTTAAAAGGACCATCAGCACGTGGCATTAGCTTTGATTTGCGCAAATCAGGAAATCTATCCTTACGCAAATGTAACTAAACAAGATCTCCAGGTGCAAACACAACAAGTTTTCTACCCTTATCTCCAGCAAGTTTATATTTAGCATTCATATGCTCAATGTTCTCCTTAGTTAACTCATGCATTTTTAAGATCAATTCAGCACGTTGTTTAGCATCAAAATTAACCTTCTTCGAAGATGGAAGAGGCAACAAATCAATTGGTGCACGAGGAAGGAAACCATACACAATTTCAAAAGGACACATCTTAGTAGTAGAATGCAATGAACGATTATAAGCAAATTCAATATGAGGCAAGCATTCTTCCCACATTTTCTTATTATTCTTCAAAACAGCCCTAAGCATAGTAGACAATGTTCTATTGACTACTTCGGTTTGTCCATCAGTTTGGGGGTGACATGTAGTACTAAAAAGCAGTTTAGTCCCCAACTTAGCCCATAAACATCTCCAAAAGTGGCTAAGAAATTTAGTATCATGATCTGAAACAATAGTATTTGGCACACCATGCAAGCGTATAATTTCACGAAAGAACAAATCAGCAACATTAGCAGCATCATCGCTTTTATGACATGGTATAAAGTGTGCCACTTTCGAGAACCTATCCACGACAACAAATATGCTATCCCTCCCCTTCTTTGTTCGAGGTAAACCCAAAACAAAGTCCATAGATATATCCTCCCATGGAACACTAGGTACAGGCAAAGGCATATATAAACCATGAGGATTGACTCGTGACTTAGCTTTTTGACATGTAGTGCAGCGAGCAACAAAGCGCTCAACATCCCGTCTCTTCTTTGGCCAAAAGAAATGTGTAGCAAGTACATCCTCCGTCTTCTTTATGCCAAAGTTTCCCATTAATCCTCCTCCATGCGCCTCCTGCAACAACAAAAGACGAACGGAGCTAGCTGGAATGCATAGCTTGTTAGCACGAAACACAAATCCATCGTTAACGACGAACTTGTTCCATGTTCTCCCTTCTTTACAATTCTGCAATACATCTTTAAATTCAGCATCATGCACATATTCATCTTTGATGGTCTCCAAACCAAATATTTTAAAGTCAAGTTGTGAAAGCATAGTATAACGACGAGATAATGCATCAGCAATAACATTTTCTTTACCCTTCTTGTGTTTAATGACATAAGGGAAAGTCTCAATGAATTCAACCCATTTAGCATGTCTACGGTTCAGTTTGGCTTGACTTTTAATATGTTTCAAAGATTCATGATCAGAATGAATAACAAATTCTTTGGGCCATAAATAATGTTGCCATGTTTCCAAGGTCCGAACAAGATCATATAATTCCTTATCATAAGTAGAGTAATTCAGAGTAGGCCCACTCAATTTTTCAGAAAAGTATGCAACAGGTTTGCCATCTTGTAATAACACACCTCCTAATCCAATTCCACTAGCATCACATTCAAGCTCAAAAGTCTTATTAAAATCAGGAAGTCGGAGTAAAGGAGCATGTGTTAACTTATCTTTCAACACCGTGAAGGCTTCTTCCTGTGCGGTACCCCAAACAAAAGGCACATCCTTCTTTGTAAGCTCGTTGAGAGGTGCAGCAATGGTACTGAAATCTCTCACAAAACGCCTATAGAAACCAGCGAGGTCAAGGAAACTCCTCACTTGTGTGACCATTTTGGGTTGCGGCCAACTCTCAATAGCTTCAATCTTGGCTTTATCAACTTCAATTCCCTATGGAGTAATAACATAGCCAAGAAAAGATACTCGGTCGGTGCAAAAGGTGCACTTCCCAAGGTTACCAAACAAACGTGCATCACGTAGAGCAATAAAAACAGCACGTAAATGTTCCAAATGTTCCTCCAAAGATCTGCTATAAATCAATATATCATCAAAGTAAACTACCACAAATCGTCCAATGAAAGCACGTAAAACTTCGTTCATTAATCTCATGAAAGTACTAGGTGCATTAGTTAACCCAAAAGGCATGACTAACCACTCATATAAACCGAACTTAGTTTTAAATGCTGTTTTCCATTCATCTCCCAATTTCATACGAATTTGATGGTATCCACTACGCAAATCAACTTTGGAGAATATTGTAGAGCCACTCAATTCATCAAGCATATCATCTAGCCTACGAATAGGATGACGATAACGAATAGTAATATTATTAATGCCTCTACAATCAACACACATACGCGACGTACCATCCTTTTTTGGCACTAGTATAATAGGAGCAGCACAAGGACTAAGAGATTCGCGTATATAACCTTTGTCGAGCAGCTCCTGTACTTGACACATAATCTCCTTCGTCTCCTCTGGATTGGTACGGTATGGCGCACGGTTTGGCAACGAAGCACCGGGAATTAAGTCAATCTGATGCTCAGTCCCGCGAATAGGTGGTAATCCCGGTGGCACGTCTTGTGGAAAGACGTCAGCGAACTCCTGCAAAATGTTAGTGACAGCAGGAGGCAAAGAGGAAGGCACGTCCTCAAATGAAAATAACGCCTCTTTGCACACAAAAGCATAGCAAACAGATTTGCTGAAATCTAGCTCATCAATATCAGATTTGGTGGCAAGTAAACATGCACTTTTCAATTTAATTTCAGAAGCAACACTAGATGGTTTATTATTAGGCTTCATTTGTTGCTCAAATTCTTTTACCACAATCTGATTTTCACTCTTATTTTTCTCCTGTTTTGCTTTACTAGCTCTATTAATATCATCTTTCAAAATAGAATCAGGAGTCATAGGAAGCAAAGTAATATGTTTATCCTTATGAACAAGAGTATACTGATTGTTTCTACCATGGTGTACAGAATTTTTATCAAATTGCCATGGTCTACCAAGTAATAATGAACATGCTTGCATGGGTACCACATCACAATCAACATAATCAGCATATGTAGAGATACTAAAATGCACACGAACAGTACGTGTTACCTTAACCTTGCCGCTGTTGTTGAACCATTGGATATAGTAAGGATGTGGATGTGGTCTTGTGGTGAGAGATAGCTTCTCCACCATCTCCATGCTAGCCAAGTTGTTGCAGCTCCCTCCATCTATGATGACGCGAACAGAACGTTCCTTCACAACTCCCTTTGTATGGAACAAATTATGCCTCTGATTTTGCTCAGCTTGTGTGACCTGCACACTCAAAACACGTTGAGCAACTAAACATTCATACCTGTCAGCGTCTTCAGGAGCCATGTATTGCGTCTCATGATCAGAGTCATCTCCACCGTGTTCTTCACTTGTAATAAGAGCCAAAGTCTCCTCATCATAGTCACTAGCGGACTCATACCCACCATCCTTAGTAGCAATCATAACACGCGGAGATTGGCATTCTCTTGCATAATGACCTCTTCCCTTACAACGACGACAAATAATATCATGTGTGTGCCCTGTTGATGCCATTGATGAAGAAGAGCTCTGGGCAGGCCCAGAAGGTGTACTCTTGGCAGATGGTGGTGGTGGTGCCTGTTTTCTTGTATCTCGGTTGGAATTGGCGGCTGAAGTCAGTGGTGCTGCAGTAGGACGTGTGGGAGTAGAGGAGGCACGCGGTGTCCATGATGAAGATCGACCTGCAGAAAAATTAGTTCGCGCCAATGCATGTCGATCCTGCACTTCACCTTCAGCTTTACAAGCAAGATGGAATAAATGAGTGATATTATTATACTCCTTATACTCTAGAATGGTCTGAATCTCTCTATTTAATCCACCCATGATAGAGGCGAGGGTGTCCCGATCTTTCGATGAGATGATAGCTATCGTTTTTGGTGGAGTAGACTTTGACGATCCGACTACGAACGTGCGAGGACGTCGCGCCTTAGCAATCGCTAAACCAACTCCGAGAGATTATTGACCACGCCGGAGCACAATCAACCTGACCACGAGGGTCTATCTCCTGCAAGCAAACGAAGAACAAGCAAGAAACTAAGATTTGCAATCTGGATATTGCGAATATAAGATGAAAGCTTTATTGATCAAGGTGGGGTTCTGTGACGTCTTGGTCTGGTCGTTGAACACAAACGAAGTACGCGAAGTTGCAGCTATGGCGAACTTTTAATCTAAACAAAACCCAAGTCCAAACGAAGCCCTAAGGGCTGTATATATGGAAGAAGAAGGGGGAATTTTGTGGCCCTTGGAGGAGGGATCCGAAACCAACCCTAACTCTTGTTTTCCCACACATACGGACTCTAAAAACTGCCTATACTTAAGTATTTCAAAATTACATGGGCCTGGCCCAATAATAAGGTGACGCAGCACCTATAATAGCCTCTGGACGAAATTTATGAAGTGGCATCTTGTATATTTTGTCCAAGGCTTCATGCACGCATTAAGGTGGCTTCAATGTCCTGAAATCATCACTTGTAACTCCGTTCTTGTTCCCCTTGCGCTTGCCATTATCTCCATGCCTGGTCTTGCTCCAGTGTTCATCCCTCTTATCCATGCCAGGCCCTTCATTTGTAAGTAAGACAAATGTATCCAATTTAGGCAGCATCATATTCTCATGAACATTAGAATCATTACTAAGAAACGAAAGTACCTGATAATTTAATTGGCGTGCGCGAGCTCTAGTAATTGGTCCAGTGTATGTAGCAGTAGGTGCTGTGGGTGTAACAATGGTATTGATGTCCTCATCAACCCATAAAACGTGCAAGCATAGCTTCATTCTCCTCAACAATACCACATCTAATCATGCCAGTTTGTAATTCCTGATAATATTCTTCTACAGAATTTTTTCCTTGTCTTAAGCGCTGCAATTTTTGAAGTAATTCACGTTGATAATATGGTGGAACCCAACGAGTACGCATAGCAGTTTTCAAAGCAGCCCACGTAGTTGGAATAGGATATAATCTACAATGTTCAGACCACCATACACATGCAAAACTAGTAAAAGCACAAACAGCAACACGTCTCTCCTCGGGATATTGTAAACATGTAAAACGTTGTTCAGTTTCTAAGTCCCAAGTAAGATATATATCATGAACATATCTACCCTCAAATGGTGGAATATTCAATTTCAGTTTAGGAAGATGGTCATGATTTCGTACCTGAGCTGGTAATGCAGCCCTACCATTGCGATTATTGGCATGTGGACGACCTGGTGCTGGTATGTAGTTCTGAATTTGATCAACCTCATCCTCGTAATCGCCCGCATAATCGTCCTCCTCAGCGGCAGCAGGAGCCATAGAAGCATCAACAGTAGGTGCAGCGGCACCAGAAGTTTGACCAGGCTCAAGGGGAACGCGCTGTGCTCGTCCCACTTGATTTGGAAGGCGACGTTGTTGTTGTGGTAGAGGTGCGACAGGTGGAGCCGGCGGTGGTTGTGGAAGACGCGCGAGCAATTCATTAAACTTGTTATCGAGCTTTGTTTCGAACGTCTTCTCAATTCCATCTATCTTCTCCATGGCATCTTCAAATCTGTTTAGCACATCTTGCACCTGTCCACTCATCATTTGCTGAAATTTATCATGTAGCTGTTTGTTCGTCATGTTCTCCCAATCAGTCTCATCGGCTTGTGATCCTGCCATGGTTAGCAGCAATAGAAACACTCAAGAATATGATCCTACAGACTACTAGGAAGTGGTGGTGGTGTGGTGTCACAAATCCGTCAAGCAAAACTCAAATTCTTACCAGTTCTTACCCAGCAGCAGGTGGTGATCGGCAACCTTTGTAGTCAAAACTCACAAAGCTTGGATAGAGCGATTGCCAGGTGGTGTCAAACGCACGATGTAGATGTATGTGGAGCTGGGAAGGCTTATGATATGGTAGCAAAAAGGGTCAGCAATAATCAATTCAGAGATGCAAAGTTGAAAAAAACGCTCAACGACGGTACTATGCTGGTCCTAGGCTAGACCGTAATAGAGACGCGAGCCTAGAACACTAACAAAATCATGGCGCGGCACATAAACAAGGGAAGAGCACACTCTAAAAAAAATTCGTTTTTTTTTTGCTCTCTTTTTTTTTGCGCTCTTTTTTTTTTGCGCACTTTTTTTTTAATTTTTTTTGTGCACAAAATCACTATAATGGCGAGTGTCTCAAAACTCTTCCCAAGTCAAACTATCAGGATTGGCACGAAAAAAAAATTTGACAATTTTTTTTTCGGAAATCAGGGCAGCGACGACGAAAAAGTGCGACAAAAAATCACTATGATGGCGAGTGTCTCAAAACGCTCCCTGGGACCTTAAATAGGATAGGGAAAAAATATTTTTGACTGCCAAAATTTTGGCCTAAAAACTGGCCTAAATTTTTTTTTTCCGAATCCTACTCAGGCAAGGAAACACGAATCGGAAAATAGATGGGTCTCGAAAACAAACCTAATGTGAAAAGAACTCGGATTGGTGGTGGATATATGGTGGTAGAATATGGCAGCGGTGATGGTATATGGCAGCGGTGGTAGCATATGGCAGCGGTGGTGGTATATGGCAGCGGTGGTGGTATATGGTGCGGCGGCGGCGTGACAAACTGTGACAGAACTCGAAACTCTAAAGGACTAGACGCTAAGACCAGCAACTAGACACGACGATGCAACCGCAAAATCAACAAAGCAAAAACCCTAAAAAGATTATGCAAAGGCTCAGATTGGTTCGGATATGATGAACTAACCCTAATTTTTTTTTTGGCTTTTTCGTGGACTGTAGGTATGAAGAACAGACTCGATCTAAACTACGAAAAACTGTAAAATCTCAAGAATCATTACCAAGAAACGAAAGTACCTGATAATTTAATTGGCGTGCGCGAGCTCTAGTAATTGGTCCAGTATGTATAGCAGCAGGGGCTGTGGGTGTAACAATGGTATTGATGTCCTCATCAGTTGAAAACTTCAACCAGTTTGTCATCAATCACCAAAAAGGGGGAGATTGTAAGTGCATCTAGTGCCACCTCTTGTTGGTTTTGGAGTATTGACGACAAACGTGGTTGAGGGACTACTGTGTTTGTGAGATTCACAGGATACCACAGGTAGAAGTCCCTCATGATTCGGTTTACCTATCAGAGATGACCCCTAAAAATGTATGAAGACATTGAAGACAATGGTGGTTCATGAAGACATTCACGTCGAAGCTAATGATGTGTGAAGACATTCACTTGAAAACAATGGAGTGTGAAGACATAGTTTCTTTCGTAGTTTCATTTTCTTCTTTCTTGAGTCATAGGAACCACCGAACTGTCAAGTTGGTTCCCAGTGAACAAAGTCAGAAATTTGATGTGATGCTCAACCCAAATCTATGTCTTCGAGTGAAGACAATGAGAGAAAATCTTATCCAGAGTTGGATGAGTCAGCTTTGCTTGTAGCCCAAGTCAAGCTGCCGCGTGTGTTTGAAATCCGACCGTTGGACACGTGTCGGTTTCCCAGTGACCCAAGGTCATTTCGGACATATCATGTCGGGTTGCCTCTTGGCTATAAATAGCCCACCCCCTACACCATAAATTGGTGGCTGTTGGAGTTAGTGCACGGCTTTTGTCATTTGAGAGCAACCTACCTCTGAAGCCTTTGAGAGAGAATCCTTGCAAGGACAAATCCCAAAACACCCAGAGCCTAAAGAGTGTTGGCATCACTGAAGTCTTTCTGTCCGCATGATTTGTAGACTTATTACACTTGAAGACTATGTATCTTCCAGTCGGTTAGGCGTCACGTTCTGAGGATCCAAGAGTCATTGTGGATCACCGGTGAACAAAGTCTGTGAAGGTTTGGAAGTCTACCTTGAAGACTTACCAGAGTGACTGGGCGACGACTAAGTGTCCTTAGCTCAAGGGGAATAAGGTGAAGATGTGGTCTTCTGAGTTCAATCTCAGCCTCCCTAACGAGACGTACAGTTGTCACAGCAACTGGAACTGGTCTACCAAATCCTTGTCTTCATCAAGCATATGGTTCTATCTCTTCACTCACTACTTACTGTTTAGCTTCGTGAAGTCATTGCTTACTTGCACTGTTTGACTTCACTATGTGAAGACATTCTCTCTGATTGCATATTTGGCTTCATACTGTCTTCCTATTCTGATCTGTTCTACCTAGTAGCTATTTGTCTTCGTGCTTTCCTTGAAATGTTTCTTTGACTATAGCTTGTCTAGTGTAGTTTATCTTCCGCTGCATACTGTGTAGGTGTTACCTGCTTGCTTGTCTTCGAAGATATTTCTCGTCTTGAAGACTTTCATAAAAATCGCCTATTCACCCCCCCTCTAGTTGATAACTAGCACTTTCAGAGATGTACTTACAAACAGAAATGATTGGGCATGTATAATTGTCTGTGATGGCTCGCCCGATCGCACACGAGCTCTTTTTGCCCCGTGTGTGTGACCGGAGGGCGTATCCCCAACGGTTTCTGGATCGTGTGGGAAGGCCCCCCCCCCCATCACACAGACTCACAAGGCGTTAGTTTAAAACTCCGTTGCGGAAAGGGGGCTAAAAACGTTTGTATTGCAGGGCACTGCACCAGTGAGACCACAAAAGGTCGCCAACACTATGTGGCCCAAGCCAACCAAACTAGCATGCGAAGGGCGTGGCTATAGCCGGGCGCAGCGGAGCGCGCTTACCCATCTAGTGTCATCTATCTATTGACAGACTTAGCAAACCTAGCATCACAATCTGCAATGGATCAACAATCCCAGCACACTGAATGCACTAAAAGAAGCAAACTCCAAATTAATTTGGCACCACCAACCCCCACGAGAAGACTCCCATGGAGGTTCCCCCACCCATCGTCTTCCCCTGCCATTGGACCACCAGATCCCCTGCCCAACGCTGCTCGGGACACACTGACGACCTCCACGTGACGACCCATCACCACCCCACATGCAAGAGACGGAAATGGAAGGAGGGGTGCAGGGAAATCCATACCCGAGCTCCCCCGTTGCCGTTGGATGTCAGAGACCTGAGCTCCCTCCCGTCGCGCCGCTCTGGTCTCCTGCTGTTGCCCCCACAGTTGTCGAAGCCGTTACCCCTGCTGTCACCAAAGCCATCACCCCTTCCCCCTCTCACACTCTCTCTCTCCAAACTGAAGGCGCACTACTTGAGTTGGTTGCAACAAATCCCGCAGACCATGGCGCCTGGTAGTAACAAGTCTAGATTTTGGGGCGACGTGGTGTAGTAAGGAGCGTTAGATCATGGGTGATCAGACGTCGTGCAAGGCCAGTGCGAGATGCGTCCGGTGGCCCTCGCTCGGAGGGAAATGTTTCCTTTAAAATAAACTTTTGAAAATCTATCTATATCTGTACTTCTATATCTATATCTATACTTATACTTATTTGTACAAATTAGAGACTCCCTAAAAAATCCTACGTTAATTAGAAAATACAAGCCGTTAATCTTGTGAGCTGAGGAGTCAAGAAGTTCCGGGCTGAGAAGAGGGAACATATGACGCTAGCCCCAACTCTTCTTTGGTAGGGAGATAGGATAGGCATAGTTTTCTGTTAGAGGTGCTACATCAGTGGTGGAGACGGCGCCGCATAGGAATAATATGCTTCTGCTCTTTCTCCATCTCGGTGGCATTCTAATGGATGGCACTGAGGAGCAGGTAGCTCGGTCTTCTTGTCGGTTTTCAGATCCGGTGTGATGCGGAGCAACCTACGGACATCACCATGTCAAGAGCCCGTTTGGCAAGTGACACGTGCGACCTCTACTTCACATACATAAAGGTGAATCACCTCCTTTACATGTGCTCACTTGACCCCTTTGAGGATGGTATACTACTTGACACTCCTCTTGTGTGCATCCATAGGTATTGTCGGAGCTTCACGGATGAGGAGGAGTGCAAGCGCCAAGGATCACCTACACCATCCGCGAGGGAAGCGTGGAAGCGAAGACGAAAGAAACGGAGCTGCTCCAAGCTACAACCATCGGACGTCTGGATGCCACCGGACATCCAGTACCTGATGCGGAAGACCTAGCCAAAAGAACCGCGAACAAAGACGCTACAACAGTCGAACGATCGACGACCACCCGACGTCCGACAAGTCCCAGCCTCCGGACGTCTGACGCCCACCAGAAATCCGGTGCCACCTGTCCAGAGCCAAAAAGTCGGAAGTCCAATGCCCTCCAGACGTCCGGACACCCGCAAGCCACCAAACGACCGACGTCCCTCGGACGTCCGATGCCTACCAGTGTGCAGCCGGGCCTTTAGCCTTGTATCCCTCTCCCACCGACCCCTTCGTGGCTTAGACTATAAATAGAACTCCCCCTTCTCCTTTCTAGGGTTAGCAAATATGATAGCTCATTTGTATGTGAGCTTTGCTCCTTACCCCATCTCCTCTTGAGCGAGTGAGATTGCTACACTCCCATGGAGTTCAAGACCTCCATGTGAGAAGATCCCTAGTGGATTCATGACCCCATCTAGGGAAGATCCAGCTCGGATTCAAGACCTCAACTCCTCACGGACTGGGATGAACTAACTACCGTTTGTATCATCCATTGTTGGATTTGCATGATGTATCTCTCCGTGTGTATGTTGATTTAGCATATGTGTGATTGGATCCTGTCTATTTGAGTGTTTCCTCTCTTGTGTTCTTCTTGTAATCATCGTGTTCTTCGGAAAATCCCCTACATTTTGTAAAAGATCGGCCACTAAGGTTCCACACTACATCATCTTGGTATCATGAGCCATGGTTTGTCACAAAATTGGAGCCCCTGCCCCCCCTTTCTAGCCTAGTTTTGTTTGATTTCTTCCTAAATTCGAAAATCCCCACCAAAAATAGCCCCAATTTTTTTTGTGATTTATTGGTTTGATGATGTTTTGTTGATTTTGATCCATGGATTTGCTGTGTTCGAGTGGATCTAGCATCTCCACAAGTTTCCCCACTTTTCATGCATGAAATCTCATCAATTTTGACCCCAAAATCCCCAATTTCCGCCCAAAATCGCGTCCCGGATCTCGGATCTTGAGTTGACCCCGACCCACCGGACGACCGGCGTTTACCGGACGTCCGAAGCCTCCCGAACCACCGTACGACCGGCACTTTCCGGAAATCTGGTGCCACGCAACAGAACGAAAATCACGGATTTTCGGATGTCCGTTCGCCGGACATCCGACCATTTCCGGACGTCCGTAACCTGTAGATATTAATTTCGGCTGATTTTTGTTTCGGCCACAACTAATTGATCCGGACTCTGATGTTGACGTTCTTTAGCTCATTTTGTAGCTATTGACATCCCCCTTTCCAAGAAAATACTTCCAACATCATTTGACTCCATCAAATTTTTGGAACTTTGGCATCTTTGCCTAGGGCCTTCACCACATCATCCGCTATACCACCACTGACTTCCGCAGCCTAACCCATTTTGTTCCCCATAGCATTAGTGGTTGCTTGAGTTGTGATTTGAGTTTCCTAAGGTGTTTCGGCTACTTAGGGACGGTTACTTCTTCATCAACAACCACCCTCACTTCCGCATAACCTTGCCCACCATACACTTTTGCCACCCCAACCTAAGGTGTTTCGGCTACTTAGGGACGGAGACTTCAACTCCGACTCGCATAACCCATCATTGCACTTCCGCAATTCCTTTGAGCTTCCTCAAAACCACCACCGCCTTCCTCTACCACCATTTGACATTTTCCTTTGAGATTTTGAGTTCGTGGTTTTTCCGTTTCCTAGGGTGGTTTCGGCTAACTAGGAATGGTTCAACATCGACAACACCGTCACTCAACTTCGCCAAGGATTCGCCAACGACCATATCATCATCCGTTCTTTCTTACACCCGACAAACCACGAACGGTAACCTCTATATAATCTTGGTATCATGGTATCCCACCATTGTATATTTCCCTTACCATTGCACTGATAACCCTTAGCCCATTCTGCGTCACTTGCCTATCGAGACTAGCCATTGAGTATTGCCGGCAACGTTACTTGTGCAATTTAGTGATCATCGACCCGTACCTTCCATTGTATACATACCATATCATTTTGGTATCCTCATCTTGGTATCATCATATCATCTCTTGTGTCACAAGATTGTTCCCGCATATATACAATTGCTCTCTTGGTTTGTGCATTGTAGCATCGCCACATTGCATATCATATACCATCATTGATCATCTTGGATCATCATGTGCGAAACAACGGGAACCATACATACATAGCATACTTGGGATAGAAAGTCGATACATTTTGTCTTTCCTAGGGTGTGCACAAGTGTTGTATCCGCCTATTGAGGAATCGTGCTAGCGTCTCTCTAGAGTTGTGCAACACGAGCGTTTTCCGTGGATTCCACATTTTGTGCTCATTCCTTGGTTGCACGACCCCATCTATCTATCTGTGTGTTGCATTTTCGTGTGCCATTCATTGCTATTGGTCTACTTGTTTCACTCACGAATTTGTGAATCTCTTTCAACATTATTGACTCTTGCTAACAATTGCATCAAATTTTTGTGCCACTATCCTCACCAAGCTACTCCATAAGCCTTACTTGTGTAGGTGTGAGAATTTACAAGATCTGGTACCAATTGTGCAACTTCCATAATACGGTATTGGATGATCATTGATCCATCTTCAACATTGGAAAAGGTACATTTGGTCTAGCTCTTTCCTTTCTTCCACTCACATTTGCTCGAGTCTTGTGATGAATAGGCAAAGCACATCTACTTCGGTCTACGACAACAATGACGAGTTCGATGCCACAAAAAACTTCATCGACGCCAAGATGGATGCTCTAAAGGAGGAGCTCAAAGCCCTCATCAAGATCGGCAAGAGGTCTCCCTCATCTTCGAGAAGACGCTCAAGTGCACATGCTTCCGAGCTACCATCTTCGACAAGGTCACATCGGCATCGACACCATCATCGACGAGAACATGAAGATCAAGAGCTCAACACCAACCACCGCTCGACGACTTCACCATCTACCTTGGCATCTTCGCCAAGCAACTTCAAGGCATCTTTGCCTTTGGATATGCGACATCTTCGCCAACAAGCACCTCAAGATTACACTCAAGAGAAGCTCCCCAAGCTCAAGTCCGCGACTTCCATGAGCTACTACGACCTCGACACCAACCACGTGATTCCTTTCTATGGAAGTAAAGACCCTGAGGAGTATCTGATGAAGACATCAATACCATTGTTACACCCACAGCCCCTGCTGCTATACATACAGGACCAATTACTAGAGCTCGCGCACGCCAATTAAATTATTAGGTACTTTCATTTCTTGGTAATGATTCTAATGTTCATGAGAATATGATGCTGCCTAAAGTGGATACATTTGTTTTGCTTACGAATGAAGGGCCTAGCTTGGACAAGAAAGTGGAACATTGGAGCAAGTTCAAGCATGGAGATGATGGCATGCGCACGGGAAACAAGAACGGAGTTACAAGTGATGATTTCAGGACTTTGAAGCCACCATAATGAGTGCATGAAGCCTTGGACGAAATATACAAAGATGCCACTTCATAAAATTCGTCCAGAGGCTATTATAGGTGTTGCGTCACCTTATTATTGGGCCAGGCCCATGTAATTTCGAAATACTTGAGTATAGGCTGTTTTTAGAGTCCGTATGTGTGGGAAAACAAGAGATAGGGTTGGTTTCGGACCCCTCCTTCAAGGGCCACGAAATTCCCCCCCCCCTCTTCCTCCATATATACAGCCCTTAGTGCACCGTTTAGACTTTGGGGGTTTTGTTTAGATTAAAAGTTCGCCATAGCTGCAACTTCGCGTACTTCGTTTGTGTTCAACGACCAGACCAAGACGTCACAGAACCCCACCTTGATCAATAAAGCTTTCATCTTATATTCGCAATATCTAGATTGCAAATCTTAGTTTCTTGCTTGTTCTTCGTTTGCTTGCAGGAGATAGACCCTCGGGGTCAGGTTGATTGTGCTCCGGCGTGGTCAATAACCTCTCGGAGTTGGTTTAGCGATTGCTAAGGCGCGACGTCCTCGCACGTTCGTAGTCGGATCGTCAAAGTCTACTCCACCAAAAACGATAGCTATCATCTCATCGAAAGATCAGGACACCCTCGCCTCTATCAGTATCTCGAGTGGGAGCGCAAGATGGACGACTACCTCAAGCTACTTCAAGTCCCTCCCGAAGATCAAGTGAAGTGCGCCACAAGGAACTTCCATGACTAGGCGACATGGTGGCTTCACACACCTTCAAAGACCTTCGACATGAATTGGCCCAAGACGAAGAAAGCTATGTGGCAAGAGTTTTTTCCTTCCACCTACCCGAAACATCTTCTACGCCAATTGGAGAACAACATACAAGGATCCAAGTCCATCGACGAGTACTTCAACAAGATGAAGAAAGACTTGCAACGAGCCAACATGGATGACCCCATTTCGATGAAGTTCCACTTTATGATGGGATTGAACAACGACGTCTACAAGACTATCTTCCGTGAGAACTACACATCCCTTGACGACAACTACGTTGGTGCTCTCATGATGGAAAAAGAATTCATGAAGGCCAAGGCTTCTTCACCCCAAGCTCACTTCATGACGACCAAGCTCTCCACGGCAACGAGTATGAGGGTAGTACCACCAAGATGTCCAAGCCCGACGAGCTCCAAGACGATGCTCCCAAGTTTGACTTCACCGGCATCCCTCTTTGTGGCATTGATGATGCCGAGTCTACCACGACTCTTTTTGAAGATGGTGCGGAGACAACTACGACTACAAAGTCTCTCAAAGAACATGCTTTGGAGGCGAGTGACAAGGTGGCAAGCAAGGATGATACTTCCATCTTCGGAGGCGAGAGTGATGATGTGCCATCTTCGGCATTCATCCACGGCGACGGTGACGAGATGATCGAGCATGGGATTTTCCCTTCGGTCATGGAGGAGAGCGATGATGTGCCATCTTCGGCCTTCATCCACGACGACGGCGACGAGATGGTTGAGCACGGGATTTTCCCTTCGACCACGGCGAAGTATGATGACTTGAGTGACTTGTGCCACCATATTGAGAGTGAGAGTGACTTCACCACTAGCCCCATATATGATGAGTTGCCCCAATTCCCATGTGAGGAGAGCCACAACCCCCACCACTTGAGTGAGATGAGTGACTCCACCACATGTGACTTTGAGTGCACCTACTTTGCGGGAGTGAGTGAGCCACCACATAGAGAGTGTGATAGTTGATCGGTCATGTGAGGATATTTTGAACTCTAATGACTTAACCCCTACCTCTATTGTGTCTTCTCATTTGGTGCTAAGTCGCATATACGATGACACACCGACCCTCGATGACTTCGTCCTTCCTTTGGACAAGACGATGGCCATGGAGGGATATGATGCACCCCCCCCCCCCAGATGGTTCCATCACGATGAAAACGACCACGACTTGGTCTTTGCCACCTCACCTACACCACATGAGTGGAATGAGAAAGGTAACATAGGTGAAGGTGATGCTCTTGTCCCACTAGTGGACTATCTTGACATTAATTGCTTGCCTGATGTTGATACACGTATTACCATGCTTCATACTAGTTCGACTTCCTCATGTGATGATTCGTTACCCATTTATGATGAGTTTGATGATTGCCATGTGGAGTCTATTAGTTGTGATGCCATGTTGCATAGGATTTCTTGTGATAATTCTCTCAGTCACATCATATTTTACAATCCGCTTGACTTGTCATATGCTATGCATGAGATCAACCATATGTCATATTTGAGATCTCATCGTAGTAACTATGCATATGCCATTAAAATGAACCCAATTTGCACATATGGCATAGATGACAAGCCCATGGTTATTGGCATTTGTTTTTCTTGTGATGATATTGATATGCTTCCTTTGCATCATTGCCATCATATGCCATGCCATGATCATTTAGCTTCGGATATACATTGTTTGCCATGTTGTTCATATTGTTCATATGATGTTTCTGATAATGCTCATGAGGAGACCCCCATAGTTTCCTCATACATGTTAGGAGATTTTGATCAATCCCATCCATTGCATGATCCCAATAACTGTGTGCACAATATGCTCCCATGAATGAAAATGCTACTGACATGCCCTATACTTGTATGCTCAATTTGTGCCCCATCATGTCGTACATAACAACTATTCTATCATGATGGATGACATGTTCTTATACCATGCTTCAAATTTCTTTGAGCGATGCTTATCTTGTGCTAACTCACACGTGCACATACACATCATGATGGATGATGTGTACATTTACCACACACACAATTTCTTTCGTTTGTGTATTTGTTGTGTAGGTACCCATGCTTACTTGTCAACCTCACAATCCCATGAGTTGACGATACGAGCTCTAGAGAGCAATGATGACTTGAGATCTCGTGGATTGGTTTTCTCACCATTTTCCATTGTGCAATGACTTCGCGCATTTCTTCTACCTGGCCCTCACATGGTTATGGGTTATTGTCCATTATATATTCTATGCCCATCTTGCCATGTTCACTTTGCATGATATGATCATTCTTATTCCTTTACAATGCATTTGTGACCCATGCTTTGCATTACACATGATGATTGATTCTACTATTTGTATGTGTATTTGCAAGCTTGGTGGATATATTGCTTGTTCTTGCCATGTTTCCTTTGTGACCCATACCTATGATGATAATTTGACCATGATTTGCTTTCGTGCTTGCGATATGTCATGTGCATTTCCTATATCCACTATTTGCTCACATGACATGATTGCCATGATTTCCTCTAGTGTGTTGCATCTTGCTCCACTAGTTTGCATGACATGATTTCTATTCGTGCTTTGTGTAGTGCATCACCCATGATTCATACTTGCTCATTTCATGCAGTTGATAGCCACTATTGCCATGCTTTGCACATGTTTGTTATTGCTTGTTGTCATATGTCTCCATATGTTGCATCTCTCATGCTAGATAATTTACCATGTATTGAGTGCAACAATGTTTTTAGTCTTTCTAATGAGATTGCCCCCATAACATTCTCGCATATATTTGGAGATTTTGACATATTTCTTGTGAAGCATGCTTGTATTACTTCTTTGCATCATATACCTAGTGCCATGAACATCGCCATTGTTGCATCATATTATTCATGCACTTGTGCTTCTAATGGTTATGTGCAAGAGAAGAGAACCATCACGATCGATGATGTGTTTATCTACCATGCGCATATGTTCTTTGCTTTGTTTTGTGCATGTGTATGATACTCGGACTTCGTGTCCACTTCCACTTCACGTGAGTTGACCATTCGAGCTCTTGATAGCGAGCCACCTTTGACCAATGCACTTCTACAACGCATTTGCTACCACTTCGACATTGTGAAGGACGCACAAAGACACGCTTTCAAGGTGACATCCTTCTTGAGCATGGATATTGCGGATCATACTACTTGTGTTGCTTGCACCATGCGACTTCTTGGCCATCTTGGACCACTTGATTGCGCACATGTTAGAGATCTTGCTTCGACTTGTCATTTTCGCCTTTCCATGCCTCATGACATATATACCTTGTGTGTTGCATCCAATTCTTGGATTACTTGCTACTATCATATGCTTGGTTGCAACAATGACATTTCTTCACATATGCCACGTCTCATTGCTTATCACATGATTGACTTGATTGCCTCACACATGATGAACAATTGCTCTTTCTATTGTGTTGAGTGCCACACTGATAGAGGCGAAGGTGTCCCGATGTTTCGATGAGATGGTGGCTATCGTTTTCTGTGGGAGTCGACCTTGACGATCCGACTACGAACGTGCGAGACGTCGCGCCTTAGCAATCGCTATACCAACTTCCAAGGGTTATTGACCACGCCGGAGCATGATCAACCTGACCACGAGGGTCTGTTTCCTGCGAGCAAACGAAGAACAAGCAAGAAACTGAGATTACAATCTGGATATTGCAAATATAAGAGGAAAGCTTTATTAATGAAGGTGGGGTTCTGTGACGCCTTTGTCTGGTCGTTGAACACAAACGAAGTACGCGAAGTTGCAGCTATGGCGAACTTTTAATCTAAACAAAACCCAAAGTCTAAACGGTGCCCTAAGTGTTGTATATATGGAGGAAGAGGGAGGGATTTCGTGGCCCTTGAAGGAGGGGTCCGAAACCAACCCTATCTCTTGTTTCCCCACACATACGGACTCTAAAAACAGTCTATACTCAAGTATTTCGAAATTACATGGGCCTGGCCCAAAAATAAGGTGGCGCAGCACCTAAAATAAGCTATGGACGAAATTTATGAAGGGGCATCTTGTATATTTCGTCCATGTCCTTGTAGGTCATCACGGAGGCTTCAAAGTGCTTAAATATGCACTAGAAACGCCATTCTGGATCCCTTCACGCATGCCTTCATCTCCATGCTTGATCCTGCTCCAGTGTTCATCCCTCTTGTCCATGCTAGGCCCTTCATTAGTAATCAATACAAATGTATCCAATTTAGGCAGCATCATATTCTCATGAACATTAGAATCATTACCAAGAAACGAAAGTACCTGATAATTTAATTGGCGTGCGCGAGCTCTAGTAATTGGTCCAGTATATGTAGCAGTAGGAGCTGTGGGTGTAACAACGGTATTGATGTCCTCATCATACTCCCCTTCTTGAAATGAAGTCGTCCTCGACGGAAGCTCATTTTCCTCACCCAAATAAGGCTTCAAATCTGCAATGTTAAAAGTGGGACTAACCCCAAAATCTGCAGGCAGCTCAAGTTTGTATGCATTATCATTTATTTTCTCTAACACCTTAAAAGGACCATCAGCACGTGGCATTAGCTTTGACTTGCGCAAATTCGGAAACCTATCCTTACGCAAATGTAACCAAACAAGATCTCCAGGTGCAAAGACAACATGTTTTCTACCCTTATCTCCAGCAAGTTTATATTTAGCATTCATGCGCTCAATATTTTCCTTAGTTAACTCATGCATTTTTAAGATCAATTCAGCACATTGTTTAGCATCAAAATTAACCTTCTCCGAAGATGGAAGAGGCAACAAATCAATGGGTGCACAAGGTAGGAAACCATACATAATTTCAAAAGGGAACATCTTAGTAGCAGAATGCAAGGAACGATTATAAGCAAATTCAATATGAGGCAGGCATTCTTCCCACATTTTCTTATTATTCTTCAAAACAGCCCTAAGCATAGTAGACAATGTTCAATTGACTACTTCAGTTTGTCCATCAGTTTGGGGGTGACAAGTAGTACTAAAAAACAGTTTAGTCCCCAACTTAGCCCATAAACATCTCCAAAAGTGGCTAAGAAATTTAGTATCACGATCTGAAACAATAGTATTTGGCACACCATGCAAGCGAATAATTTCACGAAAGAACAAATCAGCAACATTAGCAGCATCATCGGTTTTATGACATGGTATGAAGTGTGCCATTTTCGAAAATCTATCCACGACAACAAATATGCTATCCCTCCCCTTCTTTGTTCGAGGTAAACCTAAAACAAAGTCCATAGATATATCCTCCCATGGAACACTAGGTACAGGGAAAGGCATATATAAACCATGAGGATTGAGTCGTGACTTAGCTTTTTGACATGTAGTGCAGCGAGCAACAAAACGCTCAACATCTCGTCTCATCTTTGGCCAAAAGAAATGTGTAGCAAGTACATCCTCCGTCTTCTTCACGCCAAAATGTTCCATTAATCCTCCTCCATGCGCCTCCTGCAACAACAAAAGACGAACGGAGCTAGCTGGAATGCATAGCTTGTTAGCACGAAACACAAATCCGTCGTTAACGACGAACTTGTTCCATGTTCTCCCTTCTTTACAATTCTGCAATACATCTTTAAATTCAGCATCATGCACATATTGATCTTTGATGGTCTCCAAACCAAATATTTTAAAGTCAAGTTGTGAAAGCATAGTATAACGACGAGACAATGCATCAGCAATAACATTTTCTTTACCCTTCTTGTGTTTAATGACATAAGGGAAAGTCTCAATGAATTCAACCCATTTAGCATGTCTACGGTTCAGTTTGGCTTGACTTTTAATATGTTTCAAAGATTCATGATCAGAATGAATAACAAATTCTTTGGGCCATAAATAATGTTGCCATGTTTCCAAAGTCCGAACAAGAGCATATAATTCCTTATCATAAGTAGAGTAATTCAGACTAGGCCCACTCAATTTTTCAGAAAATTATGCAATAGGTTTGCCATCTTGTAATAACACACCTCCTAATCCAATTCCACTAGCATCACATTCAAGCTCAAAAGTCTTATTAAAATCAGGAAGTTGGAGTAAAGGAGCATGTGTTAACTTATCTTTCAACACCGTGAAGGCGTCTTCCTGTGCGGTACCCCAAACAAAAGGAACATCCTTCTTTGTAAGCTCGTTGAGAGGTGCAGCAATGGATCTGAAATCTCTCACAAAACGCCTATAGATACCAGCGAGGCCAAAGAAACTCCTCACTTGTGTGACCGTTTTGGGCTGCGGCCAACTCTCAATAGCTTCAATCTTGGCTTTATCAACTTCAATTCCCTGTGGAGTAACAACATAGCCAAGAAAAGATACTCGGTCGGTGCAAAAGGTGCACTTCCCAAGGTTACCAAACAAACGTTCATCATGTAGAGCAATAAAAACAGCACGTAAATGTTCCAAATGTTCCTCCAAAGATCTGCTATAAATCAATATATCATCAAAGTAAACTACCACAAATCGTCCAATGAAAGCACGTAAAACTTCGTTCATTAATCTCATGAAAGTACTAGGTGCATTAGTTAACCCAAAAGGCATGACTAACCACTCATATAAACCGAACTTAGTTTTAAATGTTGTTTTCCATTCATCTCCCAATTTCATACGAATTTGATGGTAAACACTACGCAAATCAACTTTGGAGAATATTGTAGAGCCACTCAATTCATCAAGCATATCATCTAGCCTAGGAATAGGATGACGATAACGAATAGTAATATTATTAATGTGACGCCCCCGGCTTAATCGTGCACTAATCATACACGCAAATGCACACGTTCAAGCCTAAGGACAAACGGGAAGATATCACAACACAACTCTAAAACATAAATAAAGTCATAGAAGATTTATATTACAAGCCAGGGCCTCGAGGGCTCGAATACATAGCTCGATGGCATACAAGCGTCAGCGGAAGCATCAGTTATCTGAGTACAGATATGAAAGAGAAACAGAAAGGCCTTTAGGAAGGCGGGGCAAAATAAAACACTACGATCGAAAGGCGCAGGCCTCCTGCCTGGGACCCTCCGAACCTACTCCTGGTCGTCGGCAAGCTCGTAGAAGAATCCATCCTCAGGGTAGTAGTAGCGATCGTCGGCGGGGGTAGCTGTCTCAGCGACTCCGTCATCTGGTCACGACGAACTGATATGGGGGAAAAGGAAAGAAAAGCAACCGTGAGTACTCTGAAGTACTCAGCAAGCAAGGATCTACACTACATATGCAACATTATCAAAGGGAGGCTGTATATGTGGACTGGGCTGCAGAAATGCCAGAATAGAGAGAAGGCCTAGTCCTATCGAAGACTAGCATCTTCAGCGGTCTTGCAGCAATAGGAGAGAGTAGAACAACATAGTATAATATAGTAGTAATACTATCAACCTCACCCAGAGATCCTTTCTCGACTCCCTACGAGAAAGCAATCCCAGAGCCATACAGTCATCAAACCTCATCCTGAGATCCCTTCTCGACTCCCTGCGAGAAGCAATCCCAGAGCCATAGTATACGGTCTCATCATAGGTATCCAGTTCTAGTTGTATCGATCGGGATACAACTCCGAGTGTCCTTTACCGTAGGACCGGCTATCGATAGTAATGTTCTTCCTTGCAGGGGTGCACCAACTTACCCATCACGCTCGCTTAACTCCGGCCAGACACACTTTCCTGGGTCATGCCCGGCCTCGGCCAAACAACACATCGCAACCCTACCTACGGCTCAGCAGAGAGGTCCCCGCCGGTCTACATCCTAAGCGCAAGGGGGTCTTGGCCATCGCCCCTCGCCCTCCGGGTCGTTGCGCACATGGCCCAGATCCAAGCACCACCGCAATGGCGCCAATCACTCCATGCCGCACTGCTGAACTGGACGTCTGACAGAGCTTTCGGCTGATGCATACGATGCAGAACGCCCATACTATGCCCACGTGATGGTTAGTGCTATCAGACCAGAGGCCTGCTCGAATCAAATATCCAAATCGTATGTGGCCTAGGGGCTTGCGGAAAACGAGAAGAGACTCACGAAAGATGTGACCCCGTCGCCCCGTCTCGAGGACTTGCGGCAAGGGCTAAGAATGCCCGGCCGCACCTCGTATTCATCACTCGGGCACCATCCAGGTCAACCCGTCTCGTAAAAGACTGTCGGGAACTTAGGTCCACCTCTACTGGGTGGTACCGCCTGTCCCTTCAGTCCTGTAGTAAAAGTAACTTCCTCGGGTCCCCCTTCGGGGCCGACCCGTCTCTATCAAGGTTCAGCAGTAAAGTCACAGGTCTTCAATCCCGTTGATCCGGTCTTCTGATAATCTAGCGGGGCAACAAGGATCAAAGTGGGGTCCTCTAGTGGGTCTCTACCCAGCCTATACTAAGCAGTTTAGGATAAGCAGGTAAGGTATCAATGGCAGGTTACAATAAACAGGCTATGCATCAGAATAGGAGCAAACAGTAACAGTAGCAAATTCTAATGCAAGCAGGAGAATATAGAATGGGCGATATCGGGATGATCAAAGGGGGGGCTTGCCTGGTTGCTCTGGCAAGAGAGAGAGGGATCGTCAACGGTGGCGTCGGGCTCCTGAGTTGCGTCGATCTCGGGGACGACGTCGGTGTCAGGGTCTACCGAGAGAGAAGAGGGGAAGGAAACAGTATAAATATAGAGCAAACTTGAGCAACACAAAGTACGACATGATAATACGCAGTGCCGGGTGTGTCCTAACATATGGTTGCACGTCACTGAGGAAGGAGGAATCCATCCGGGAATGTTTTCCCGGTTCCGGACATTTGTCAGACAGATGACCGGAGGGGAACGGTTGCATGTTCTGATAGTTAGAGACGTGTGGCGGATGAACGGACTGCGTATTCGGATTCGTCTCGTCGTTCTGAGCAACTTTCATGTACAAAGTTTTTCGATCTGAGTTACGGATTATTTTATATGATTTTCTAAAGCTTTTATTAATTTCTGGAATTTATTTTAATTAATTAAATGCAACATTATCCAGAATAGTGTTTGCTGATGTCAGCATGACATCAGCAGTCAACTCTGACCGTTGACTGGTCAAGCTGACACGTGGGTCCCACTGTCATTGACTGAGATTAACTAAAACAGATTAATTAGTTTAATTAGTGACTAGATTAATCTAATCAGGATTAATTAAGTTAATTAATCATTAATTAATCATTTAATTAACTAATTATTCTTATTTTTATTTAGTTATTATTATTATTTATTTTTATCACATATATATATATATATATATATTTTAATTAACATGGGCGTGGGCCCCTCTGGTCAGTGGCACAGAGGCCAGCGGACATGTCCGCTGCGCACTCCTTGGGGAGGGGCGGACAAGTCCGGGCCACCGCGTGCACGGGCGCGCGGGCGGGGCGCCGGCCGATGCGGCAGCAAGGCCACGGCCACGGCGTGGCTGGCCGGCCGGAGCCGCAGCAGCAGGTAGAGGGGGGAGGCGAGCGTGGGTGTGGGCGCGGTGGCGCGCGGGACGACAGGGTGGTGCGCCGCGGGGCCGGTGGGGCGAAGGCGAGGCGCGCGGCGGCGCGCGCGAGCTGAAACGGTGGCGGTGGTGGCGGGGTCGCGTGGGTGAGCGCGTGCATGCGCGCACGGCGCGGGCGTGGCCAGGGGAAGGCGAGCGCGCGTGGTGAGCGCGGCGGCGGGGTGCGGGCACGGCGGAGCAGCCGCAGCTGCAGTGCGCGGCGAGGGGAGGTGGGAGCGCGGGCGTGCGCTAGCGCGAGCGGCCACTGGCCGGGACGAGCGACGTGGAAGGGGAAAAGGGGAGGCCGGGCCTCACCGGCGAGCAGGGGATCGGGTTCGGCGAGGCGCGATGAAGCGACTCGGGGAGGCGGTCGGGGACGGCCGGCGAGGTGAAGGGGCGACGGGTGATGGCGGGGACGGCGCGGCGAGGTGGCGACGGGAGCGGCTCCGGCGCGGTCCGCGGCGGCGGCAGCGACGGAATCGGGGGGGGAAGAGGGACGAGAGTGAGGGGGAAACGGGGTTAGGGTTTGGTGCGGGCGAGGCCATATAGGCCAGGGCGAGCGCGGGCGGGCCAGCTGGGCCGGCCAGCTGGGCCGGTTGGCCCAGTTGGCCGGGGTTTTCTATTTTTTTAATTTTCTGTTTTGTTTTATTTTCTTTTATTATTTCTGTTTTGCAAAAAGTGTGGCCCCCATTAGAGTTTTGTAAAATATGAGACCTAGCCCATAAATCACAGTGCATTGTATGCCACTGCAATAAAATAGCTTGGTGTCCATATCTTTTTGGTTAGGATTTTATTTAATTGAAAAGGGGTTGAATAGTGCTATGTTGCTGCTGTTTCTTGTTGTTCGAGCCACTTAAATATTTTAGTTAACACTGCTGCTAATTTTATATTAGCCTCTGGATTATTTGCAACATGATGTACATTTTTGTTTCTGGATCTGGACAACTTTTAAATTTCACTTTCATTTAAATTTTGAATTTGACTTAGGAGTTGAAATGCATTATGGTGCAAATGATGATCATGCACTGTTAAACATGATGACATGGCATAATCAAAAGGGTAATTACTGTAGTTAACCACTGGGGGTGTTACAAATCTCCTCTACTAACAAGAATTCTCGTCCCGAGAATTAAGAAGTAGAAAGAAAAAGTTTGGGGCATTCCGCACGAAGATTATCCTCGCATTCCCAAGTGGCTTCATCTTCAGTATGATTTGACCACTGCACTTTCAGGAATTTGGTAACCTTCTGACGGGTCCGACGTTCAGCTTCATCGAGGATGCGGATCGGATGCTCCTTATAAGAAAGATCATCTTGGAATTCAAGCATCTCATGATCCACAGATCGGTGCGGAGATTCCTTGAAGCATTTACGAAGTTGCGACACATGGAAGACGTCGTGGATATGAGAGAATTGCGGCGGCAATTCCAATTTATACGCCACTTGACCACGTCTAGCAACAACGCGGAAAGGACCAATGTAGCGTGGAGCTAGCTTGCCCTTGATTCCAAAACGGTGAGTGCCCGTCATAGGAGTGACACGTAGATAAGCTCGATCACCAGGTTGATAAGTCAAACCCCATCGTTTGCGATCATAGTTGCTCTTCTGGCGGTCCTGAGCCGCCTTAAGATTTTCTCGGGCAATACGGACTTGTTCTTCGGCGTGTTGAATAATATCCGGCCCAACAAGAGGTCATTCCCCAGTTTCTGACCAATTCAGAGGGGTTCGACATTTACGTCCATAGAGAACTTCAAAGGGGGCCATTTTCAAGCTGGCTTGATAGCTGTTGTTATAAGAGAACTCGGCATACGGAAGAGATTCTTCCCACTTCTTGCCGAAAGAAATAACACAAGCTCGAAGCATATCTTCAAGCACTTGGTTGACTCGTTCGACTTGGCCTTGAGACTGGGGGTGATATGCTGAACTCCAAGTAATATGAGTTCCCATAGCTTTTTGGAAACTTTCCCAGAAATGACCAGTGAATATGCTGCCACGGTCTGAACTGATCTCTTTCGGAATACCGTGGAGTGAAACAATTCTGGAGATATATAACTCTGCTAACTGACTAGCAGTGATCGTCTCCTTGACAGGCAGAAAGTGTGCAACTTTGGAGAGTTGGTCGACGACGACAAGAATAGCATCGTGACCCTTCTGTGACCTGGGAAGTCCTGTAATGAAATCCATCTGAACCTTATCCCATTTCCATAGAGGAATAGGCAACGGTTGCAGAATTCCAGCTGGTTTCTGATGTTCTGCTTTAACGCGACGACACACATCACATTCAGCAACATAACGAGCAATGTCCTGCTTCATTCTGGACCACCAGTACCTTTGACGGAGATCACGATACATTTTGGTGCTACCCGGATGAATAGACAACGGGGTATCATGTGCCTCCTTCATGACTTTGTCAGTCATAAGCTTGAAGCGAGGTACTACAATGCGGTCTCTGAAATACAAGGTTCCATCTTCAGACAGCGAGAAATCCCTGTACTTTTCAAGGTGAAGACTTTCCTTCATCAGATCAACTTCAGCATCTTTAGCTTGCGCATTCTTAACAGCTTTCTCAAGATCGGGTTGTATCACAAGGTTATTAAGAGAACCCTGTGGAACAATACGCAGATTCAGCTTGCACAGTTCTTCAAAAAGACGAGGTTGAGCTCGCCTAACCATGAGGTTGTCGCAATAGGACTTGCGGCTTAAGGCATCAGCCATCACATTAGCCTTGCCAGGGGTATAGGATATACCCAAGTCATAGTCCGCAATGGTCTCCATCCATCTTTGCTGACGGAGGTTCAGAGATGGCTGGGTGAACAAGTACTTCAGACTTTTATGATCCGTGTATATCTCGCAACGATTACCTAGGAGGTAATGTCGCCACAACTGCAATGCATAGATCACAGCCGCTAGTTCTAGATCATGTACCGGATAATTCTCTTCATGCGGTCGCAACTGACGAGAGCCATAGGCAATCACTTTACGCTCTTGCATTAGGACACAGCCTAATCCTTCACGGGATGCGTCACAATAAATCACAAAGTCCTTGCGGGTATCTGGAGGAGATAGTACTGGGGCAGACGTTAGCTTGTCTTTGAGTGTTTGAAAACTTTCCTGACATTTTTCTGTCCATTCAAACTTAACGCCCTTGTGAAGCAGATCGGTCAAAGGCTTAGCAATCTTTGAGAAATTCTCGACAAAACGACGGCAATAGCTTGCGAGGCCGAGAAAACTTCTCACTTGCTTGACGTTCTTCGGAGGAGTCCAGTCCAGAATAGCCTGAACTCGTTCTGGGTTAACGGCAATGCCATCCTTGGAAATCACATGGCCGAGGTATGTCACTTCAAACAACCAGAATTCACATTTAGAATATTTGGCATACAGTTGGTGTTCACGCAGCTTCTCCAGTACAAGCCGAAGATGTTCGGCATGTTCTTCTTCATTCTTCGAATATACCAGAATATCATCCAGATATACCACGACGAATTTATCGAGGTAATCCATGAAGATGTAGTTCATTAACCGGGAGAAGGTTGCTGGAGCATTTGTTAAGCCAAATGACATGACTGTGTACTCACAAGAACCATAGCGAGTAACGAATGCTGTCTTTGGAATATCCTCTTCACGAACTCGGATCTGGTGGTATCCCAATCTCAAATCAAGCTTAGAGAATACTGAGGAACCAGTAAGTTGATCATACAAATCGTTGATTCTGGGAAGCGGATACTTGTTTTGGATTGTGGCTTGGTTGACAGGTCGGTAATCCTGAACCAATCGGTTAGTTCCATCCTTCTTCTTTACGAAGAGTGAAGGTGCTCCCCAAGCAGAGGAACTGGGGCGGATGAAACCTTTCTTAAGTGACGTGTCGATTTCTTCCTTAAGCTTGAGAAGGTGGTGCGGAGGCATCTTATAGGGTCGCTTCGCAATAGGGGTTGTGCCTGGTTTCAAGTCAATGACGAACTCAACAGCTCTAGCAGGGGGTATTCCTGGAAGCTCTTCTGGAAAGACGTCTTGAAAATCATGAACAACTGGAACGTCCTCGATGCCTTCAAGAGGTGAAGCATTCAATGCATTCAGAACATATATCTGAGCTTCGGCGTCCTGAACTGTTCGAGCTGAGTATTGTACTCTCTGGCCAGAAGGGTGAGTGATGCGGACTGTTTCAGTGGCACAGTCAATCAAAGCTTTATTGGGCTTCAACCAGTCCATACCCAGAATAATGTCTATGTTGGAGGTCTTGAGAGCAATGAGAGAAACGGGGAATATCAATCCTCCAATCACAATGTGTTTACCGTGGCTTACCATGGTAGTTTGCCAATTAGCCCCAGGTGACTGGATTACTAATGGAGTGGACATCTCCTCGAAATGTATATCATGGCTTCGCGCAAAACTTTCGGACATGAAGGAGTGCGATGCTCCAGAATCAAAAAGGACTGAAGCTGGGATTGAATTCACTAGAAGGGTGCCCATCACAATTTTGGGGTCCTGTCGAGCTTCTTCAAGGTTGACTTGGTTGACATGAACACGCTGAGTAGCAGGTGGTCTGGTTTCAACGTTCCTAGAAGGATGTTTTCGACGGCTCTTCCTGCAACCAGCAGAAGGACGTGTTGCGTGTTGAGGCTGACTCTGGTGACAGTTGAAAGCACGGTGCCCTGACTGTCCACACTTGCGGCACAAACCATCATTATGGAGAGGAGCCACAACATTGGACTGTCCACCCTGAGTCGTTAGCTGGCTTGGGGGCGGAGGCAGACGAGGCGCCACATATGACGGCCTTGGTGTAGGGGCAGGTCGGTGATGAACATTGTGTGGGATCCAGACTCGACGTTTTTGAACAGGCTGACCCGAGGATGAGCCAGCTTCATGAGTGCGCTTGAGCGACTCCTGGCATTCAGTCAGAGCTGTTTCAATTTGGAAAGATTTGCTGACAAGCGTTGCGAAGTCTGTGCAATCAAGGACGGCAAGTGCGAGTTTTATGTCAGTATGGAGTCCTTCACGGAATTTCTCCTGCTTGCGGGCGTCAGTGCAGACGTCATCTTCAGCATAGCGGGACAATTCAAGAAACTTCCTCTGATATTCATCCACAGTCATTGTGCCCTGTGTGAGTTTGCGAAACTCCTGCTTCTTCTGATCTATCAGACCTTGAGGAATGTATCGTGCATGAAAAGCTGACTGAAATTCCTGCCAAGTGATTACAGTCTCTGCAGGCAACATACCCTTGTGGCTTTCCCACCATTGAGCAGCTGATCCCCTCAGGTGATACGTCGCATAGGTGACGTAACTGTCAGGGGTAACATTGGCCAACTTCAACTGAAAGGCAATGTCACGGAGCCAATCATCAGCATCCATTGGATCAGTCGAGCTGCGAAAAGTAGACGGATTGAGGCGCACGAATTCTGGCAAAGTTATTGGAGCAGACTGTTGCTGAGCATTCTGAGTTGGGAACTGAGCCAATACTCCGGTCATAAACTGACGGTTGAGTTCAAACTGCTGACGGTTGAGTTCAAACTGCTGCATCATTGCGGCAATATAGGGTGGAGGTGGAGGATCGTCAGCCATCCTGCCAAATCAACAGGGGCAGTTTAGCAAGTAAAACTGCATGTGTATGGAATTATTCATGAAGTAACACGCACGACAGAAGGAAGTGCAATAGATACTTCATCATAGTCACACCAGACATTCAAATCCACACATAGTCTCGGTTACAAACCGGCATTACGACAGCTGAAAAGAGAAGGCTAGACAACTAGGCGGCGCGCAGGCACGCGGTAAGGGAGTACACAACGAGACATAGCAAAGGCTACATCAACGTCGGAGAAAACTAACGGAGCGAGGAATCTGCAAGTGACAACACAGGGTGCCCTCAATAAAAGGATCCTGTAAGCAGAACCTGGCCCACAATCTTGAACAAGGGGGGAATATTTTTCAGAACTCCGGGTGGATGTGAGCGCGAGAACCTAATGTTGGAGTTAGTAAAAAAAAATTAACCCAAATAGAAGAGAGATCAGAGTCCCAGAGTAAGGATCGAGGAGTAAAAGATCCTAAAACCACCCAATTGGCGACGTGGGCCCGTAAGCCACACAGCCAAGTTAGTAAATCAGTTTTCAAGTTCTAGACTCAACTTCGGCCAAGGAATTGGAAAGGGGCTTCCTACAGGCAGTCGGCTCTGATACCAACTTGTGACGCCCCCGGCTTAATCGTGCACTAATCATACACGCAAATGCACACGTTCAAGCCTAAGGACTCACGGGAAGATATCACAACACAACTCTAAAACATAAATAAAGTCATACAAGCTTTATATTACAAGCCAGGGCCTCGAGGGCTCGAATACATAGCTCGATGGCATACAAGCGTCAGCGGAAGCATCAGTTATCTGAGTACAGATATGAAAGAGAAACAGAAAGGCCTTTAGGAAGGTGGGGCAAAATAAAACACTACGATCGAAAGGCGCAGGCCTCCTGCCTGGGACCCTTCGAACCTACTCCTGGTCGTCGGCAAGCTCGTAGAAGAATCCATCCTCGGGGTAGTAGTAGCGATCGTCGGCGGGGGTAGCTGTCTCAGCGACTCCGTCATCTGGTCACGACGAACTGATATGGGGGAAAAGGAAAGAAAAGCAACCGTGAGTACTCTGAAGTACTCAGCAAGCAAGGATCTACACTACATATGCAACATTATCAAAGGGAGGCTGTATATGTGGACTGGGCTGCAGAAATGCCAGAATAGAGAGAAGGCCTAGTCCTATCGAAGACTAGCATCTTCAGCGGTCTTGCAGCAATAGGAGAGAGTAGAACAACATAGTATAATATAGTAGTAATACTATCAACCTCACCCAGAGATCCTTTCTCGACTCCCTACGAGAAAGCAATCCCAGAGCCATACAGTCATCAAACCTCGTCCTGAGATCCCTTCTCGACTCCCTGCGAGAAGCAATCCCAGAGCCATAGTATACGGTCTCATCATAGGTATCCAGTTCTAGTTGTATCGATCGGGATACAACTCCGAGTGTCCTTTACCGTAGGACCGGCTATCGATAGTAATGTTCTTCCCTGCAGGGGTGCACCAACTTACCCATCACGCTCGCTTAACTCCGGCCGGACACACTTTCCTGAGTCATGCCCGGCCTCGGCCAAACAACACATCGCAACCCTACCTACGGCTCAGCAGAGAGGTCCCCGCCGGTCTACATCCTAAGCGCAAGGGGGTCTTGGCCATCGCCCCTCGCCCTCCGGGTCGTTGCGCACATGGCCCAGATCCAAGCACCACCGCAATGGCGCCAATCACTCCATGCCGCACTGCTGAACTGGACGTCTGACAGAGCTTTCGGCTGATGCATACGATGCAGAACGCCCATACTATGCCCACGTGATGGTTAGTGCTATCAGACCAGAGGCCTGCTCGAATCAAATATCCAAATCGTATGTGGCCTAGGGGCTTGCGGAAAACGAGCAGAGACTCACGAAAGATGTGACCCCGTCGCCCCGTCTCGAGGACTTGCGGCAAGGGCTAAGAATGCCCGGCCGCACCTCGTATTCATCACTCGGGCACCATCCAGGTCAACCCGTCTCGTAAAAGACTGTCGGGAACTCAGATCCACCTCTACTGGGTGGTACCGCCTGTCCCTTCAGTCCTGTAGTAAAAGTAACTTCCTCGGGTCCCCCTTCGGGGCCGACCCGTCTCTATCAAGGTTCAGCAGTAAAGTCACAGGTCTTCAATCCCGTTGATCGAGTCTTCTGATAATCCAGCGGGGCAACAAGGATCAAAGTGGGGTCCTCTAGTGGGTCTCTACCCAGCCTATACTAAGCAGTTTAGGATAAGCAGGTAAGGTATCAATGGCAGGTTACAATAAACAGGCTATGCATCAGAATAGGAGCAAACAGTAACAGTAGCAAATTCTAATGCAAGCATGAGAATATAGAATGGGCGATATCGGGATGATCAAAGGGGGGGCTTGCCTGGTTGCTCTGGCAAGAGAGAGAGGGATCGTCAACGGTGGCGTCGGGCTCCTGAGTTGCGTCGATCTCGGGGACGACATCGGTGTCAGGGTCTACCGAGAGAGAAGAGGGGGAGGAAACAGTATAAATATAGAGCAAACTTGAGCAACACAAAGTACGACATGATAATACGCAGTGCCGGGTGTGTCCTAACATATGGTTGCACGTCACTGAGGAAGGAGGAATCCATCCGGGAATGTTTTCCCGGTTCCGGACATTTGTCAGACAGATGACCGGAGGGGAACGGTTGCATGTTCTGATAGTTAGAGACGTGTGGCGGACGAACGGACTGCGTATTCGGATTCGTCTCGTCGTTCTGAGCAACTTTCATGTACAAAGTTTTTCGATCTGAGTTACGGATTATTTTATATGATTTTCTAAAGCTTTTATTAATTTCTGGAATTTATTTTAATTAATTAAATGCAACATTATCCAGAATAGTGTTTGCTGATGTCAGCATGACATCAGCAGTCAACTCTGACCGTTGACTGGTCAAGCTGACACGTGGGTCCCACTGTCATTGACTGAGATTAACTAAAACAGATTAATTAGTTTAATTAGTGACTAGATTAATCTAATCAGGATTAATTAAGTTAATTAATCATTAATTAATCATTTAATTAACTAATTATTCTTATTTTTATTTAGTTATTATTATTATTTATTTTTATCACATATATATATATATATTTTAATTAACATGGGCGTGGGCCCCTCTGGTCAGTGGCACAGAGGCCAGCGGACATGTCCGCTGCGCACTCCTTGGGGAGGGGCGGACAAGTCCGGGCCACCGCGGGCACGGGCGCGCGGGCGGGGCGCCGGCCGATGCGGCGGCAAGGCCACGGCCACGGCGTGGCTGGCCGGCCGGAGCCGCAGCAGCAGGTAGAGGGGGGAGGCGAGCGTGGGTGTGGGCGCGGTGGCGCGCGGGACGACAGGGTGGTGCGCCGCGGGGCCGGTGGGGCGAAGGCGAGGCGCGCGGCGGTGCGCGCGAGCTGAAACGGTGGCGGTGGTGGCGGGGTCGCGTGGGCGAGCGCGTGCATGCGCGCACGGCGCGGGCGTGGCCAGGGGAAGGCGAGCGCGCGTGGTGAGCGCGGCGGCGGGGTGCGGGCACGGCGGAGCAGCCGCAGCTGTAGTGCGCGGCGAGGGGAGGTGGGAGCGCGGGCGTGCGCTAGCGCGAGCGGCCACTGGCCGGGACGAGCGACGGGGAAGGGGAAAAGGGGAGGCCGGGCCTCACCGGCGAGCAGGGGATCGGGTTCGGCGAGGCGCGATGAAGCGACTCGGGGAGGCGGTCGGGGACGGCCGGCGAGGTGAAAAGGCGACGGGTGATGGCGGGGATGGCGCGGCGTGGTGGCGACGGGAGCGGCTCCGGCGCGGTCCGCGGGCGGCGGCGGCGACGGAATCGGGGGGGGAAGAGGGACGAGAGTGAGGGGGAAACGGGGTTAGGGTTTGGTGCGGGCGAGGCCATATAGGCCAGGGCGAGCGCGGGCGGGCCAGCTGGGCCGGCCGGCTGGGCCGGTTGGCCCAGTTGGCCGGTGTTTTCTATTTTTTTAATTTTCTGTTTTGTTTTATTTTCTTTTGTTATTTCTGTTTTGCAAAAAGTGTGGCCCCCATTAGAGTTTTGTAAAATATGAAACCTAGCCCATAAATCACAGTGCATTGTATGCCACTGCAATAAAATAGCTTGGTGTCCATATCTTTTTGGTTAGGATTTTATTTAATTGAAAAGGGGTTGAATAGTGCTATGTTGCTGCTGTTTCTTGTTGTTCGAGCCACTTAAATATTTTAGTTAACACTGCTGCTAATTTTATATTAGCCTCTGGATTATTTGCAACATGATGTACATTTTTGTTTCTGGATCTGGACAACTTTTAAATTTCACTTTCATTTAAATTTTGAATTTGACTTAGGAGTTGAAATGCATTATGGTGCAAATGATGATCATGCACTGTTAAACATGATGACATGGCATAATCAAAAGGGTGATTACTGTAGTTAACCACTGGGGGTGTTACAATTAATGCCTCTACAATCAACACACATACGTGACGTACCATCCTTTTTTGGCACTAGTATAATAGGAACAGCACAAGGACTAAGAGATTCGCGTATATAACCTTTGTCGAGCAGCTCCTGTACTTGACGCATAATCTCCTTCGTCTCCTTTGGATTGGTACGGTATGGCGCACGGTTTGGCAACGAAGCACCGGGAATTAAGTCAATCTGATGCTCAATCCCGCGAATAGGTGGTAATCCCGGTGGCACGTCTTGTGGAAAGAAGTCAGCGAACTCCTGCAAAATGTTAGTGACAGCAGGAGGCAAAGAGGAAGGCACGTCCTCGAATAAAAATAATGCCTCTTTGCACACAAAAGCATAGCAAACAGATTTGCTTAAATCTAGCTCATCAATATCAGATTTGGTGGCAAGTAAACACGTACTTTTCAATTTAATTTCAGAAGCAACACTAGATGGTTTATTATTAGGCTTCATTTGTTGCTCAAATTCTTTTGCCACAATCTGATTTTCACTCTTAGTTTTCTCTTGTTTTGCTTTACTAGCTCTATTAATATCATCTTTCAAAATAGAATCAGGAGTCATAGGAAGCAAAGTAATATGTTTATCCTTATGAACAAGAGTATACTGATTGTTTCTACCATGGTGTACAGAATTTTTATCAAATTCCCATGGTCTACCAAGTAATAAGGAACATGCTTGCATGGGTACCACATCTCAATCAACATAATCAGCATACGTAGAGATACTAAAATGCACACGAACAGTACGTGTTACCTTAACCTTGCCGCTGTTGTTGAACCATTGGATATAGTAAGGATGTGGATGTGGTCTTGTGGTGAGAGATAGCTTCTCCACCATCTCCATGCTAGCCAAGTTGTTGCAGCTCCCTCCATCTATGATGACACGAACAGAACGTTCCTTCACAACTCCCTTTGTATGGAACAAATTATGCCTCTGATTTTGCTCAGCTTGTGTGACCTGCACACTCAAAACACGTTGAGCAACTAAACATTCATACCTGTCAGCGTCTTCAGGAGCCATGTATTGCATCTCATGATCAGAATCATTTCCATCGTGTTCTTCACTTGTAATAAGAGCCAAAGTCACCTCATCATAGTCACTAGCAGACTCATACCCACCATCCTCAGTAGCAATCATAACACGCGGAGATTGGCATTCTCTCGCATAATGACCTCTTCCCTTACAACGACGACAAATAATATCATGTGTGTGCCCTGTTGACGCCATAGATGAAGAAGAGCTCTGGGCAGGCCCAGAAGGTGTACTCTTGGCAGATGGTGGTGGTGGTGCCTGTTTCCTTGTATCTCGGTTGGAATTGGCGGCTGAAGTCAGTGGTGCTGCAGTAGGACGTGTGGGAGTAGAGGAGGCACGCGGTGTCCATGATGAAGATCGACCTGCAGAAAAATTAGTTCGTGCCAATGCCTGTCGATCCTGCACTTCACGTTCAGCTTTACAAGCAAGATGGAATAAATGAGTGATATTATTATACTCCTTATACTCTAGAATGGTCTGAATCTCTCTATTTAATCCACCCATAAAACGTGCAAGCATAGCTTCATTCTCCTCAACAATACCACATCTAATCATGCCAGTTTGTAATTCCTGATAATATTCTTCTACAGAATTTTTTCCTTGTCTTAAGCGCTGCAATTTTTGAAGTAATTCACGTTGATAATATGGTGGAACCCAACAAGTACGCATAGCAGTTTTCAAAGCAGCCCACGTAGCTGGAATAGGATATAATCTACAATGTTCAGACCACCATACACATGCAAAACTAGTAAAAACACAAACAGCAGCAGCAACACGTCTCTCCTCGGGATATTGTAAACATGTAAAACGTTGTTCAGTTTCTAACTCCCAAGTAAGATATATATCAGGAACATATCTACCCTCAAATGGTGGAATATTCAATTTCAGTTTAGGAAGATGGTCATGATCTCGTACCTGAGCTGGTAATGCAGCCCTACCATTGCGATTATTGGCATGTGGACAACCTGGTGCTGGTACGTAGTTCTGATTTTGATCAACCTCATCCTCGTAATCGCCCGCATAATCGTCCTCCTCAGCGGCAACAGGAGCCATAGAAGCATCAACAGTAGGTGCGGCGGCACCAGAAGTTTGACCAGGCTCAAGGGGAACGCGCTATGCTCGTCCCACTTGATTTGGAAGGCGATGTTGTTGTTGTAGAGGTGCGACAGGTGCAGCCGACGGTGGTTATGGAAGACGCGCGAGCAATTCATTAAACTTGTTATCGAGCTTTGTTTCGAACGTCTTCTCAATTCCATCTATCTCCTCCATGGCCTCTTCAAATATGTTTAGCACATCTTGCACCTGTCCACTCATCATTTGCTGAAATTTATCATGTAGCTGTTTGTTCGTCATGTTCTCCCAATCAGTCTCATCGGCTTGTGATCCTGCCATGGTTAGCAGCAATAGAAACACACAAGAATATGATCCTACAGACTACTAGGAAGTGGTGGTGGTGGTGTATCACAAATCCGTCAAGCGAATCTCAAATGCTTACCAGTTCTTACCCAGCAGCAGGTGGTGATCGGCCACCGTTGTAGTCAAAACTCTCAAAGTTTGGAAAGAGCGATTGCCAGGTGGTGTCAAACGCACGACGTAGATGTATGTGGAGCTGGGAAGGCTTATGATATGGTAGCAAAAATGTCAGCAATAATCAATTCAGAGATACAAAGTTGAATAAACGCTCAACGACGGTACTGTGCTGGTCCTAGGCTAGACCGTACTAGAGACGCGAGCCTAGAACACTAACAAAATCACGGCGCGACACGTAAACAAGGGAAGAGCACACTCTAAAAAAATTTCGTTTTTTTTGCGCTCTTTTTTTGTTGCGCTCCTTTTTTTTTGCGAAAAAATCACTATAATGGCGAGTGTCTCAAAACTCTTCCCAAGTCAAACTAACAGGATTGGCACAAAAAGTTTTTTGACAATTTTTTTTTCCAGAAATCAGGGCAGCGACGACGAAAAAGTGCGACAAAAAATCACTATGATGGCGAGTGTCTCAAAACGCTCCCTGGGACCTAAAAATAGGATAGGGCAAAAATATTTTTGACCGCCAAAATTTTGGCCTAAAAACTGCCCGGCAAGGAAACACGAATCGGAAAATAGATGGGTCTCGAAAACAAACCTAATATGAAAAAAAACTCGGA
Organism: Thinopyrum elongatum; assembly: GCA_011799875.1. Taxonomy (NCBI): domain Eukaryota; kingdom Viridiplantae; phylum Streptophyta; class Magnoliopsida; order Poales; family Poaceae; genus Thinopyrum; species Thinopyrum elongatum. The sequence goes on from CM022298.1 coordinate 328,699,392, forward strand.
TTGGTGGTGGATATATGGTGGTGGAATATGGCAGCGGTGGTGGTATATGGATTCAGAGCGGTGGCGGATCAACGGTGGTGGTAGATGGCAGGGGCGATGATGATGGTGCGGCGGCGGCGTGACAACTTATGACCAGAACTCGAAACTCTAAAAGACTAGACGCTAAGACCAGCAACTCGACACGACAATGCAACCACAGATTCAACAAAGCAAAAACCCTAAAAAGATTATGCAAAGGCTCAGATTGGTTCGGATATGATGAACTAACCCTAATTTTTTTTGGCTTTTTCGTGGACTGTAGGTATGAAGAACAGACTCGATCTAAACTACGAAAAACTATAAAATCTCACCGAGCAACCTGAAAATCTGATACCACTTGATAGAGGCGAGGGTGCCCCGATCTTTCGATGAGATGATAGCTATCGTTTTTGGTGGAGTAGACTTTGACGATCCGACTACGAACGTGCGAGGACGTCGTGCCTTAGCAATCGCTAAACCAACTCCGAGAGGTTATTGACCACGCCGGAGCACAATCAACCTGACCACGAGGGTCTATCTCCTGCAAGCAAACGAAGAACAAGCAAGAAACTAAGATTTGCAATCTGAATATTGCGAATATAAGATGAAAGCTTTATTGATCAAGGTGGGGTTCTGTGACGTCTTCGTCTGGTGGTTGAACACAAACGAAGTATGCGAAGTTGCAGCTATGGCGAACTTTTAATCTAAACAAAACCCAAAGTCTAAACGGTGCCCTAAGGGCTGTATATATGGAGGAAGAGGGGGGGATTTCGTGGCCCTTGATGGAGGGGTCCAAAACCAACCCTATCTCTTGTTTCCCCACACATACGGACTCTAAAAACAGCCTACACTCAAGTATTTCGAAATTACATGGGCCTGTCCCAATAATAAGGTGACGCAGCACCTATAATAGCCTCTAGACGAAATTTATGAAGTGGCATCTTGTATATTTCGTCCAAGGCTTCCTGCACTCATTATGATGGCTTCAAAGTCCTGAAATCATCACTTATAACTCCGTTCTTGTTCCCCTTGCGCATGCCATCATCACCATGCTTGAACTTGCTCCAAGGTTCCTCTTTCTTGTCCAAGCTAGGCCCTTCATTTGTAAGCAAAACAAATGTATCCAATTTAGGCAGCATCATATTCTCATGAACATTAGAATCATTACCAAGAAACGAAAGTACCTGATAATTTAATTGGCGTGCGCGAGCTCTAGTAATTGGTCCAGTATGTATAGCAGCAGAGGCTGTGGGTGTAACAATGGTATTGATGTCCTCATCAGGATGACATATACATATACAACATGTACACCTTGTCTCTTTTGTTAGCCACATTTCAGCTTAAGCAACGCCGAGGACGGCTTTGTTTTCAAGAAGGGGAGGATGATGAGGACATGACTACCTTGGATACGACCAAAAATATTGCATACATGTATATTTGTGAGGTGATTTGTAATGCAAACTATGCAATAATTTATTTATGTCATCCAAGACAAAAATACTTCACAAACTTTTGTGCCATGTCTAATTGCAGGTGTATGGGAGATTTGTACAATCCACATATGAACATAAGGGAAAAACAGAAGTTTATGTGCTGTTCAAAAAGTCCTCTCACGTCACTTTTGGGCCAAGAGAAGATAGAGTCCAAGTCTCTCACGTTCTGGATTCTGATTCGGACTGCACAGACATACCTGACTCAAAACGCCAAGAACTATTTCATACTGACTCCGAATTGGGTGATTCTTTTTTTGTTGGAAAGTAGATTTCGTGATCTTTCTAACCCAATTGGTTTCACCTTCAAATTCATCCGGAACGTTGAGTTGTCGTCGAAACAATCTGATGCTGTAGCAGAATCCGAGTCAAACTACAAGTCCAAAGGTGTTGCATCACCTCCACTTGGGCCCATTGGCCTTGTACGACCTGGGGTTAGTTTTAGGCTGCCTTGGGACGTCCTCCCACCTCCTTGGCCGCCACCCCTTGCTCCTATATAAGTAGATCCATCTAGTAGCTTTTTGCTTGGGATTTGTTTAGTTAAAAGTTAGCCATTGCAACTTCGTGTACTTCGTTTGTGTCCAACGACCAGACCAAGACTGCTTTCGGATCCCCACCTTTATCAATACTTCATCTATATTCGCAATATTCAGATTGCATTATCATATTCTTGCTTGTTCTTCGATTGCGTGCAGGAATAGACCTTCGTGGTTAGGCTGATCGTGCTTTCAGCATCGTCAGTAACCTTGGGAGATTGGTTTAGCGATTGCTAAGGCGCAACGTCGTGCACGTTTGTAGTCGGATCGTCAAAGTCGTCTCCACCAAATCGATAGTTATCATCTCATCGAAAGATCGGGCCCCTCGCCTCTATCACCTACAAACCCAAAGTGATTGAGCATCACTGAAGAGATTGTTCCTGTGTGGAACCAACGATTGTTACCTTTGATGACTGTGCATCCTCCAGACGGTTAGGCGTCATGGTCTAGAGCATCCAAGAGGAAATTGTGGATCGCCGAGTGACCGAGTCTGTGAAGGTTTGGAAGTCACCTGAAGACTTACCACCAGTGATTGGGCGAGGTCTGTGTGACCTTAGCTCAAGGAGAATACGGTGAGGACTGTGTGTCCGGGACTGTGTGTCCTCAGGTTTAAATACCTAGCCGCTCTAACCAGACGTACAACTGTCACAGCAGTTGGAACTGGTCTACCAAATGATTGTCTTCACCGAGCTACTGGTTCTATTACCTCAACCCTTTCATTTCCTCGCATACTTGCTGTGTATTTGATTGTTACTGTTTGAAGACTTTGATTGAAGACTTTCCAAATTTCCTCATTCCTATTTCTTCAGTCAGTTGTCTTCAGCCTGCTTATCCTGTATCACGCTACCTGTACTCTGTGCCTATTTCATTTCATCATGATGATTGTACTTATGCCATGTTATGTTTGCATCTGAGTACTTATTCCGCTGCTAAGTAGTTCGTTGCTTAGGAATTTCCTCGCCTTGAAATTCCTCAGTGAAAAATTTGTAAAAATCGCCTATTCACCCCCCCTCTAGTCGATATAACGCACTTTCAATTGGTATCAGAGCAAGGTACTCCCTTGTTCTGTGTGATTTTGGTTTAACCACCTGGAGTTTTAGTTATGTCGACTGCAGGCATGATCAACGTCTCGGCTGGGTGTCCTACCTTCGATGGGACGGACTACCCCTACTGGAAGAACAAGATGCGCATGCATCTTGAGGCAATTGACAACGATCTCTGGTACGTTGTGGAAAATGGCGTTCCCTCCGTCACTCCTTCCGTGAACGCTGCTGATGTGAAGAGATTCAAGCAACTCGACTCTCAAGCAAAGAATATCATATGTGGCCATCTGAGCAAAGGGCAGTATGGCAGAGTGAGTGCTTTGGAGACAGCTAAGCTTATCCGAGATAGGCTGTCCAAGGTCAACGAAGAAGTCTCAACTCAACGTGACTCTCGAGTTGACGTTCTTCGCAATCTCTTCAACCGCTTCAAAAGACTCGACAATGAAAATGTTCAGCAAACCTTTGATCGCCTCACTGACATTTCAAACGAGCTTCAAGCACTGGGTGCCACTGACATCACCGACCATGAGGTGGTGAAGAAATTGCTGAGGTCACTCGATTCTTCATTCGATACACTGGCACTGATGATTTAAGAACATGGAGACTACAAGTCACTTGATCCTGCTGATATCCTCGAGAGGCTAAATACTCATGAGTTCCAACTTGCTGAGAAGAGAGATCTCTATGGACTGAGCTATGGTAGATCTCGCGCACTGAAGGCCAAGGCAGTCTCTGAATCTGAAGATGAAGATTCTGGTAGCAGCCTTGGTGATCCTGAAGAACTGAGTCAGGAGCTAGCAATGCTCGTAAGGAAATTCCAGAAGTTCTCAAGGCGTGGTCGCTTTGTAAAATCTTCGAAAGGTGATGACACAAGATCAGATTCCTCATCCCATGATTACAAGAAGAGAACTTGCCACAAATGCAAGAAACCTGGTCACTACATTACTGATTGTCCTTAGTGGGAGAAGGAATCAAAGAAGAAGAAATACAAGGATGATAGTTCAGATGACTCTAAGAAGAAGAAGAAATCTTCAAAGTCCTCATCGTCAAAATCTTCAAAGTCTTCATCTCACAAGAAGAGCAGTTCCAAGAAGGCTCGGGCATTCATTGGCAAGGAAATGGACTCTGAAGCTGAATCTGAGGAGCATGAGGAAGAGGAGGCATCTGAGGAGTCAGACTCTGGTGTGGCGAGCCTAGCCCTCGCTACTGCTTACGTCAGCAAGTCCATCTTTAACACTGAGGAAAATGGCTTCCCCAACACTGCTGATGACGGCAATGATGACTATGCTCCCACCTATTGGTTCATGGCAAAAGGTGCCAGGTACTCAAATATCCCTCCTGTGAATCAAGTGAGGATGAATCTGATGATAACCTCAAACCCAGCTATTCCAAACTTGCTAATATTGCTGTTAAACAACAAAAGGCTTTGGAAAAGGTTCAAAATATGCTAGACAAAAGCGATGACCTGTTAGGTGAGGAAATGGATCGAACTCAAACACTGACTGATAATCTTCAGCAACTACAGTCTAAGTTTGACAACCTTCAAAGTCGTCATGAAACTCTCTTAGCCGATCATGAGAAGCTTTCTTATGAATTTCTTCAAAGAAAGCAAGATCTTGAGAAGCTAAGGGTGAGTCATGAAGATCTTCAGAAGGAAAATGATTCATTACTTGCTCAACAGATTAGTTCCGCTCAGGAAGAATTTGTTCCACCATGCTTGAAATGCATTGAACGTGAAACTGCTAATTCTTCACCTGAAAGTTCAAATGCTTCTATTGCTGCAAATTCTTCAACTATCTCAGTGGTCACAAATTCCTCATCTGAGGATACCACTAGTATCACTGACGAAAATGCAGGGTTGAAGGAATTGTATGTGACAGGCATGTACAAAAGCCTCAAAGGGCATCAGACTCTTTGTGATGTGCTCAAAAAGCAGATCTTGAACAGGAACCCTAGGAAAGAGGGTATTGCCTTTGAGAGGAAACTCAATGCTGATGGAACCTACTGGAAACCTGAGCAATATCCCAAAACCTCATGGGTTGTTGCGAAGGGACCTCCCGTAGATCCATCCACTTTATCTGGCTTTACTTGTGAATCCTCATATTCATCTGATGAGTCATTTGACTCCAACTATAAACTGTTCAAAAATCAGAATGGTGAAGTATTTGCTAGATATGTTGGAACTAACTGCAGGAATGGTCCCCCTATGAAGAAAATCTGGGTTCCCAAAAGGTGCCTTGAAAGTCTTCAGGTGCATGTCCTCATGACACCACCTGCGAAGAATAGGAACCCCAGATCAAATTCTTCATATGGACCAAAGTCTTCATATGGATCCAAGTCCTCTTATGGATCAAATTCTTCACGTGGATCCAAGTCCTCATATGATCATCATGTTAATGCTTCTGTTTCGCAGGGAAAATCTAAGAGTTCTGATTATGTGCATTATTCTTCAAATCATTATGTTCATAAGTCCTCGAAGAATTTCTCTGCTTACTCATATGCCTATATTAATCCCTCTCCTGTGAAACGAAGCGCTTTGGCTTCAATGCCACCTTTCTCTTATGGAGCTCGCAGAATGATGAACTCTTTTCCACCCCTCCAGATGTGGGTGGTGAAGAAAAAGAACTAACCTCTTATGCAGGGTCAGGTCTCCGGACGAACTAAATCATCTGAAGAATTTGCTGGAGACCTGAAATGCTTGAAAGGACGCAAGCTAATCATGAAGAAATGATTTATTCATTTCTCACGTCCTCATACTGCTATATATACATATGTTGCATTAATTGATGAAATTCGGTCTGATGAATTTGATGTCATATTCTTCACTCTGAAGTATATGTGTTCGTAAGATGCACTAATTCATCTGTCGGATGACTTACCCAAAGCTACTGAGTAGGTCCTCGACAGTGGATGTACTAATCACATGGCCGGTGACAAGAGCTTACTGATGAACACTCCTTCATCTCCATCACATTTGAAGCATATCACCTACGCTGACAAAGGCAAAAGCAAGGTATTGGGTCTAGGTAGGGTTGCAATCTCAAAGGATCGACACATGGACAAAGTCATGCTTGTCGAGTCCCTCGGATTCAACCTCATGTCAGTCTAAATGCTTTATGATCTTGATATGGTTGTTGTCTTTGGCAAATATCGCTGCTTAGTGCTCATGGAATCTGACAATTCCAAAGTCTTCGAAGGCTTTAGGAGAGGAGACTTGTACATTGTTGATTTCTCTGCAGGACCACAGCCTGCCACTTGTCTACTTGCAAAAGCTTCAGAAGGCTGGCTATGGCATCGACGACTGGGTCATGCTGGCATGAGGAACTTACACACGCTCATGAAGAAAAAGCACGTCACTGGCATCGAGGGTGTCAAATTCCTCAAAGATCATCTTTGTGGGGCTTGTGAGGCTGGAAAGATGACTAGAGCCAAGCACCCCTCGAAGACTATCATGACTACCTCTCGTCCTTTTGAATTGCTTCATATGGACCTCTTTGGCCCTACTCATTATGTCACACTAACAAATGCAGCATCTCTATATGGCTTTGTCATTGTTGATGATTATTCTCGTTACACATGGGTGCATGTCATTACTTACAAAACTGAAGTGTAGGAAGTCTTCAGACGATTTTCTTCAAGGGCTTCGACGAATTTCGGTGTGAAGATCAACCATATACGTAGTGACAAAGGGACCGAGTTCAAGAATACTGGTCTTGATGACTATCTCGATGAACTTGGTATTACTCATGAGCTATCTGCCCCATACACTCCTCAGCAGAATGGCGTTGTGGAGCGCAAGAACAGGACTCCTGTTGAGATGGCTCGCACCATGCTTGATGAATACAAGACACCTCGTCGCTTCTGGCCTGAGGCAATTGATACTGCATGCCACATCATCAACAGGGTATATCTTCACAAATTCTTCAAGAAGACCTCATATGAACTCCTCACTGACAAGAAACCCAATGTGAGTTATTTCAAAGTCTTCGGTGCTAAATGCTGGATTAGAGATCCTCATCACAATTCTAAATTTGCACCGAAAGCACATGAATGTTTTATGCTTGGTTACGGAAAGGACTCGCACACCTACAGGGTCTTCAACACCTATCACAACAAGGTTGTTGAAACTGTAGACGTGCGGTTCGATGAAACTAACGGCTCGCAAAGAGAGCACCTACCTCCTGTGCTAGATGAAATGTCACCTGAGGACTCCATCAAGCTAAAGGCTACTGAGGATGTTATTCCTACCGAAGAATCTGCTGAAGAAGTCATTCCAGATCGTGAAGAAAATCATGCTGGTGCATCTGAAGAAAATGGCTCTGAAGAAAATGCTGAGCCAAATCAAAGTCGTCAACCTGCTCATCCTCGCGTTGCAAATGAAGTACAGATTGAGAGAATCATCAACGCACCAGGTCCTCTTACTCGCTCAAAAGCTTCACATTTGTCTAACTTTTGTGGGCATTTTGCTTTCGTCTCTATCACAGAGCCCACCAAAGTTGATGAGGCATTTCTGGACCCTGAATGGATTCAAGCGATGCAAGAGGAATTACATCAATTCGAGCTAAACAATGTGTGGGAGCTTGTCAAGCGACCAGACCCACGCAAGCACAACATCATCGGTACCAAATGGATCTACCGCAACAAGCAAGATGAAAATGGCCTTGTGGTAAGAAATAAGGCTCGTCTTGTAGCTCAAGGCTACACACAGGTTGAAGGAATTGATTTCGATGAAACTTTTACACCTGTTGCTAGACTTGAGGCTATTCGCATATTGCTTGCTTATGCTTACCATCATAATATCATCTTATATCAAATGGATGTGAAAAGTGCTTTCCTCAATGGTAAGCTTGAGGAAGAAGTATATGTTGCTCAACCCCCAGGTTTTGAAGATCCTAAGCATCCTGACAAAGTCTTCAAACTCAATAAGGCCCTCTATGGCCTCAAGCAGGCCCCTCGGGCGTGGTATGATACTTTGAAGGAATTCCTCATGAAGAAAGGCTTCAAACCCGGTTCACTCGACCCAACTCTTTTCACCAAAACCTATGACAATGAATTATTCGTGTGCCAAATATATGTTGATGATATTATCTTTGGCTATACTAACCAACATTACAGTGACGAATTTGCTTATATGATGAGTGAGGAATATCAAATGTCCATGATGGGAGAATTGAAATTCTTCTTAGGTCTTCAAATTCTTCAACAACGCAATGGCATCTTCATCTCTCAAGAGAAATACATCAAGGACGTTCTGAGGAAATTCGGTATGCAAGAGTGCAAAGGCGTCAAAATCCCTATGCCCACAAATGGCCATCTATGCACCGATGAAAATGGTATAGACTTCGATCAAAAGGTATACCGCTCCATGATTGGCTCTTTATTGTACCTATGTGCATCTAGGCCAGATATTATGCTTAATGTTTGCATGTGTGCCCGTTTTCAAGCTACACCGAAGGAATCACACCATAAGGCTGTGAAACATATTCTTCGATATCTAGCTCACACTCCAACACTTGGATTATGGTATCCCAAGGGCTTGGCTTTTGATCTCATTGGATATTCTGACTCTGACTATGTTGGTGATCGAGTGGATCGCAAGTCAACATCAGGCACATGCCATTTCCTCGGACGATCCTTAGTATGTTGGTCCTCGAAGAAGCAGAACTGCGTATCACTCTCTACTGCTGAAGCTGAGTATATTGCTGCTGGTTCTTGCTGTGCTCAATTGCAGTGGATGAAGCAAACCCTCAAGGACTACGGCATCAACATGAAGTGATAGAGGCGAGGGTGTCCCGATCTTTCGATGAGATGGTAACTATCGATTTGGTGGAGTAGACTTTGACGATCCGACTACGAACGTGCGAGGACGTCGCGCCTTAGCAATCGCTAAACCAACTCCGAGAGGTTATTGACCACGCCGGAGCACGATCAACCTGACCACGAGGGTCTATTTCCTGCAAGCAAACGAAGAACAAGCAAGAAACTAAGATTTGCAATCTGGATATTGCGAATATAAGATGAAAGCTTTATTGATCAAGGTGGGGTTCTGTGACGTCTTGGTCTGGTCGTTGAACACAAACGAAGTACGCGAAGTTGCAGCTATGGCGAACTTTTAATCTAAACAAAACCCAAAGTCTAAACGATGCCCTAAGGGCTGTATATATGGAGGAGTAGGGGTGAATTTCGTGGCCCCTTGTAGGAGGGGTCCGAAACCAACCCTAACTTTGTTTCCCCACACGTACGGACTCTAAAAATAGCCTATACTTAAGTATTTCGAAATTACATGGGCCTGGCCAAAAAATAAGGTGGCGCAGCACCTAAAATAAGCTATGGACGAAATTTATGAAGGGGCATCTTGTATATTTCGTCCATGTCCTTGTAGGTCATCACGGAGGCTTCAAAGTGCTTAAATATGCACTAGAAACGCCATTCTGGATCCCTTCACGCACGCCTTCATCTCCATGCTTGATCCTGCTCCAGTGTTCATCCCTCTTGTCCATGCTAGGCCCTTCATTAGTAATCAATACAAATGTATCCAATTTAGGCATCATCATATTCTCATGAACATTAGAATCATTACCAAGAAACGAAAGTACCTGATAATTTAATTGGCGTGCGCGAGCTCTAGTAATTGGTCCATATGTAGCAGTAGGGGCTGTGGGTGTAACAACGGTATTGATGTCCTCATCATCCTCCCCTTCTTGAAATGAAGTCGTCCTCGACGGAAGCTCATTTTCCTCACCCAAATAAGGCTTCAAATCTGCAATGTTAAAAGTGGGACTAACCCCAAAATCTGCAGGCAGCTCAAGTTTGTATGCATTATCATTTATTTTCTCTAACACCTTAAAAGGACCATCAGCACATGGCATTAGGTTTGACTTGCACAAATCCGGAAACCTATCCTTACGCAAATGTAACCAAACAAGATCTCCAGGTGCAAAGACAACATGTTTTCTACCCTTATCTCCAGCAAGTTTATATTTAGCATTCATGCACTCACTATTTTCCTTAGTTAACTCATGCATTTTTAAGATCAATTCAACACGTTGTTTAGCATCAAAATTAACCTTCTCTGAAGATGGAAGAGGCAACAAATCAATGGGTGTACAAGGTAGGAAACCATACACAATTTCAAAAGGGCACATCTTAGTAGTAGAATGCAATGAACGATTATAAGCAAATTCAATATGAGGCAGGCATTCTTCCCACATTTTCTTATTATTCTTCAAAACAGCCCTAAGCATAGTAGACAATGTTCTATTGACTACTTCAGTTTGTCCATCATTTTGGGGGTGAAAAGTAGTACTAAAAAGCAGTTTAGTCCCCAACTTAGCCCATAAACATCTCCAAAAGTGGCTAAGAAATTTAGTATCACGATCTGAAACAATAGTATTTGGCACACCATGCAAGCGAATAATTTCACGAAAGAACAAATCAGCAACATTAGCAGCATCATCGGTTTTATGACATGGTATGAAGTGTGCCATTTTCGAAAATCTATCCACGACAACAAATATGCTATCCCTCCCCTTCTTTGTTCGAGGTAAACCTAAAACAAAGTCCATAGATATATCCTCCCAAGGAACACTAGGTACAAGCAAAGGCATATATAAACCATGAGAATTGAGTCGTGACTTAGCTTTTTGACATGTAGTGCAGCGAGCAACAAAACGCTCAACATCTCATCTCATCTTTGGCCAAAAGAAATGTGTAGCAAGTACATCCTCCGTCTTCTTCACGCCAAAATGTCCCATTAATCCTCCTCCATGCGCCTCCTGCAACAACAAAAGACGAACGGAGCTAGCTGGAATGCATAGCTTGTTAGCACGAAACACAAATCCATCGTTAACGACGAACTTTTTCCATGTTCTCCCTTCTTTACAATTCTGCAATACATCTTTAAATTCAGCATCATGCACATATTGATCTTTGATGGTCTCCAAACCAAATATTTTAAAGTCAAGTTGTGAAAGCATAGTATAACGACGAGACAATGCATCAGCAATAACATTTTCTTTACCCTTCTTGTGTTTAATGACATACGGGAAAGTCTCAATGAATTCAACCCATTTAGCATGTCTACGGTTCAGTTTGGCTTGACTTTTAATATGTTTCAAAGATTCACGATCAGAATGAATGACAAATTCTTTGGGCCATAAATAATGTTGCCATGTTTCCAAAGTCCGAACAAGAGCAAATAATTCCTTATCATAAGTAGAGTAATTCAGACTAGGCCCACTCAATTTTTCAGAAAAGTATGCAACAGGTTTGCCATCTTGTAATAACACACCTCCTAATCCAATTCCACTAGCATCACATTCAAGCTCAAAAGTCTTATTAAAATCAGGAAGTTGGAGTAAAGGGGCATGTGTTAACTTATCTTTCAACACCGTGAAGGCTTCTTCCTGTGCGGTACCCCAAACAAAAGGCACATCCTTCTTTGTAAGCTCGTTGAGAGGTGCAGCAATGGTACTGAAATCTCTCACAAAACGCCTATAGAAACCAGCGAGGCCAAGGAAAATCCTCACTTGTGTGACCGTTTTGGGCTGCGGCCAACTCTCAATAGCTTCAATCTTAACTTTATCAACTTCAATTCCCTGTGGAGTAACAACATAGCCAAGAAAAGATACTCGGTCGGTGCAAAAGGTGCACTTCCCAAGGTTACCAAACAAACGTGCATCACGTAGAGCAATAAAAACAGCACGTAAATGTTCCAAATGTTCCTCCAAAGATCTGCTATAAATCAATATATCATCAAAGTAAACTACCACAAATCGTCCAATGAAAGCACGCAAAACTTCGTTCATTAATCTCATGAAAGTACTAGGTGCATTAGTTAACCCAAACGGCATGACTAACCACTCATATAAACCGAACTTAGTTTTAAATGCTGTTTTCCATTCATCTCCCAATTTCATACGAATTTGATGGTATCCACTACGCAAATCAACTTTGGAGAATATTGTAGAGCCACTTAATTCATCAAGCATATCATCTAGCCTAGGAATAGGATGACGATAGCGAATAGTAATATTATTAATGCCTCTACAATCAACACACATACGTGATGTACAATCCTTTTTTGGCACTAGTATAATAGGAACAGCACAAGGACTAAGAGATTCGCGTATATAACCTTTGTCGAGCAGCTCCTGTACTTGACGCATAATCTCCTTCATCTCCTCTGGATTGGTATGGTATGGCGCACGGTTTGGCAGTGAAGCACCGGGAATTAAGTCAATCTGATGCTCAATCCCGCGAATAGGTGGTAATCCCGGTGGCACGTCTTGTGGAAAGACATCAGCGAACTCCTGCAAAATGTTAGTGACAGCAGGAGGCAAAGAGGAAGGCACGTCCTCGAATGAAAATAATGCCTCTTTGCACACAAAAGCATAGCAAACAGATTTGCTGAAATCTAGCTCATCAATATCAGATTTGGTGGCAAGTAAACATGCACTTTTCAATTTAATTTCAGAAGCAACACTAGATGGTTTATTATTAGGCTTCATTTGTTACTCAAATTCTTTTGCCACAATCTGATTTTCACTCTTATTTTTCTCCTATTTTGCTTTACTAGCTCTATTAATATCATCTTTCAAAATAGAATCAGGAGTCATAGGAAGCAAAGTAATATGTTTATCCTTATGAACAAGAGTATACTGATTGTTTCTACCATGGTGTACAGAATTTTTATCAAATTGCCATGGTCTACCAAGTAATAATGAACATGCTTGCATGGGTACCACATCACAATCAACATAATTAGCATATGTAGAGATACTAAAATGCACACGAACAGTACGTGTTACCTTAACCTTGCCGCTGTTGTTGAACCATTGGATATAGTAAGGATGTGGATGTGGTCTTGTGGTGAGAGATAGCTTCTCCACCATCTCCATGCTAGCCAAGTTGTTGCAGCTCCCTCCATCTATGATGACGCGAACAGAACGTTCCTTCACAACTCCCTTTGAATGGAACAAATTATGTCTCTGATTTTGCTTAGCTTGTGTGACCTGCACACTCAAAACACGTTGAGCAACTAAACATTCATGCCTGTCAGCGTCTTCAGGAGCCATGTATTGCGTCTCATGATCAGAATCATCTCTACCGTGTTCTACACTTGTAATAAGAGCCAAAGTCTCCTCATCATAGTCACTAGCGGACTCATACCCACCATCCTCAGTAGTAATCATAACACGCGGAGATTGGCATTCTCTCGCATAATGACCTCTTCCCTTACAACGACGACAAATAATATCATGAGTGTGCCCTGTTGATGCCATAGATGAAGAAGAGCTCTGGGCAGGCCCAGAAGGTGTACTCCTGGCAGATGGTGGTGGTGGTGCCTGTTTTCTTGTATCTCGGTTGGAATTGGCGGCTGAAGTCAGTGGTGCTGCAGTAGGACGTGTGGGAGTAGAGGAGGCACGCGGTGTCCATGATGAAGATCGACCTCCAGAAAAATTAGTTCGCGCCAATGCCTGTCGATCCTGCACTTCACGTTCAGCTTTGCAAGCAAGATGGAATAAACAAGTGATATTATTATACTCCTTATACTCTAGAATGGTCTGAATCTCTTTATTTAATCCACCCATAAAACGTGCAAGCATAGCTTCATTATCCTCAACAATACCGCATCTAATCATGCCAGTTTGTAATTCCTGATAATATTCTTCTACAGAATTTTTTCCTTGTCTTAAACGCTGCAATTTTTGAAGTAATTCACGTTGATAATATGGTGAAACCCAACGAGTACGCATAGCAGTTTTCAAAGCAGCCCAAGTAGCTGGAATAGGATATAATATACAATGTTCGGACCACCATACACATGCAAAACTAGTGAAAGCACAAACAGCAGCAGCAACCCGTCTCTCCTCGGGATATTGTAAACATGTAAAACGTTGTTCAGTTTCTAACTCCCAAGTAAGATATAAATCAGGAACATATCTACCCTCAAATGGTGGAATATTCAATTTCAGTTTAGGAATATGGTCATGATCTCGTACCTGAGGTGGTGCTGCAGCCCTACCATTGCGATAATATGCATGAGGTCGACCTGCTGGTGGTGGTGCTGGTGGTTGCATGTAGTTCTGATTTTGATCAACCTCATCCTCATAATAGTCCTCCACCTCTGCAGTAGCAGCAGGAGCAACAGAAGCATCAACAATAGGTACAGCGGCACCAGAAGTTTGACCAGGCTCAAGGGGAACGCGCAGTGCTCGTCCCACTTGATTTGGAAGGCGATGTTGGTGTTGTTGTTGCTGTAGAGGTGCGACAGGTGCAGCGGGCGGTGGTTGTGGAAGATGCGCCAGCAATGCATTAAACTTGTTATCGAGCTTTGTTTCGAATGCCTTCTCAATGCCATCTATCTTCTCCATGGCCTCTTCAAATCTGTTTAGCACATCTTCCACCTGTCCACTCATCATTTGCTGAAACTTATCATGTAACTCTTTGTTCGTCATGTTCTCCCAGTCAGTCTCGTCGGCTTGTGATCCTGCCATGGTTAGCAGCAAGAGAAACACACAAGAATATGATCCTACAGACTACTAGAAAGTGGTGGTGGTGTGGTGTCACAAATCCGTCAAGCAAATCTCAAATTCTTACCAGTTCTTACCCAGCAGTAGGTGGTGATCGGCAACCTTTGTAGTCATAACTCACAAAGCTTGGATAGAGCAATTGCCAGGTGGTGTCAAACGCACGATGTAGATGTATGTGGAGCTGGGAAGGCTTATGATATGGTAGCAAAAAGGGTCAGCAATAATCAATTCAGAGATGCAATGTTGAATAAACGCTCAACGACGGTACTGTGCTGGTCCTAGGCTAGACTGTGCTAGAGACGCGAGCCTAGAACACTAACAAAATCACGGCGCTGCACGGAAACAAGGGAAAAGCACACTCTGGAAAAAAAATCGCTCTTTTTTTTTGTGCGGTCTTTTTTTTTTGCGCTCCTCTTTTTTTTTGCCGAAAATCACTATAATGGCGAGTGTCTCAAAACTCTTCCCCAGTCAAAATAACAGGATAGGCATGAAAAAAAAATTTGGACTTTTTTTTTCGGAAATCAGGGCAGCGACGACCAAAAAGTGCGATAAAAAATCACTATGATGGCGAGTGTCTCAAAACGCTCCCTGGGACCTAAAAATAGGATAGGAAAAAAATATTTTTGACTGCCGAAATTTTGGCCTAAAAACTGCCCGGGGGTCTCCAGATTTTTTTTTTCCGAAACCTACTCAGGCAAGGAAACACGAATCGGAAACTAGATGGATCTCAAAAACAAACGTAATATGAAAAGAACTCGGATTGGTGGTGGATATAAGGTGGTGGATATATGGCAGCGGTGGTGGTATATGGTAGCGGTGGTGGTATATGGATACGGATCGGTGGTGGTATATGGATACAGATCGGTGATGGTATATGGATTCAGAGCGGTGGCGGATAAGCGGTGGTGGTAGATGGCAGGGGCAATGATGATGGTGCGGCGGCGGCATGACAACTTATGACCAGAACTCGAAACTCTAAAAGACTAGACGCTAAGACCAGCAACTCGACACGACGATGCAACCGCAAATTCAACAAAGCAAAAACCCTAAAAAGATTATGCAAAGGCTCAGATTGGTTCGGATATGATGAACTAACCCTAAATTTTTTTTGGCTTTTTCGTGGACTAAAGGTATGAAGAACAGACTCGATCTAAACTATGAAAAACAGTAAAATCTCATCGAGCAACCTGGAAATCTGATACCACTTGATAGAGGCGAGGGTGTCCCGATCTTTCGATGAGATGGTAACTATCGATTTGGTGGAGTAGACTTTGACGATCCGACTACGAACGTGCAAGGACATCGCGCCTTAGCAATCGCTAAACCAACTCCGAGAGGTTATTGACCACGCCGGAGCACGATCAACCTGACCACGAGGGTCTATTTCCTGCAAGCAAACGAAGAACAAGCAAGAAACTAAGATTTGCAATCTGATATTGCGAATATAAGATGAAAGCTTTATTGATCAAGGTGGGGTTCTGTGACGTCTTGGTCTGATCGTTGAACACAAACGAAGTATGTGAAGTTGCAGCTATGGCGAACTTTTAATCTAAACAAAACCCAAAGTCTAAACGATGCCCTAAGGGCTGTATATATGGAGGAGTAGGGGTGAATTTCGTGGCCCCTTGTAGAAGGGGTCCGAAACCAACCCTAACTTTGTTTTCCCACACGTACGGACTCTAAAAACAGCCTATACTTAAGTATTTCGAAATTACATGGGCCTAGCCCAAAAATAAGGTGGCGCAGCACCTAAAATAAGCTATGGACGAAATTTATGAAGGGGCATCTTGTATATTTCATCCATGTCCTTGTAGGTCATCACGGAGGCTTCAAAGTGCTTAAATATGCACTAGAAACGCCATTCTAGATCCCTTCACGCACGCCTTCATCTCCATGCTTGATCCTGCTCCAGTGTTCATCCCTCTTGTCCATGCTAGGCCCTTCATTAGTAATCAATACAAATGTATCCAATTTAGGCAGCATCATATTCTCATGAACATTAGAATCATTACCAAGAAACGAAAGTACGTGATAATTTAATTGGCGTGCGCGAGCTCTAGTAATTGGTCCAGTATATGTAGCAGTAGGGGCTGTGGGTGTAACAACGGTATTGATGTTGATGAGGACATGACTTAGCTTTTTGACATGTAGTGCAGCGAGCAACAAAGCGCTCAACATCCCGTCTCATCTTTGGCCAAAAGAAATGTGTAGCAAGTATATCCTCCGTCTTCTTCACGCCAAAGTGTCCCATTAATCCTCCTCCATGCGCCTCCTGCAACAACAAAAGACGAACAGAGCTAGCTGGAATGCATAGCTTGTTAGCACGAAACACAAATCCATCATTAACGACGAACTTGTTCCATGTTCTCCCTTCCTTACAATTCTGCAATACATCTTTAAATTCAGCATCATGCGCATATTGATCTTTGATGGTCTCCAAACCAAATATTTTAAAGTCAAGTTGTGAAAGCATCGTATAACGACGAGACAAAGCATCAGCAATAACATTTTCTTTACCCTTCTTGTGTTTAGTGACATAAGGGAAAGTCGCAATAAATTCAAACCATTTAGCATGTCTACGGTTCAGTTTTGCTTGACTTTTAATGTGTTTCAAAGATTCATGATCAGAATGTATAACAAATTCTTTGGGCCATAAATAATGTTGCCATGTTTCTAACGTCCGAACAAGAGCATATAATTCTTTATCATAAGTAGAATAGTTCAGACTAGGCCCACTCAATTTTTCAGAAAAGTATGCAACAGGTTTGCCATCTTGTAATAAAACACCTCCTAATCCAATTCCACTAGCATCACATTCAAGCTCAAAAGTCTTTTTAAAATCAAGAAGTTGGAGTAAAGGAGCATGTGTCAACTTATCTTTTAATACCGTGAAAGCTTCTTCCTGTGAGGTACCCCAAACAAAAGGCACATCCTTCTTTGTAAGCTCATTGAGAGGTGCAGCAATGGTACTGAAATCTCTCACAAAACGCCTATAGAAACCAGCGAGTCCAAGAAAACTCCTCACTTGTGTGACCGTTTTGGGCTGCGGCCAACTCTCAATAGCTTCAATCTTGGCTTTATCAATTTCAATTCCCTGTGGAGTAACAACATAGCCAAGAAAAGATACTCAGTCGGTGCAAAAGGTGCACTTCCCAAGGTTACCAAACAAACGTACATCTACGTCGTGCGTTTGACACCACCTGGCAATCGCTCTGTCCAATCTTTAAGAGTTTTGACTACAACGGTTGCCGATCACCACCTGCTGCTGGGTAAGAACTGGTAAGCATTTGAGATTCGCTTGACGGTTTTGTGATACACCACCACCACCTCTTCCCAGTAGTCTGTAGGATCATATTCTTGTGTGTTTCTATTGCTGCTAACCATGGCAGTATCACAAGCCGATGAGACTGATTGGGAGAACATGACGAACAAACAGCTACATGATAAATTTCAGCAAATGATGAGTGGACAGGTGCAAGATGTGCTAAACAGATTTGAAGAGGCCATGGAGAAGATAGATGGAATTGAGAAGACGTTCGAAACAAAGCTCGATAACAAGTTTAATGAATTGCTCACGCGTATTCCACAACCACCGCCGGCTGCACCTGTCGCACCTCTACAACAACACAACGTCGCCTTCCAAATCAAGTGGGACGAGCACAACGCGTTCCCCTTGAGCCTGGTCAAACTTCTGGTGCCGCTGCACCTACTGTTGATGCTTCTATGTCTGAGGAGGACGATTATGCGGGCGATTACGAGGATGAGGTTGATCAAAATCAGAACTACGTACCAGCACCAGGTCGTCCACATGCCAATAATCGCAATGGTAGGGCTGCATTACCAGCTCAGGTACGAGATCATGACCATCTTCCTAAACTGAAATTGAATATTCCACCATTTGAGGGTAGATATGTTCCTGATATATATCTTACTTGGGAGTTAGAAACTGAACAACGTTTTACATGTTTACAATATCCCGAGGAGAGACGTGTTGCTGCTGCTGTTTGTGCTTTTACTAGTTTTGCATGTGTATGGTGGTCTGAACATTGTAGATTATATCCTATTCCAGCTACGTGGGCTGCTTTGAAAACTGCTATCCGTACTCGTTGGGTTCCACCATATTATCAACGTGAATTACTTCAAAAATTGCAGCGCTTAAGACAAGGAAAAAATTCTGTAGAAGAATATTATCAGGAATTACAAACTGGCATGATTAGATGTGGTATTGTTGAGGAGAATGAAGCTATGCGTGCACGTTTCATGGGTGGATGAAATAGAGAGATTCAGACCATTCTAGAGTGTAAGGAGTATAATAATATCACTCGTTTATTCCATCTTGCTTGTAAAGCTAAACATGAAGTGCAGGATCGACAGGCATTGGCGCGAACTAATTTTTCTGCAGGTCGATCTTCATCATGGACACCGCGTGCCTCCTCTACTCCCACACGTCCTACTGCGGCACCACTGACTTCAGCCGCCAATTCCAACTGAGATACAAGAAAACAGGCACCACCACCACCATCTGCCAAGAGTACACCTTCTGGGCCTGCCCAGAGCTCTTCTTCATCTATGGCATCAACAGGGCACACACATGATATTATTTGTCGTCGTTGTAAGTGAAGAGGTCATTATGCGAGAGAATGCCAGTCTCTGCGTGTTATGATTGCTACTGAGGATGGTGGGTATGAGTCCGCTAGTGACTATGATGAGGAGACTTTGGCTCTTATTACAAGTGAAGAACACGGTGGAGATGATTCTGATCATGACACGCAATACATGGCTCCTGAAGACGCTGACAGGTATGAATGTTTAGTTGCTCAACGTGTTTTGAGTGTGCAGGTCACACAAGCTGAGCAAAATCAGAGGCATAATTTGTTCCATACAAAGGGAGTTGTGAAGGAACGTTCTGTTCGCGTCATCATAGTTGATGAGGACATGACTACCTTGGGTACGACCAAAAATATTGCATACATGTATATTTGTGAGGTGATTTCTAATGCAAACTATGCAATAATTTATTTATGTCATCCAGGACAAAAATACTTCACAAACTTTTGTGTCATGTCTAATTGCAGGTGTATGGGCCATTTGTACAATCCACATATGAAGATAAGGAGAAAAGAGATGTTTAGGTGCTGTTCAAAAAGTCCTCTCACGTCACTTTTGGGCCAAGAGAAGATAGAGTCCAAGTCTCTCACGTTCTAGATTCAGATTCGGACTGCACAGACATACCTGACTCAAAACGCCAAGAACTTTTTCATACGGACTCCGAATTAGGTGATTCTTTTTTTGTTGGAAAGTAGATTTCGTGCTATTTCCAACCCAATTGGATTTGCCTTAAAATTCATCCGGAGCTATGAGTTATAGACGAAACAATCTGACGCTGCAGCAGAATCCGAGTCAAACTACAAGTCCAAAGGTGTTGCATCACCTCCACTTGGGCCCATGAGCCTTGTACGACCTAGGGTTAGTTTTAGGCTGCCTTGGGACGTCCTCCCACCTCCTTGGCCGCCACCCCTTACTCCTATATAAGTAGATCCATCTAGTAGCTTTTTTCTTGGGTTTTGTTTAGATTAAAAGTTCGCCATAGCTGCAACTTCGCGTACTTCGTTTGTGTTCAACGACCAGACCAAGACGTCACAGAACCCCACCTTGATTAATAAAGCTTTCATCTTATATTCGCGATATCCAGATTGCAAATCTTAGTTTCTTGCTTGTTCTTCGTTTGCTTGCAGGAGATAGACCCTCGTGGTCAAGTTGATTGTGCTCCGGCATGGTCAATAACCTCTCGGAGTTGGTTTAGCGATTGCTAAGGCGCGACGTCCTCGCACGTTCGTAGTCGGATCGTCAAAGTCTACTCCACCAAAAACGATAGCTATCATCTCATCGAAAGATCGGGACACCCTCGCCTCTATCAAGTGGTATCAGTTTTCAGGTTGCTAGGTGAGAATTTCCAGTAATCCCTAGATTAGATTTATTTTCTTACCTATTGTCCAAAGAAAAAGCCACAAAAAAAGTTAGATCTGTTCATCCTTTATCCAAGCCAGTCTGAGCCTTCGCATTTTTCTTTTCAGTGCTTGTATAGTTGAATTATCGGTTGCATCGTCGTGTCGAGTTGCTGGTCTTAGTGTCTAGTTCGTTTAGAGTTTCGAGTTCTGGTCATAAGTTGTCACGCCGCCGCCGCACCATCATCATCGCCCCTACCATCTACCACCACCGCTTATCCGCCACCGCTCTGAATCCATATACCATCACCGATCTGTATCCATATATCACCACCGATCCGTATCCATATACCACCACCGCTACCATATACCATCCCATCCATAAATTTCCACCACGTGCTACCCACCGTTCATTGTCATAATCATAGTTGAGGTCGTTCACATCTTTGCTTGATCCAATCTGCATCTTATCTAGTTTGTTTTAAAAAGAGGGAGAGAGGAAAAAAAAGACAGAGAAAAAAAAGAGAGAGAAAAAAAGGTAAAAAAAGTCAGAGAAAAAAAAGAGAGAAAGAAAAAGAAAAGAAAAAGTGTCAGAAAAAAAAAGAGAGAAGAAAAAAAAACAAAATTCGGATCTATCTAGACTCAATCTCGTAGCTGAATTCGGATTGGAATCTGTTTTGCGGAGTGTTCAGTAAAACAGGCATATCTTTTTCATACGATGTTTGTTTTGGCTCCATGAGTACTCAAATTAAAGCTAGCGACGAGCCGCATCTAAATAGTTGCATAAGAAAGTTCAATATTTGACATCTGAAAATCAGCTTCTAAATAGGTCTTTTTGCCCTCCGAAGTTCGCGAACACAGCTTGTTCCAGTTTTTCAAGCCAGTTTTAAAATTTTTTGACTCCTCATATCAACTCGGAATTGAGTGATTCTTTTTGCATTTGAAAGCTTGAGTCAGTGCCTTTCTTGAGAAAAATTATCATAAAATTGGCACAAACTTTTATAGAGTAAAGTTGGAGACAGAATTGTTGATATATGCTACTTGGTAGTTGTTTCTCATCATTATCTTTACTGCCATTGTGATCTTCACTTATATCTTGCTGTCCAGAGTTACTTCATATCCTTTATTGATGCTAGTTGTGCTACGCCGTGACCTCATTAGTGTTCTAGGCTCGCGTCTCTAGTCCGGTCTAGCTTAAGACCAGCGCAGTACCGTCGTTGAGCGTTTATTCAACATTGCATCTCTGAATTGATTATTGCTAATCTTTTGCTACCATATATAGCCAACCCAGCTCCACATATTTCTACACCGTGTATACGTATGTTCACCTAGCAATCGCTTTACTCAATCTTCGGAGTAATTTGACATCGCTGGTTGCCCGTCACCACCTGCTGCATGGTAAGAACTTGTAAGATATTGATATTTGCTTTACTGTGAGCGCTTTACCACCACATCCTAGTAGTTCATAGGAACATTATTCTCGATTTTTTTTTGTTACTACTAATCATGGCAGGTTCCGGAGTTGTTAGTTCTTGGGCTTCATCGATCGTGGGAGATTTGCCATCACCTAAGAAAATACAACAACCGCCACAAGACGAGCAATTACATCAGAATGCACATAATCAGGTTAATGTTTCCATGCCACCATTTACTGGTCGTTTTAGGCCTGATTTATATATTGAATGGGAGTACGAAATAAATGCTATATTTGCTTCCCATAATTTTGATGAGCGTGGAAAATTTCAAGCTGCGGTTAGTACTTTTAGTAGCTTTGCTTTAGTTTGGTGGAGTGAATATTGTCGGTTAAACCCTGATCTTATACCTACTACTTGGGATGATTTAAAACTTGTCATGAGAGATAGATTCGTTGATGTTTATTATACCCGTGGCATGATTAAAAAATTACAACATTTAAAACAAGGCACTGACACGGTAACAAAATACTATGATGATTTACAAACTACATTATTGCACTCATTTTTAGAAGAAAGTGAAGAAGATTTTATGGATAGATTTTGGGGAGGATTAAACCGTGATATTCAAGAGATTCTAATTCATGAAGAGTGTTATCCTATGGACCATTTGTTTCGTCTTGCTTGCAAAGCTGAACAGGAAATAAAACAACGTGTTGGCCACAAGGAGAACAAGCGCACGGTGCATATTCCAAGTGTTGATACAGATGTTTCTTCAACTACTAGGCGTACTATGACAACCGCATCCGTTGTTGCAACGACTACATCATCTCCATCATGTGACACATCACCTCCAAGAGTGCCTACATCATCTGAGTTGATCATAAGAGGTAATGACAAAGGTACATATTTTCCACTTTCACATGAGAATGATGCATGCCCAGTTAACTTGAATACATCATGTGTTGAGTTATCTATTGATTTGGGCACGTCACCTATTTTAGAGAATTGTGTTACTGTCATGAAGGCGTCATGTGATCAAACAACTGAAATGCCAACAATTTTGAGTGCACCCATTGAATTAACTGTTGATGCAAAAGAACCAATGTTTAATCAGTTTGATATGACCTCTAATCTTGGTGATGATTCTGTGACCAATGACTTATTGCATGTTTGCTTATTTAAGCATGTTGTAGCATGTAAATTTGATGCAACTAAGGTTTATTCACCAATGTTAGGATGGTTTAATGATGAACATTGTCAACCTTTTGAAATGAATAAGTGCTTCACTTATATGTGCAAACTGAGTTGCAATATTTTCATGCCTTCTACTTCTTGTGATAATATTTTGGCTTTAGATTTTATGAACTATGAAGGTTACTCATGTATACATGTGTCATATATGCAAAAACTAAGGGAAGTAAAACTGGATGACATATACATATGCAACATGTACACCTTGTCTCTTTTGTTAGCCACATTTCAGCTTAAGCAACGCCGAGGACGGCTTTGTTTTCAAGAAGGGGAGGATGATGAGGTGTAGCGACCCGACCCGAATGGATCGAATCTTTGTGTTCAAGTGTCATCCCTGGATCGGTAATGCTGACACACACAGTACTTGAGGGATTTATAACAGAGTAGCAATCACACACTTATTACATCGAATGTCTCAAAAGAGAACTGATTACAATAAATATGGCTTAAGGCCATCTAAATAAGATAACAACGGAAGGCTTGGAAGATAAGGTGAGTCCATCAACTCCAACGGCATAGCTGAGTGCACGACAACGACCTAGCACACCTTACTCTTCGTCTGAAAAGTCTGCAACATGATACGTTGCAGCCCGAAACGGGTCAGCACATGGAATATGCTGGCAATATAACATAGTAGAGCAATGAACAGAATAAATGCTAATACTACATGCATATTTGGCTGGTGGAAAAGCTCTAGGGTTATACTGTTTTGCGAAAAGCCAATTTTTCCCTACAACAAAGGAATATATTTTATTTAGCTATCATGGTGGTTGTTGAACATTGAGAAGGTAAAACCCCCTCTCAATCCCAATTAAAAGTAATCATTAATCCCAACAAATTAATTTAGAGTGATGGGATTCAATATGATGATCCAAGAACCAGATACTCAAGATGTCCATAACCGGGGACACGGCTAATCATGATTAGTTTGTACACTCTGCAGAGGTTTGTGCACTTTTCCCCACAAGACTCGATCTCCTCCGTTGGATTTCTCGCACTTCATGGTGTTTGAGAAACGGATGACCGAGACACAGTCTTTCTGAAGCATTTACTCTTTACTCTGTGTAGACAGTTACACCTACTTTCCCCTACATCTGCTAGCCTACCACTGAAAGAGGTCCTGCAACATACTCAACTATGCTAGAGCCCATAATAGCTTGTGGCTGCACACGGAAGTTTCTAGCATGAATAATCTTATGATCCCTTTGAGCCTGGGTGGCGGACCGTAGGAGGATCACACGGTATATCCCCGGGATCTCCTAGGACAACACTGGTATATCCCCAGGTGCCCAAACAAGCAATCCACCCAGATGTGTATTAAAGTTGCCACCTTAAGTTGAACCATTAAAAAAAATCTCACATCTGACATGGATACACTCAAAACCCAATCCACGTCTACGAGCATAGCATGGCAACATAAGCATAGCGTAGAAGTAACTCCCAAGGGTTTGTTATTAAAAAAAGGCAATAGGTTCTACCTCATCGTCTACTTCCCAGTACCCACACGTTAATCACATCCTAATCATGCAATATTTGAGGGTCGAAACTAATGCATAAAAACTGGGTAGCGAAGAAGTATGATCAATGTGTTACTTGCCTTGCTGACGATCTGCAAATCCTAAAGACTCGTAGTAGCACGCTTCGCACTCCGGGTACTCTATCGCAAACAAACAATAGCATACATAAGTAATCAAGCGAAGATGCACGGGTAAAACCCAGATAAGAAGACCTAACCAGAAAGTTCAACTGAAGAACTCTGGTTTGCAAAAAGAATCAAATCAAACGGAGCAACGAAACTCAAACTGCGAAAGAAACACGCTTCGATTACTAATCTGGACTAAAGTCAAATTTTACAGTAGCAAAAACTTGTTTAAGTTGGTTAAACAGAAAGAGGGTTTCGAGACGAAGATCTAGGCGCTTGAATCGCCTGATTCCGACAAACGAGCGAAAAGTTATACTAAAACGAAAATCGGATCTGGAATCGCGATCGAAAATAATCACGGAAAATCCGAGAAAAAGAAAAACTAACGAACAGGCTAACGAACGAACGTTCGCTGTCTGCGGTTAACTCACGAAAACCGTTCGTTAAAACGAACGTACGAACGGGCGTTCGCTAAATAACTAAACCGACGGAAAACCGATCTAAAAAGAATAAACCGGAATTTTAAAAAAAAAACCGGATCTAGATCTAGGGTTTACCAAAAAAACCGAACGGTTAACCGAAAAAAAAAACGACGAACGGCGGCAGCGGCTACTACCTCCGGCGAGGCTCCGGCGGGACGGCGGGGTGCGGCGCGGCGGCGCGAGCGGCGTGCGGCGGCGAGGCTGCAGCGGCGGCGGCGCTCGAGAGGCGGGGCGGCGGCGGCGGCGCGGCGAGCGGCGGCGCAGGCCGCGGCGGCGGCTGCGGCGGCGAAGTCCGGCGGCGGCGGCTGCGGGCTGCTGTGGGAGGCGGGGCGAGGCTATTTAAGGAGGGGAGGGGCGGGGTGGCTTGGGGAGGGGGCGACGGCCTCGGGAGGCGTGTCCGCCTCGGACACGGCCGGCGGCGGCGGGGCGGACTCCCGTGCGGGGACGGCGGCGGCGGCTGCTGGGCTGGCTGGGCTTCGGCCCAGTCGGTCCGAAATTTTTTTTTTAAAAAATTCCGCGTAGAAAAACAAATAAAAGAAATACTAAACGGACTCCAAAATTCCCGAAATAAATTTTCCCCGTCCTCTAAAATTATAGCGGACAAGTGAACATTTATTTGGGCCTCTAATGCAATTTTGAAAAACGCGTATTTTTCCTAAATTCAAATAAAATAGCGATAAAATCCAAATAAAATTCTTATTTGATTTTAATATATTTTCCTCCAGTATTCCATTTATTTTGGAGAAGTCATATTATCTCCTCTCATATATTTTTAATATGAAATATTTTCGGAGAGAAAAATAGTTAAACCAAATTGATCCTTGTTTCAATATTTGAGAAAAATTCAAATATGAAAATGGTGAAATCCCCAACTCTCTCCGTGGTCCTTGAGTTGCTTAAGATTTCGAGGATCAAAAACGAAATGCAATAAAATATGATATGCGATGATGATCTAATGCATAACATTCCAAATTAAAAATTTGGGATGTTACAAAAGCCGGCGGGATTCATTGGCCAGTTGGGTCGCCCGGTTGGACTGAAGCAGCTTCAGAGCATCAATGACGCTTTCAAAGAAAATGGTCAGCCTGGCGCTTCGGGATATCCTTTCTTCAGTGGAATATTTGAAGTTTGGCAGGCCCATGGTTGACAGTTGTGCCGTGAGCTTCTCCGCGGCATCGACGAGGCGTTCGGTCCAGATTTTCACCCCCTTTTCATAGTCAACTTGGGTGGCGGCAGCACTCTTGAGCTGGTTCTTCTCGTCTTGAAGATCCTTCCTCAGGGCCTTCTCGCGGGCCCTGCCGTCCTCAAGTTACTTCTCCAGCGTGGTCAACTTCAGCCTCAGATCGGCAATAGCATCATTAGCTGAAGAGAGTTGCTTGGTCTTGTCGAATATAGCAATCTGCATCTCCGCCAGGCTGTGGAGAGTCTTCTCCCTATCACCTTTGAGCGTTGAGAGCTCCTTGCTGTGTTCCTCAAGATCCACCTCCAGCTTCTTCACTTTGTCGCTCAGCTCATTCTTAGCGGCCTCTGCAGCCTTGGCAGTATCGGCGGCTTCCTTGAGCTTGCCCGCGTGATCTACAGTTAGAGCTTCGAGCGCCTCCTTATACTTCTGCTCCAGCTCCTGGGTCCGCCGCGCGGCAAGCTTCTCGATTTCTTCGTCTTTGCTGTGAAGCTTGGTGGCGAGCGCCTGCTCATGTGCGGCAAGATCTTCTTCATGAGCATCAAGCGCAATGCGACGCTCCGTCAGGAGGGCATCTTCAGCAGCAATTCTTTGCGCGGCTTCCTCTTGCGCCTTCTCTATATCAGATTGCTTCAAGAGGAGCTCCGTCCAGTTTTGACTCACTTGTTCCCGGTGGGCAGTCAACTCTTGATAGGCCTCGGTGTACCAGATTTGCGTTTGCTCAACGCGTCTTTGAAAGTCCTTTTCAGCCGCTTCAACAACTGCAGCTCTGGAATCTACCTTCTTTTTTTGGGCACGGTGGAGCGCTTGGAGCTTGCGAAAGTTGTCGCCCACGGCCTGAAGGAGCTGATCTTCCTCAGATTTGCTGCTGCTGACATTTGGTTCGTCAACAATCTCGAGCCCGGCAGCAGTGATGATCTCCTCATCAAAGGTTTCCCCTTCAATCGGTGCTCCAGTGCTTGCCGTCCCCGGCAAGTTGACGAACAGGTTCTCGCCAACTTTGAGATATTTGCTTGATGAAGGGACTTCAGATGTTGACGGTTGATCCTCAGCAACCGCCTCACCAGCGGCTGGGGGCTCCGCGGCCGGCGTAGCGCCTGGCGCTCCTGCGGCAGGAATGCCGTCAGTACGGTCACCAGCCCCCTCGCCGTCCCTTTCAGCAGATTCCTTGGCGGGTTCCTCCTGTGCAGTCTTGGCGGTCTCGTCGGCCGAGGCACTGCCGGTCTCGACGGTGCTGTCCTTGGCGGCTTCGCTAGCAGCGATTTTGTCGGCTTCGGCGGCAGCATCCCTGGCGGTCTCCTCGATGACAGCGTTGACGTCCATGTGCTCCATCACTGGGAATTCTAAAGGACGAAGGAGGGAAGCAGAAAGAGATCCAGATTGAAGTTCAAGAAGACAAAAGAAAGAGAGATAAAGGGAAGAATAACAAGCGCTCTGAGGCAATTGGTTACCTGCGTCGAGCTGTTCAGAGGTGGCCTCGCCCCTCCCGGCAACCTCGGTTGCCGGAGGAAGGTTGCCGGTGCCCATGCTTGCCGGCTCCTCCTCAATCAAGATAGGCTCATCGATGGGATCCCTTGCCGGGGATGCACCTGTTGGCGGCGTGGTCGACGGAGGTGGCACAATGGGGGCGTCTTCGAGTGATCCTCCCTGTTGCCGCTCTTCTCCTGCATGCCCAAAAAAGAAAAGTATATCAGCGGCAAGAATAGAAACCTCAGCGCTCGCCAACGGAGAATGAGTAATGGGCTTGCGCTGGGGGCTGCGCTGGGGGCTGCGGCGAGGGCTAGGCTCCGGGCTGATGGTGATAGTTTCTAGTATGATTGCAAAACCTGCCGGGGGCTCGTCGCTCGTCGAAGTCTTTGCCCTCTTCGCCATCCTTTCTGCCAAAGTTTTTGCTTCGCTGCAGAGACAAGACAAAACAAGGATATGTGATTGATCCGAAATTTTAGAGATAAAGGCTGTGACAAGGGACATACTCTTCCTCTTCTCGTTCCGGGCTGAAGCCGGAGATGTCAAAATCGACCTTCGCTAGAGTGTCCGTATGGAGGAGCGGAGGAGGGGACCTGGGTCGCTTGGCTGTAGCAAGTGCATCGGGTTGGTGTGGCTCCACCACCTCAGCCTCTGGTGCGGCTGTGTGAGACGTCCCTGCCACTACAGTAGTTGCCGCAGGTGTGGGTCTCGCGCGCCGCACAGGTTGCTGTCGGATTCCCTACCGCGGTGCAGTCTTGCCGGCCGCCTTCATGCAGGGAGCCTCGCCGCTCGAAGAAGGTTGGCTTGCCGG
The DNA here is from genome assembly GCA_011799875.1 of Thinopyrum elongatum. Classification (NCBI taxonomy): domain Eukaryota; kingdom Viridiplantae; phylum Streptophyta; class Magnoliopsida; order Poales; family Poaceae; genus Thinopyrum; species Thinopyrum elongatum. The sequence goes on from CM022298.1 coordinate 328,728,206, forward strand.
GATGTCAGAAGCGGCCTTTCGAAGAACACGCTTTGTCTTCTTCGGGGCTGGGAGCTCTTCTTGCGGCTCTTCCTTAGCCGCATTTTCGTCGGACGAGCTCTCAGCGGTTGCGCTGCCCTGCTCCCCGGCAGCCTTATCCTCCCCGACAGGATTCTCTTCCATTACAACTTCCACATCACTGGTTTCCCATTCTGTGAAGCCGACGCTGCTGGCTTCCGCGGCAAGATTTGCCTCCTCCGCTCTAGTGGCGATGTATGCCACTTCCTCGTCAGTGGTGGCCCGGATGAGGTCTGTTTCTTCCCGAATGGCTCTCTCCGTCAAGTTATCAGAGAACTTTTGTGCTTCCTCCTCGGATGGCTCGGCCCAGGTCACATCAAGCCCGTGGGCGTTGAACATTGGCATCGTGGCAATGATCGACCCAGGGCAGAGTTGTTGCACAGGGGAACGATTCTTGCCGGCAACCGATATTTGTTGTCGCGCTGGAATAGCCTTTGACGGAGAGCGCCAAGCTGCATAGCAGTCAGATTGTTGTTCAATCCAGGGCGCAGTCTCATTACGTCTGCCGCGTTCCGGTATTCCCAAGCTGGTCTTCCCTTATTCTGCAAAGGGGCGATGCGGCGACGAAGGAAATCGAAGCCGATCATCTCCATTGTGAGCCCAGCAGCCTTCAGGTGCAGGATCCTGGTGGTGGCAATTGTGAGCCTTTCGTCTTCAGCAGCGAGATCGCTCCAGTCGCTGCCACGGACCGCCTTCTGCCGTCGGGGCAAACATAACGGATGGGGATCCTTCTCCTGGATCCAGCACCACTCGGACCACCATTCATCCCACTTCTCGCGGTAAACCACTTCTGGGTATATTTCCTTGTTCCAAGCCCTTGGAATCCAGGCGATAGATCCAGCGAGGGCTTCCCCATTTTGGATACGGGGAATAAAATAATGGCGGAAGAGGGCGTTGTTGGGAACCACTCCGGCGAAATTTTCGCAAAGATGAGCAAAAATGGACATACACAGTACAGCATTTGGCGTGAAATCGAGAAGATGGAAGCCGTATGTGTACATGATGTCGTTGAAAAAATCAGAGAATGGAGGACAGACCCGCAATAGAAGTAAGCAACGAAGAAGGGATATCTGTCAGGTCCGCTTTTTGAACAAGAACCTGGAATCACGCGAGTTGTGGGGTGAGCTTGCGTCTCCTTCGCCCACATGCACTGGTACCGGTTCTTCAAGGCTTTCGCGTCGAGCGTCGGAGCGAAGATGGCGAACTTTTTCCGCATCTTCACCAGCTCGCTCTCCGGAACGACGGCTTTTGCCTCCTTGCCCTTGCCCTTGCCAGTCTTGGGCGGCATGGTGGCTGTGAGGGCGGAAGCCGAGGATAGAGCGGGTGCTGAAGTGGAGAGCGGATGAGGAGAAGTCTGGCTTTGAGCTCGAGAAGGAGAAGGCAATGGCGGAGTCCAGATTAGGAAGAAGAGGGGGTAAATAGGCTGCGCCTCTGTAGTTTCCTTTTTATGGGGAAGAAGCGAGGCCGCCTCTTTTACTGCCCAATGTGAATACGCCTCTACAAGCGCGTTGCGGCCGCGGCCGTTCCGCGCACGTGCCCCACGTCGCGCATTCAATGCGCGTAGTGGGGGGACGCAGTAAGCAAAATCATCACGAGCAGTTAATCCCCTGCCACGCGTGCCCGTGCACTGTTTGGGCCTAGCCCAACAACGCCTCGCACTCGTGTGTGGCCTAGGCCCTGGGGCTCCTGTCGGTGTACTAAGTATTGGGACCTTTGTACCCCATACTTGTGCACAGGCGGTTGTAGCCGAGCCCACGGCAAGGCTTGTCGGGGGAGCAATTGGAGATAAGCTAAGAGTTGTCAAAGGGACGCTCAAGCCAAGAATCAGAGGATCAGGGCTGAAGACCGAAGACCAGGCCCCCCGGCAAGATCTTGCCGGGGGGGCTTGCGAAGCCCGACAAGGTTTGTGCCTCGGCAAGATTCTATCACTGGGCCGCCGCTTCAGCACAGCGACCAACCTGGCATGCTGGGCCCTTCTCTCGGTGCGTGGCGAGACGCCAATGGAGGAGGGCTTAAGCGGTGCTGATGGGATGGCCCCTTTTTCCATTCCCAAGAAATGAGTGATAGAGGCGAGGGTGTCCCGATCTTTCGATGAGATGGTAACTATCGATTTGGTGGAGCCGACTTTGACGATCCGACTACAAACGTGCACGACGTTGCGCCTTAGCAATCGCTAAACCAATCTCCTGAGGTTACTGATGATGCTGGAAGCACGATCAGCCTGACCACGAAGGTCTATTCCTGCACGCAATCGAAGAACAAGCAAGAATATGATAATGCAATCTGAATATTGCGAATATAGATGAAGTATTGATAATGGTGGGGATCCGAAAGCGGTCTTGGTCTGGTCATTGGACACAAACGAAGTACACGAAGTTGCAATGGCTAACTTTTAACTAAACAAATCCCAAGGAAATAGCTACTAGATGGATCTACTTATATAGGAGTAAGGGATGGCGGCCAAGGAGGTGGGAGGACATCCAAAGGCAGCCTAAAACTAACCCTAGGTCGTACAAGGCCAATGGCCCAAGTGGAGGTGATGCAACACCTTTGGACTTGTAGTTTGACTCGGATTCTGCTACAGCGTCAGATTGTTTCGACAACAACTCAACGCTCCGGATGAATTTGAAGGTGAAACCAATTGGGTTGGAAAGATCACGAAATCTACTTTCCAACAAAAAAAGAATCACCCAATTCGGAGTCCGTATGAAATAGTTCTTGGCGTTTTGAGTCAGGTATGTCTGTGCAGTCCGAATCTGAATCCAGAACGTGAGAGACTTGGACTCTATCTTCTCTTGGCCAAAAGTGATGTGAGAGGACTTTTTGAGCAGCACATAAACTTCTCTTTTTCCCTTATCTTCATATGTGGATTGTACAAATGTCCCATACACCTGCAATTAGACATGGCACAAAAGTTTGTGAAGTATTTTTGTTTTGGATGACATAAATAAATTATTGCATAGTTTGCATTAGAAATCACCTCACAAATATACATGTATGCAATATGTATATGTCATCCATTTTTACTTCCCCTTCTTGAAGTCATGTCCTCATCATCCTCCCCTTCTTGAAAACAAAGCCGTCCTCGGCGTTGCTTAATCTGAAATGTGGATAACAAAAAAGACAAGGTGTACATGTTGTATATGTATATGTCATCCATTTTTACTTCCCTTGATTTTTGCACATATGACACATGTATACATGAGCAACTTTCACAGTTCATAAAATGTAAAGACAAAATATTATCACAAGTATTAGAAGACATGAAAATATTGCAACTCAATTTGCACATATATGTGAAGCTCTTATTCATATCAAAGGATTGACAATGTTCATCATTAAACCATCCCAACATTGGTGAATAAACCTTACTTGCATCAAATTTACATGCTACAACATGCTTAAATAAGCAAACATGCAATAAGTCATTTGACACAAAATCATCACCAAGATTAGAGGTCATATCAAAATGATTAAACATTGTTTCTTTTGCATCAACAGTTAATTCATTGGGTGCACTAAAAATTGTTGGTATTTCAGCTGTTTGTTCACATGATGCATTCATGACAGTAACACGATTCTCTAAAATATTCAAATCAATAGGTAACTCAACACATGATGTATTCAAGTTAACTAGGCATGCATCATTCTCATGTGAAAGTGGAAAATCTGTACATTTGTCCTTACCTCTTATGATCAACTCAGATGATGTAGGCACTCTCGGTGGTGATGTGTCACATGGTGGAGATGATGTAGTCCTCGCAACAATGGATGTGGTTGTCATAGTACGCCTAGTAGCTGAAGAAACATCTGTATCAACACTTGGAATGTGCACCTTGCGCTTGTTCTCCTCATGGGCAACACGTCGTTTTATTCTCTGTTCAGCTTTGCAAGCAAGACTAAACAAACGGTTCATAGGATAACACTCTTCATGAATTAGTATCTCCTGAATATCACTGTTTAATCCTCCCCAAAATCTATCCATAAAATCTTATTCACTTTCTTCTAAAAATGAGTGCAATAATGTAGTTTGTAAATCATCATAGTATTTTGTTACCGTGTCAGTGCCTTGTTTTAAATGTTGTAATTTTTTAATCATGCCATGAGTATAATAAACATCAACGAATCTATCTCTCATGACAAGTTTTAAATCATCCCAAGTAGTAGGTATAAGATCAGGGTTTAACCGACAATATTCACTCCACCAAACTAAAGCAAAGCTACTAAAAGTACTAACCGCAGCTTGAAATTTTCCACGCTCATCAAAATTATGGGAAGCAAATATAGCATTTATTTCGTACTCCCATTCAATATATAAATCAGCCCTAAAACGACCAGTAAATGGTGGCATGAAAACTTTAACCTGATTAGGTGCATTGTGATGTAATTGCTCCTCTTGTGGCGGTTGTTGTATTTTCTTAGGTGATGGCAAATCTCCCACGATCGATGAAGCCCAAGAACTAACAACTCCGGAACCTGCCATAGTTAGTAGAAAACAAGAAACAAAATCCAAGAATAATGTTCCTATGAACTACTAGGATGTGGTGGTAAAACGCTCACAGTGTAGCAAATATCAATATCTTACAAGTTCTTACCATGCAGCAGGTGGTGACAGGCAACCAACGGTGTCAAATAACTCCGAAGATTGAGTAAAGCGATTGCCACGGGAACGTACATATACACGGTGTAGAAATATGTGGAGCTTGAAAAGCTTAAATATTTGGTAGCAAAAGATTAGCAATAATCAATTCAGAGATGCAATGTTGAATAAACGCTCAATGACGGTACTGTGCTGGTCCTAGGCTAGACCGGATTAGAGACGCGAGCCTAGAACACTAATGAGGTCACGGCGTAGCACAACTAGCATCAATAAAGGATATGAAGTAGCTCTGGACAGCAAGATATAAGTGAAGATCACAATGGCAGTAAAGATAATGATGAGAAACAACTACCAAGTAGCATATACCAACAATTCTCTCTCCAACTTTACTCTATAAAAGTTTGTGCCAATTTTATGATAATTTTTCGCAAGAAAGGCACTGACTCTAGCTTTCAAATGCAAAAAGAATCACTCAATTCCGAGTTGATATGAGGAGTCAAAAAATTCTAAAACTGGCCTGAAAAACTGGAACAAGCTGTGTTCACGAACTTCGGAGGGCAAAAAGACCTATTTAGAAGCCGATTTTGAGGTGTCAAATATTGAACAAGTTTCTGCAACTATTTAGATGCGGCTCATCGCTAGCTTTAATTTGAGTACTCACGGAGCCAAAACAGACTTCGTATGAAAAAGATATGCCTGTTTTACTGAACACTGCGCAAAACAGATTCCAATCCGAATTCGGCTACGAGATTGAGTCTAGATAGATCTGAATTTTGTGTTTTTTTTCTTCTCTCTTTTTTTTCTCACACTTTTTCTTTTCTTTTCTCTCTTTTTCTTTCTCTCTTTTTTTTTCTCTGACTTTTTTTTTAACTTTTTTTTTCTCTCTTTTTTCTCTCTCCCTTTTTTTTCTCTCTCCCTCTTTCCAAGACAAACTAGATAAGATGCAGATTGGATCAAGCGAAGATGTGAACGACCTCAACTATGATTGTGACAATGAACGATACGAGGTGGAAATTGATGGATGAGATGGTGGACAGCGGAAGGAATAACGATGCAGCGGCGGCGTGACTAATGTGAACAGAACTCGAAACTCTAAATGAACTAGACACTAAAACCAGCAACTCGACACGACGATGCAACCGATAATTCAATAATGCAAACAATGAAAAGAAAATTGCAAAGGCTCAGACTGGCTTGGACAAAGGATGAATAGATCTAACTTTTTTTTTGTGGCTTTTTCTTGGACAATAGGTAAGAAAATAAATCTAATCTAGGGAAAACTGAAAATTCTCACCGAGCAACCTGAAAACTGATACCACTTGATAGAGGCGAGGGTGTCCCGATCTTTCGATGAGATGGTAACTATCGATTTGGTGGAGCCGACTTTGACGATCCGACTACAAACGTGCACGACGTTGCGCCTTAGCAATCGCTAAACCAATCTCCTGAGGTTACTGACGATGCTGGAAGCACGATCAGCCTGACCACGAAGGTCTATTCCTGCACGCAATCGAAGAACAAGCAAGAATATGATAATGCAATCTGAATATTGCGAATATAGATGAAGTATTGATAATGGTGGGGATCCGAAAGCGGTCTTGGTCTGGTCGTTGGACACAAACGAAGTACACGAAGTTGCAATGGCTAACTTTTAACTAAACAAATCCCAAGGAAATAGCTACTAGATGGATCTACTTATATAGGAGTAAGGGGTGGCGGCCAAGGAGGTGGGAGGACGTCCCAAGGCAGCCTAAAACTAACCCTAGGTCGTACAAGGCCAATGGCCCAAGTGGAGGTGATGCAACACCTTTGGACTTGTAGTTTGACTCAGATTCTGCTACAGCATCAGATTGTTTCGACGACAACTCAACGCTCCGGATGAATTTGAAGGCGAAACCAATTGGGTTGGAAAGAGCACGAAATCTACTTTCCAACAAAAAAAGAATCACCCAATTCGGAGTCCGTATGATATAGTTCTTGGCGTTTTGAGTCAGGTATGTCTGTGCAGTCCGAATCTAAATCCAGAACGTGAGAGACTTGGACTCTATCTTCTCTTGGCCAAAAGTGACGTGAGAGGACTTTTTGAACAGCACATAAACTTCTCTTTTTCCCTTATCTTCATATGTGGATTGTACAAATGTCCCATACACCTGCAATTAGACATGGCACAAAAGTTTGTGAAGTATTTTTGTCTTGGATGACATAAATAAATTATTGCATAGTTTGCATTAGAAATCACCTCACAAATATACATGTATGCAATATTTTTGGTTGTATCCAAGGTAGTCATGTCCTCATCAATGAGGACACCTAAACGGACACCTCACGGCACATTAATTGCATTTGTCCTAAACCGTCAGTGGTTAGGTATGATAAGCCTGTAGCTACTTTACACCTCAATGTATGTACATTTTGCCACTGTGGAGACCCCTTTGGACGTATAAAAGGAGGCCCAAGGCAGCTACTATAGGGGAGGAGGTTCTTATTTTCCCATTCTGCATGCGTAGCTGCTCTTGGAACACACTGTTCACTGCGAGCGCTCCTGTGGCTTGGGCTCAAGAACACTTTCAATAAAACAAGGCAGGAGTAGGGTTTTACGCTGATGAGCGGCCCGAACCTGGGTAAAACCGCCTCGCGTCGATCGTTGGTTCTGCTCTTTGTGCATACCTCTCTCCCTACCGAATCGTAGAGGGATCCACGCGGTACCATAGGTGTCGCACGCCGACACGGAAGGTCCGGGCCAGGTTCCGGGCTGGTTCCGGGCTAACCAGAGAGTTGGCATGCCCGGGCTCGCCTGGGTCGTCGGAGGCCGGAAGTTCCGGGACGGCCGGAGGTTCCGGGCTGAACAGAGAGTTGACGCCTGTTCCTTCTTCCTCAGCTCTCGGCTCCGTGGCTTGTGCGTTGTACCTGATTACACATAATGTTTCTGATTTAGGCAGTAGCCATGTCTCACTTGAATGTAAGGGGAGCTCAAGTAGGAGAGATGTCACCTCGGATTCAATAGCACATGCTCGAGCTCTTGTCATGGGTCCAGTTGGTGCTTGGGTAGTTGGGGTAGTGTCCATGGGGATGACCGTGGGATGCTCCGCATCAGTAACCTCGACGAGACCATTGTATATTACCTTGCCATTGCATTGTTAACCCCTAGCCCATTTTGCGTCACTTGCCTATCGAGACTAGCCATTGAGTTTTGCCGGCAACGTTACTTGTGCACATTAGTGATCATCGATCTACACCTTCCATTGCATACATACCATATCATATTGGTATCCTCTTGGTATCATCATATCATCTCGTGTGCCACAAGATTGTTCCCGCATATACACAATTGCTATCTTGGTTTGTGCATTTCGCAAAAGTTGCCATATAAATAAAAAGAATAAAGCTTTTAAGCAAAAGAGAAAGAGCAAAGAAGCTTGTAAGCAAGAGCCATAGCATCATACCACATTGCATATGATGAGGACATCAATACCATTGTTACACCCACAGCCCCTGCTTCTATACATACTGGACCAATTACTAGAGCTCGCGCACGCCAATTAAAATATCAGGTACTTTCGTTTCTTGGTAATGATTCTAAAGTTCATGAGAATATGATGCTGCCTAAATTGGATACATTTGTTTTGCTTACAAATGAAGGGCCTAGCTTGGACAAGAAAGAGGAACCTTGGAGCAAGTTCAAGCATGGAGATGATGGCATGCACAAGGGGAACAAGAACGGAGTTACAAGTGATGATTTCAGGACTTTGAAGCCACCATAATGAGTGCAGGAAGCCTTGGACGAAATATACAAGATGTCACTTCATAAATTTCGTCCAGAGGCTATTATAGGTGCTGCGTCACCTTATTATTGGGCCAGGCCCATGTAATTTCGAAATACTTGAGTATAGACTGTTTTTAGAGTCCGTATGTGTGGGGAAACAAGAGATAGGGTTGGTTTCGGACCCCTCCTTCAAGGGCCACGAAATCCCCTCCTCTTCCTCCATATATACAGCCCTTAGGGCACCGTTTAGACTTTGGGTTTTGTTTAGATTAAGAGTTCGCCATAGCTGCAACTTCGCGTACTTCGTTTGTGTTCAACGACCAGACCAAGACGTCACAGAACCCCACCTTGATCAATAAAGCTTTCATCTTATATTCGCAATATCCAGATTGCAAATCTTAGTTTCTTGCTTGTTCTTCGTTTGCTTGCAGGAGATAGACCCTCGTGGTCAGGTTGATTGTGCTCCGGCGTGGTCAATAACCTCTCGGAGTTGGTTTAGCGATTGCTAAGGCGCGACGTCCTCGCACGTTCGTAGTCGGATCGTCAAAGTCTACTCCACCAAAAACGATAGCTATCATCTCATCGAAAGATCGGGACACCCACGCCTCTATCACTAGTAGTCTGTAGCATCATATTCTTGTGTGTTTCTATTGCTGCTAACCATGGCAGGATCACAAGCCGACGAGATTGACTGGGAGAACATGACGAACAAGGAGTTGCATGATAAATTTCAGCAAATGATGAGTGGCCAGGTGGGAGATGTGCTAAACAGATTTGAAGAGGCCATGGAGAAGATAGATGGCATGGAGAAGTCGTTCGAGACAAAGCTGGATAACAAGTTTAATGAATTGCTCACGCGTCTTCCCCAACCACCACCGGCTGCACCTGTCGCACCTCTGCCACGACAACAACAACGCCCCCTTCCAAATCAGTTCGGACGAGCGAAGCGTGTTCCTCTTGAGGATGGCCAAACTTCTGGTGCTGCTGTACCTACTGTTGATGCTTCTTTGGCTCCTGCTCCTGCTGCTGCTGGTGCCGAGGAGGAGGATGATTACGCGGGCGATTATGAGGATGAGGTTGATCAAAATCATAACTACGTGCAACCACCAGCACCAGGTCGTCCACATGCAAATAATCGCAATGGTAGGTCTGCACCACCACTTCAGGTACGAGATCATGACCATCTTCCTAAATTAAAATTGAATATTCCACCATTCGAGGGTAGATATGTTCCTGATATATATCTTACTTGGGAGTTAGAAACTGAACAACGTTTTACATGTTTACAATATCCCGAGGAACGACCTGTTGCTGCTGCTGTTTGTGCTTTCACTAGTTTTGCATGTGTATGGTGGTCTGAACATTGTAGATTATATCCTATTCCAGCTACGTGGGCTGCTTTGAAAACTGCTATGCGTACTCGTTGGGTTCCACCATATTATCAACGTGAATTACTTCAAAAATTGCAGCGCTTAAGACAAGGAAAAAATTCTGTAGAAGAATATTATCAGGAATTACAAACTGGCATGATTAGATGTGGTAATGTTGAGGAGAATGAAGCTATGCTTGCACGTTTCATGGGTGGATTAAATAGAGAGATTCAGACCATTCTAGAGTATAAGGAGTATAATAATATCACTCGTTTATTCCATCTTGCTTGTAAAGCTGAACGTGAAGTGCAGGATCGACAGGCATTGGCGCGAACTAATTTTTCTGCAGGTCGATCTTCATCATGGACACCGCGTGCCTCCTCTACTCCCACACATCCTACTGCGGCACCACTAACTTCAGCCGCCAATTCCAACCGAGATACAAGAAAACAGGCACCACCACCACCATCTGCCAAGAGTACACCTTCTGGGCCTGCCCAGAGCTCTTCTTCATCTATGGCATCAACAGGGCACACACATGATATTATTTGTCGTCGTTGTAAGGGAAGAGGTCATTATGCGAGAGAATGCCAATCTCCGCGTGTTATGATTGCTACTGAGGATGGTGGGTATGAGTCCGCTAGTGACTATGATGAGGAGACTTTGGCTCTTATTACAAGTGAAGAACACGGTGGAGATGATTCTGATCATGAGACGCAATACATGGCTCCTGAAGACGCTGACAGGTATGAATGTTTAGTTGCTCAACGTGTTTTGAGTGTGCAGGTCACACAACCTGAGCAAAATCAGAGGCATAATTTGTTCCATACAAAGGGAGTTGTGAAGGAACGTTATGTTCGCGTCATCATAGATGGAGGGAGCTGCAACAACTTGGCTAGCATGGAGATGGTGGAGAAGCTATCTCTCACCACAAGACCACATCCACATCCTTACTATATCCAATGGTTCAACAACAGCGGCAAGGTTAAGGTAACACGTACTGTTCGTGTGCATTTTAGTATCTCTACATATGCTGATTATGTTGATTGTGATGTGGTACCCATGCAAGCATGTTCATTATTACTTGGTAGACCATGGCAATTTGATAAAAATTCTGTACACCATGGTAGAAACAATCAGTATACTCTTGTTCATAAGGATAAACATATTACTTTGCTTCCTATGACTCCTGATTCTATTTTGAAAGATGATATAAATAGAGCTAGTAAAGCAAAACAGGAGAAAAATAAGAGTGAAAATCAGATTGTGGCAAAAGAATTTGAGCAACAAATGAAGCCTAATAATAAACCATCTAGTGTTGCTTCTGAAATTAAATTGAAAAGTGCATGCTTACTTGCCACCAAATCTGATATTGATGATCTAGATTTCAGCAATTCTGTTTGCTATGCTTTTGTGTGCAAAGAGGCGTTATTTTCATTCGAGGACGTGCCTTCCTCTTTGCCTCCTGCGGTCACTAACATTTTGCAGGAGTTCGCTGACGTCTTTCCACAAGACGTGCCACCGGGATTACCACCTATTCGCGGGATTGAGCATCAGATTGACTTAATTCCCGGTGCTTCGTTGCCAAACCGTGCGCCATACCGTACCAATCCAGAGGAGACGAAGGAGATTATGCGTCAAGTACAGGAGTTGCTCGACAAAGGTTATATACGCGAATCCCTTAGTGATGAGGACATCAATACCATTGTTACACCCACAGCCCCTGCTTCTATACATACTGGACCAATTACTAGAGCTCGCGCACGTCAATTAAAATATCAGATACTTTCGTTTCTTGGTAATGATTCTAAAGTTCATGAGAATATGATGCTGCCTAAATTGGATACATTTGTTTTGCTTACAAATGAAGGGCCTAGCTTGGACAAGAAAGAGGAACCTTGGAGCAAGTTCAAGCATGGAGATGATGGCATGCACAAGGGGAACAAGAACGGAGTTGCAAGTATGATTTCAGGACTTTGAAGCCACCATAATGAGTGCAGGAAGCCTTGGACGAAATATACAAGATGTCACTTCATAAATTTCGTCCAGAGGCTATTATAGGTGCTGCGTCACCTTATTATTGGGCCAGGCCCATGTAATTTCGAAATACTTGAGTATAGGCTGTTTTTAGAGTCCGTATGTGTGGGGAAACAAGAGATAGGGTTGGTTTCGGACCCCTCCTTCAAGGGCCACGAAATCCCCTCCTCTTCCTCCATATATACAGCCCTTAGGGCACCGTTTAGACTTGGGTTTTGTTTAGATTAAAAGTTCGCCATAGCTGCAACTTCGCGTACTTCGTTTGTGTTCAACGACCAGACCAAGACGTCACAGAACCCCACCTTGATCAATAAAGCTTTCATCTTATATTCGCAATATCCAGATTGCAAATCTTAGTTTCTTGCTTGTTCTTCGTTTGCTTGCAGGAGATAGACCCTCGTGGTCAGGTTGATTGTGCTCCGGCGTGGTCAATAACCTCTAGGAGCTGGTTTAGCGATTGCTAAGGCGCGACGTCCTCGCACGTTCGTAGTCGGATCGTCAAAGTCTACTCCACCAAAAACGATAGCTATCATCTCATCGAAAGATCGGGACACCCTCGCCTCTATCAAGTGGTATCAGATTCCCAGGTTGCTCGGTGAGATTTACAGTTTTTCGTAGTTTAGATCGAGTTTGTTCTTCATACCTACAGTCCAGGAAAAAGCCAAAAAAAAAATTTAGGTTTAGTTCATCATATCCGAACCAATCTGAGCCTTTGCATAATCTTTTTAGGGTTTTTGCTTTGTTGAATTTGCGGTTGCATCGTCGTGTCAAGTTGCTGGTCTTAGCGTCTAGTTCTTTAGAGTTTCGAGTTCTGTTCACAAGTTGTCACGCCGCCGCCGCACCATCATCATCGCCCCTACCATATACCACCACAGCTTATCTGCTATTTCTCTGAGTCCATATACCACCACCGATCCGAGTCCATATACCACCACCGATCCGAGTCCATATACCACCACCAATCCGAGCCCACATATACTACCGTCATATACCATCACCAGTCCGAGTTCCACCAGATTCATCTCTGCCACCAGTCCTAGTCCGAGTCCAGTATTTATTCCTTTATTTTAGAGTTTGATGAGGACATCAATACCATTGTTACACCCACAGCCCCTGCTTCTATACATACTGGACCAATTACTAGAGCTCGCGCACGCAAATTAAATTATCAGGTACTTTCGTTTCTTGGTAATGATTCTAAAGTTCATGAGAATATGATGCTGCCTAAATTGGATACATTTGTTTTGCTTACAAATGAAGGCCCTAGCTTGGACAAGAAAGAGGAACCTTGGAGCAAGTTCAAGCATGGAGATGATGGCATGCACAAGGGGAACAAGAACGGAGTTACAAGTGATGATTTCAGGACTTTGAAGCCACCATAATGAGTGCAGGAAGCCTTGGACGAAATATACAAGATGTCACTTCATAAATTTCGTCCAGAGGCTATTATAGGTGCTGCGTCACCTTATTATTGGGCCAGGCCCATGTAATTTCGAAATACTTGAGTATAGGCTGTTTTTAGAGTCCGTATGTGTGGGGAAACAAGAGATAGGGTTGGTTTCGGACCCCTCCTTCAAGGGCCACGAAATCCCCTCCTCTTCCTCCATATATACAGCCCTTAGGGCACCGTTTAGACTTTGGGTTTTGTTTAGATTAAAAGTTCGCCATAGCTGCAACTTCGCGTACTTCGTTTGTGTTCAACGACCAGACCAAGACGTCACAGAACCCCACCTTGATCAATAAAGCTTTCATCTTATATTCGCAATATCCAGATTGCAAATCTTATTTTCTTGCTTGTTCTTCGTTTGCTTGCAGGAGATAGACCCTTGTGGTCAGGTTGATTGTGCTCCGGCGTGGTCAATAACCTCTCGGAGTTGGTTTAGCGATTGCTAAGGCGCGACGTCCTCGCACGTTCGTAGTCGGATCGTCAAAGTCTACTCCACCAAAAACGATAGCTATCATCTCATCGAAAGATCGGGACACCCTCGCCTCTATCAAGTGGTATCAGATTCCCAGGTTGCTCGGTGAGATTTACAGTTTTTCGTAGTTTAGATCGAGTCTGTTCTTCATACCTACAGTCCAGGAAAAAGCCAAAAAAATAATAATTTAGGGTTAGTTCATCATATCCGAACCAATCTGAGCCTTTGCATAATCTTTTTAGGGTTTTTGCTTTGTTGAATTTGCGGTTGCATCGTCGTGTCAATTTGCTGGTCTTAGCGTCTAGTTCTTTAGAGTTTCGAGTTCTGTTCACAAGTTGTCACGCCGCCGCCGCACCATCATCATCGCCCCTACCATATACCACCACAGCTTATCTGCTATTTCTCTGAGTCTATATACCACCACCGATCCGAGTCGATATACCACCACCGATCCGAGTCCATATACCACCACCGATCCGAGTCCATATACCACCACCAATCCGAGCCCACATATACTACCGTCATATAGCATCACCAGTCCGAGTTCCACCAGATTCATCTCTGCCACCAGTCCTAGTCCGAGTCCAGTATTTATTCCTTTATTTTAGAGTTCCAGATCACGCGATACTACGAGTCGTGAACAAGTCGGATTCCCCAATTTTCGTGCTACCCGCAGAAGAAAAATAGTTCCAGTTTCAAAAAAAAAAAACTAAGTCTGGAAAATTCTGGCTAGGCAGTTTTTAGACCATTTGTAGACTTTTTCAAAAAAAAATTGTTGCGGAGCAAAAAAAAAAAGAGGAAAAAAAAGTGCAAAAAAAAAAAGAAAAAAAATTCAGAGTGTGCTCCTCCCTTGTTTACGTGCAGCGCCGTGATTTTTGTTAGTGTTCTAGGCTCGCGTCTCTAGCACGGTCTAGCCTAGGACCAGCACAGTACCGTCGTTGAGAGTTTATTCAACATTGCATCTCTGAATTGATTATTGCTGACCCTTTTTGCTACCATATCATAAGCCTTCCCAGCTCCACATACATCTACATCGTGTGTTTGACACCACCTGGCAATCGCTCTGTCCAAGCTCTGAGAGTTTTGACTACAAAGGTTGCCGATCACCACCTGCTGCTGGGTAAGAACTGGTAAGAATTTGAGATTTGCTTGACGGATTTGTGACACCACACCACACCACCACCACTTTTTAGTAGTCTGTAGGATCATATTCTTGTGTGTTTCTATTGCTGCTAACCATGGCAGGATCACAAGCCGACGAGATTGACTGGGAGAACATGACGAACAAGGAGTTGCATGATAAATTTCAGCAAATGATGAGTGGCCAGGTGGGAGATGTGCTAAACAGATTTGAAGAGGCCATGGAGAAGATAGATGGCATGGAGAAGTCGTTCGAGACAAAGCTGGATAACAAGTTTAATGAATTGCTCACGCGTCTTCCCCAACCACCACCGGCTGCACCTGTCGCACCTCTGCAACGACAACAACAACGCCCCCTTCCAAATCAGTTCGGACGAGCGAAGCGTGTTCCTCTTGAGGATGGCCAAACTTCTGGTGCTGCTGTACCTACTGTTGATGCTTCTTTGGCTCCTGCTCCTGCTGCTGCTGGTGCCGAGGAGGAGGATGATTACGCGGGCGATTATGAGGATGAGGTTGTTCAAAATCATAACTACGTGCAACCACCAGCACCAGGTCGTCCACATGCAAATAATCGCAATGGTAGGCCTGCACCACCACTTCAGGTACGAGATCATGACCATCTTCCTAAATTAAAATTGAATATTCCACCATTCGAGGGTAGATATGTTCCTGATATATATCTTACTTGGGAGTTAGAAACTGAACAACGTTTTACATGTTTACAATATCCCGAGGAACGACGTGTTGCTGCTGCTGTTTGTGCTTTCACTAGTTTTGCATGTGTATGGTGGTCTGAACATTGTAGATTATATCCTATTCCAGCTACGTGGGCTGCTTTGAAAACTGCTATGCGTACTCGTTGGGTTCCACCATATTATCAACGTGAATTACTTCAAAAATTGCAGCGCTTAAGACAAGGAAAAAATTCTGTAGAAGAATATTATCAGGAATTACAAACTGGCATGATTAGATGTGGTAATGTTGAGGAGAATGAAGCTATGCTTGCACGTTTCATGGGTGGATTAAATAGAGAGATTCAGACCATTCTAGAGTATAAGGAGTATAATAATATCACTCGTTTATTCCATCTTGCTTGTAAAGCTGAACGTGAAGTGCAGGATCGACAGGCATTGGCGCGAACTAATTTTTCTGCAGGTCGATCTTCATCATGGACACCGCGTGCCTCCTCTACTCCCACATGTCCTACTGCGGCACCACTGACTTCAGCCGCCAATTCCAATCGAGATACAAGAAAACAGGCACCACCACCACCATCTGCCAAGAGTACACCTTCTGGGCCTGCCCAGAGCTCTTCTTCATCTATGGCATCAACAGGGCACACACATGATATTATTTGTCGTCGTTGTAAGGGAAGAGGTCATTATGCGAGAGAATGCCAATCTCCGCGTGTTATGATTGCTACTGAGGATGGTGGGTATGAGTCCGCTAGTGATTATGATGAGGAGACTTTGGCTCTTATTACAAGTGAAGAACACGGTGGAGATGATTCTGATCATGAGACGCAATACATGGCTCCTGAAGACGCTGACAGGTATGAATGTTTAGTTGCTCAACGTGTTTTGAGTGTGCAGGTCACACAAGCTGAGCAAAATCAGAGGCATAATTTGTTCCATACAAAGGGAGTTGTTGATAGAGGCGAGGGTGTCCCGATCTTTCGATGAGATGATAGCTATCGTTTTTGGTGGAGTAGACTTTAACGATCCGACTACGAACGTGCGAGGACGTCGCGCCTTAGCAATCGCTAAACCAACTCCGAGAGGTTATTGACCACGCCGGAGCACAATCAACCTGACCACGAGGGTCTATCTCCTGCAAGCAAACGAAGAACAAGCAAGAAACTAAGATTTGCAATCTGGATATTGCGAATATAAGATGAAAGCTTTATTGATCAAGGTGGGGTTCTGTGACGTCTTGGTCTGGTCGTTGAACACAAACGAAGTACGCGAAGTTGCAGCTATGGCAAACTTTTAATCTAAACAAAACCCAAGCAAAAAGCTACTAGATGGATCTACTTATATAAGAGCAAGGGGTGGCGGCCAAGGAGGTGGGAGGACGTCCCAAGGCAGCCTAAAACTAACCCTAGGTCGTACAAGGCCAATGGGCCCAAGTGGAGGTGATGCAACACCTTTGGACTTGTAGTTTGACTCGGATTCTGCTGCAGCGTCAGATTGTTTCGTTGATAACTCAACGCTCCGGACGAATTTTAAGGTGAATCCAATTGGGTTGGAAAGAGCACGAAATCTACTTTCCAACAAAAAAAGAATCACCCAATTCGGAGTCCGTATGAAAAAGTTCTTGGCGTTTTGAGTCAGTTATGTCTATGCAGTCCGAATCTGAATCCAGAACGTGAGAGACTTGGACTCTATCTTCTCTTGGCCCAAAAGTGACGTGAGAGAACTTTTTGAATAGCACCTAAACTTCTTTTTTCCCCTTATCTTCATATGTGAATTGTACAAATGTCCCATACACCTGCAATTAGACATGGCACAAAAGTTTGTGAAGTATTTTTGTCATGGATGACACAAATAAATTATTGCATAGTTTACATTAGAAATCACCTCACAAATATACATGTATGCAATATTTTTGGTCATATCCAAGGTAGTCATGTCCTCATCATCCTCCCCTTCTTGAAAACAAAGCCGTCCTCGGCGTTGCTTAAGCTGAAATGTGGCTAATAAAAGAGACAAGGTGTACATGTTGTATATGTATATGTCATCCAGTTTTACTTCCCTTAGTTTTTGCATATATGACACATGTATACATGAGTAACCTTCATAGTTCATAAATTCTAAAGCCAAAATATTATCACAAGAAGTAGAAGGCATGAAAATATTGCAACTCAGTTTGCACATATAAGTGAAGCTCTTATTCATTTCAAAAGGTTGACAATGTTCATCATTAAACCATCCTAACATTGGTGAATAAACCTTAGTTGCATCAAATTTACATGCTACAACATGCTTAAATAAGCAAACATGCAATAAGTCATTGGTCACAGAATCATCACCAAGATTAGAGGTCATATTAAAATGATTAAACATTGGTTCTTTTGCATCAACAATTAATTCAATGGGTGCACTCAAAATTGTTGGTATTTCAGTTGTTTGATCACATGACGCTTTCATGACAGTAACACAATTCTCTAAAATAGGTGACGTGCCCAAATCAATAGGTAACTCAACACATGATGTATTCAAGTTAACTAGGCAAGCATCATTCTCATGTGTAAGTGGAAAATATGTACCTTTGTCATTACCTCTTATGATCAACTCAGATGATGTAGGCACTCTCGGTGGTGATGTGTCACATGGTGGAGATGTAGTCATCGCAACAACGGATGTGGTTGTCATAGTACGCCTAGTAGTTGAAGAAACATCTGTATCAACACTTGGAATGTGCACCGTACGCTTGTTCTCCTTGTGGGCAACACGTCGTTTTATTTCCTGTTCAGCTTTGCAAGCAAGACGAAACAAATGGTCCATAGGATAACACTCTTCATGAATTAGTATCTCTTGAATATCACGGTTTAATCCTCCCCAAAATCTATCCATAAAATCTTCTTCACTTTCTTCTAAAAATGAGTGCAACAAGGTAGTTTGTAAATCATCAAAATATTTTGTTACGGTGTCACTACCTTGTTTTAAATGTTGTAGTTTTCTAATCATGCCACGAGTATAATGAACATCTACGAATCTATCTCTCATGACATGTTTTAAACCATCCCAAGTAGTAGGTATATAATCAGGGTTTAACCGACAGTATTCACTCCACCAAACTAAAGCAAAGCTACTGAAAGTACTAACCGCGGCTTGAAATTTTCCACGCTCATCAAAATTATGGGAAGCAAATATAGCATTAATTTCGTACTCCCATTCAATATATAAATCAGGCCTAAAATGACCAGTAAATGGTGGCATGGAAACATTAACCTGATTATGTGCATTCTGATGTTGTTGCTCCTCTTGTGACGGTTCACTCCACCAAACTAAAGCAAAGCTACTAAAAGTACTAACCGCAGCTTGAAATTTTCCACGCTCATCAAAATTATGGGAAGCAAATATAGCATTTATTTCGTACTCCCATTCAATATATAAATCAGGCCTAAAACGACCAGTAAATGGTGGCATGGAAACTTTAACCTGATTATGTGCATTCTGATGTAATTGCTCCTCTTGTGGCGGCTGTTGTATTTTCTTAGGTGATGGCAAATCTCCCACGATCGATGAAGCCCAAGAACTAACAACTCCGGAACCTGCCATAGTTAGTAGAAAACAAGAAACAAAATCCAAGAATAATGTTCCTATGAACTACTAGGATGTGGTGGTAAAACGCTCACAGTGTAGCAAATATCAATATCTTACAAGTTCTTACCATGCAGCAGGTGGTGACAGGCAACCAGCGGTGTCAAATAACTCCGAAGATTGAGTAAAACGATTGCCAGGGGAACGTACATATACACGGTGTAGAAATATGTGGAGCTTGGAAGGCTTAAATATTTGGTAGCAAAATATTAGCAATAATCAATTTAGAGATGCAATGTTGAATAAACGCTCAACGACGGTACTGTGCTGGTCCTAGGCTAGACCGGACTAGAGACGCGAGCCTAGAACACTAATGAGGTCACGGCGTTGCACAACTAGCATCAATAAAGGATATGAAGTAGCTCTGGACAGCAAGATATAAGTGAAGATCGCAATGGCAGTAAAGATAATGATGAGAAACAACTACCAAGTAGGATATACCAACAACTTTCTCTCCAACTTTCCTCTGGAAAAGTTTTTGCCAATTTTCTGATAAGTTTTTCTCAAGAATGGCACTGACTCAAGCTTTCAAATGCAAAAAGAATCACTCAATTCCGAGTTGATATGAGGAGTCAAAAAATTCTAAAACTGGCCTGAAAAACTGGAACAAGCTGTGTTCATGAACTTCGGAGGGCAAAAAGACCTATTTAGAAGCCGATTTTGAGGTGTCAAATATTGAACTAGCTTCTGCAACTATTTAAATGCGGCTCGTCGCTAGCTTTAATTTGAGTACTCACGGAGCCAAAACGGACTTCGTATGAGGAAGATACGCCTATTTTACTGAACAGTGCGCAAAACAGATTCGAATCCGAATTCAGGTACGAGAGTGAGTCTAGATAGATCCGAATTTTGTGCTTTTTTTTCTTCTCTCTTTTTTTATCTCACTTTTTTTTCTCTTTTTTTTTACTTTTTTTTTCTCTCTTTCCAAAACAAACTAGATAAGATGTAGATTGGATCAAGCACAGTTGTGAACGACCTCAACTATGATTATGACAATGAACAGTGGGTAGCACGATGTGGAAAGTGAAGGATGGGATGGTGGACAGCGGAAGGAATAACGATGCAGCGGCGGCGTGACTAATGTGAACAGAACTCGAAACTCTAAACGAACTAGATACTAAGACCAGCAACTGAACACGACGATGCAACCGATAATTCAATAATGCAAACAATGAAAAGAAAATTGCAAAGGCTCAGACTGGCTTGGACAAAGGATGAATAGATCTAACTTTTTTTTGTGGCTTTTTCTTGAACAATAGGTAAGAAAATAAATCTAATCTAGGGAAAACTGGAAATTCTCACCGAGCAACCTGAAAACTGATACCACTTGATAGAGGCAAGGGTGTCCCGATCTTTCGATGAGATGGTAACTATCGATTTGGTGGAGCCGACTTTGACGATCCGACTACAAACGTGCACGACGTTGCGCCTTAGCAATCGCTAAACCAATCTCCTGAGGTTTCTGACGATGCTGGAAGCACGATCAGCCTGACCACGAAGGTCTATTCCTGCACGCAATCGAAGAACAAGCAAGAATATGATAATGCAATCTGAATATTGCGAATATAGATGAAGTATTGATAATGGTGGGGATCCGAAAGCGGTCTTGGTCTGGTCGTTGGACACAAACGAAGTACACGAAGTTGCAATGGCTAACTTTTAACTAAACAAATCCCAAGCAAAAAGCTACTAGATGGATCTACTTATATAGGAGCAAGAGGTGGCGGCCAAGGAGGTGGGAGGACGTCCCAAGGCAGCCTAAAACTAACCCTAGGTCGTACAAGGCCAATGGGCCCAAGTGGAGGTGATGCAACACCTTTGGACTTGTAGTTTGACTCGGATTCTGCTACAGCGTCAGATTGTTTCGACGACAACTCAACGCTCCGGATGAATTTGAAGGTGAAACCAATTGGGTTAGAAAGAGTACGAAATCTACTTTCCAACAAAAAAAGAATCACCCAATTCGGAGTCCGTATGAAATAGTTCTTGGCGTTTTGAGTCAGGTATGTCTGTGCAGTCCGAATCTGAATCCAGAACGTGAGAGACTTGGACTCTATCTTCTCTTGGCCCAAAAGTGACGTGAGATGACTTCTTGAACAGCACATAAACTTCTCTTTTTCCCTTATGTTCATATGTGGATTGTACAAATCTCCCATACACCTGCAATTAGACATGGCACAAAAGTTTGTGAAGTATTTTTGTCTTGGATGACATAAATAAATTATTGCATAGTTTGCATTAGAAATCACCTCACAAATATACATGTATGCAATATTTTTGGTCATATCCAAGGTAGTCATGTCCTCATCATCCTCCCCTTCTTGAAAACAAAGCCGTCCTCGGCGTTGCTTAAGCTGAAATGTGGCTAACAAAAGAGACAAGGTGTACATGTTGTATATGTATATGTCATCCAGTTTTACTTCCCTTAGTTTTTGCATATATGACACATGTATACATGAGTTACCTTCATAGTTCATAAAATCTAAAGCCAAAATATTATCACAAGAAGTAGAAGGCATGAAAATATTGCAACTCAGTTTGCACATATAAGTGAAGCACTTATTCATTTCAAAAGGTTGACAATGTTCATCATTAAACCATCCTAACATTGGTGAATAAACCTTAGTTGCATCAAATTTACATGCTACAACATGCTTAAATAAGCAAACATGCAATAAGTCATTGGTCACAGAATCATCACCAAGATTAGAGGTCATATCAAAATGATTAAACATTGGTTCTTTTGCATCAACAGTTAATTCAATGGGTGCACTCAAAATTGTTGGTATTTCAGTTGTTTGATCACATGACGCATTCATGACAGTAACACAATTCTCTAAAATAGGTGACGTGCCCAAATCAATAGGTAACTCAACACATGATGTATTCAAGTTAACTAGGCATGCATCATTCTCATGTGAAAGTGGAAAATATGTACCTTTGTCATTACCTCTTATGATCAACTCAGATGATGTAGGCACTCTCGGTGGTGATGTGTAACATGGTGGAGATGATGTAGTCATCGCAACAACGGATGTGGTTGTCATAGTACGCCTAGTAGTTGAAGAAACATCTATATCAACACTTGGAATGTGCATCGTGCACTTGTTCTCCTTGTGGGCAACATGTCGTTTTATTTCCTGTTCAGCTTTGCAAGCAAGACGAAACAAATGGTCCATAGGATAACACTCTTCATGAATTAGTATCTCTTGAATATCACGGTTTAATCCTCCCCAAAATCTATCCATAAAATCTTCTTCACTTTCTTCTAAAAATGAGTGCAACAATGTAGTTTGTAAATCATCATAATATTTTGTTACCGTGTCAGTGCCTTGTTTTAAATGTTGTAATTTTTTAATCATGCCACGAGTATAATAAACATCAACGAATCTATCTCTCATGACAAGTTTTAAATCATCTCAAGTAGTAGGTATAAGATCAGGGTTTAACCGACAATATTCACTCCACCAAACTAAAGCAAAGCTACTAAAAGTACTAACCGCAGCTTGAAATTTTCCACGCTCATCAAAATTATGGGAAGCAAATATAGCATTTATTTCGTACTCCCATTCAATATATAAATCAGGCCTAAAACGACCAGTAAATGGTGGCATGGAAACATTAACCTGATTATGTGCATTCTGATGTAATTGCTCCTCTTGTGGCGGTTGTTGCATTTTCTTAGGTGATGGCAAATCTCCCACGATCGATGAAGCCCAAGAACTAACAACTCCGGAACCTGCCATGATTAGTAGAAACAAAAAAAAATCGAGAATAATGTTCCTATGAACTACTAGGATGTGGTGGTAAAGCGCTCACAGTAAAGCAAATATCAATATCTTACAAGTTCTTACCATGCAGCAGGTGGTGACGGGCAACCAGCGGTGTCAAATAACTCCGAAGATTGAGTAAAGCGATTGCCAGGTGAACGTATGTATACACGGTGTAGAAATATATGGAGCTAGGTTGGCTATATATGGTAGCAAAAGATTAGCAATAATCAATTCAGAGATGCAATGTTGAATAAACGCTCAACGACGATACTGTGCTGGTCCTAGGCTAGACCGGACTAGAGACGCGAGCCTAGAACACTAATGAGGTCACGGCGTAGCACAACTAGCATCAATAAAGGATATGAAGTAGCTCTGGATAGCAAGATATAAGTGAAGATCACAATGGCAGTAAAGATAATGATGAGAAACAACTACCAAGCAGCATATACCAACAATTCTCTCTCCAACTTTACTCTATAAAAGTTTGTGCCAATTTTATGATAATTTTTCTCAAGAATGGCTCTGACTCAAGCTTTCAAATGCAAAAAGAATTACTCAATTCCGAGTTGATATGAGGAGTCAAAAAATTCTAAAACTGGCATAAAAAACTGGAACAAGCTGTGTTTGCGAACTTCGAAGGCCAAAAAGACCTATTTAGAAGCCGATTTTGAGGTGTCAAATATTGAACTTTCTTATGCAACTATTTAGATGCGTCTCATCGCTAGCTTTAATTTGAGTACTCACGGAGCCAAAACAGACTTCGTATGAAAAAGATATACCTGTTTTACTGAACACTGCGCAAAACAGATTCCAATCCGAATTCAGCTACGAGATTGAGTCTAGATAGATCCGAATTTTGATTTTTTTTCTTCTCTCTTTTTTTTCCTCACTCTTTTTATTTTCTTTTTCTTTCTCTCTTTTTTTTCTCTGATTTTTTTTACCTTTTTTTCTCTCTCTTTTTTTTCTGTGTCTTTTTTTTCCCTCTCTCCCTCTTTTCAAAACAAACTAGTTAAGATGCAGATTGGATCAAGCAAAGATGTGAACGACCTCAACTATGATTATGACAATGAACGGTGGGTAGCACGTGGTGGAAATTGATGGATGGGATGGTGGATAGCGGAAGGAATAATGATGCAGCGGTGGCGTGACTAATGTGAACAGAACTCGAAACTCTAAACGAACTAGACACTAAGACCAGCAACTCGACACGACGATGCAACCGATAATTCAATTATACAAGCACTGAAAAGAAAAATGCGAAGGCTCAGACTGGCTTGGATAAAGGATGAACAGATCTAACTTTTTTTTTGGCTTTTTCTTTGGACAATAGGTAAGAAAATAAATCTAATCTAGGGATAACTGGAAATTCTCACCGAGCATCCTGAAAACTGATACCACTTGATAGAGGCAGGGGTGTCCCTATCTTTCGATGAGATGATAGCTATCGATTTGGTGGAGTCGACTTTGACGATCCGATTACAAACGTGCACGACGTTGCGCCTTAGCAATCGCTAAACCAATCTCCCGAGGTTACTGACGATGCCGAAAGCACGATCAGCCTGACCACAAAGGTCTATTCCTGCAGGCAATCGAAGAACAAGCAAGAATATGATAATGCAATCTGAATATTGCGAATATAGATGAAGTATTGATAAAGGTGGGGATCCGAAAGCGGTCTTGGTCTGGTCGTTGGACACAAACGAAGTACACGAAGTTGCAATGGCTAACTTTTAACTAAACAAATCCCAAGGAAAAAGCTACTAGATGGATCTACTTATATAGGAGCAAGGGGTGGTGGCCAAGGAGGTGGGAGGACGTCCCAAGGCAGCCTAAAACTAACCCTAGGTCGTACAAGGCTCATGGGCCCAAGTGGAGGTGATGCAACACCTTTGGACTTGTAGTTTGACTCAGATTCTGTTGCAGCGTCAGATTGTTTCATCGAGAACTCAACGCTCCGGACGAATTTGAAGGTGAATCCAACTGGGTTGGAAAGAGCACGAAATCTACTTTCCAACAAAAAAAGAATCACCCAATTCGGAGTCCGTATGAAATAGTTCTTGGCGTTTTGAGTCAGGTATGTCTGTGCAGTCCGAATCTGAATCCAGAACGTGAGAGACTTGGACTCTATCTTCTCTTGCCCAAAAGTGACGTGAGAGGACTTTTTGAATAGCACCTAAACATCTCTTTTCCCCTTATCTTCATATGTGGATTGTACAAATGTCCCATACACCTCACAAATATACAAGTATGCAATATTTTTGGTCGTATCCAAGGTAGTCATGTCCTCATCACGCCCCCTTCCAAATCAGTTCGGACGAGCGAAGCGTGTTCCTCTTGAGGATGGCCAAACTTCTGGTGCTGCTGTACCTACTGTTGATGCTTCTTTGGCTCCTGCTCCTGCTGCTGCTGGTGCCGAGGAGGAGGATGATTATGCGGGCGATTATGAGGATGAGGTTGATCAAAATCATAACTACGTGCAACCAACAGCACCAGGTCGTCCACATGCAAATAATCGCAATGGTAGGTCTGCACCACCACTTCAGGTACGAGATCATGACCATCTTCCTAAATTAAAATTGAATATTCCACCATTCGAGGGTAGATATGTTCCTGATATATATCTTACTTGGGAGTTAGAAACTGAACAACGTTTTACATGTTTACAATTTCCCGAGGAACGACGTGTTGCTGCTGCTGTTTGTGCTTTCACTAGTTTTGCATGTGTATGGTGGTCTGAACATTGTAGATTATATCCTATTCCAGCTACGTGGGCTGCTTTGAAAACTGCTATGCGTACTCGTTGGGTTCCACCATATTATCAACGTGAATTACTTCAAAAATTGCAGCGCTTAAGACAAGGAAAAAATTCTGTAGAAGAATATTATCAGGAATTACAAACTGGCATGATTAGATGTGGTATTGTTGAGGAGAATGAAGCTATGCTTGCACGTTTCATGGGTGGATTAAATAGAGAGATTCAGACCATTCTAGAGTATAAGGAGTATAATAATATCACTCGTTTATTCCATCTTGCTTGTAAAGCTGAACGTGAAGTGCAGGATCGACAGGCATTGGCGCGAACTAATTTTTCTGCAGGTCGATCTTCATCATGGACACACATACGGACTCTAAAAACAGCCTATACTCAAGTATTTCGAAATTACATGGGCCTGGCCCAATAATAAGGTGACGCAGCACCTATAATAGCCTCTGGACGAAATTTATGAAGTGACATCTTGTATATTTCGTCCAAGGCTTCCTGCACTCATTATGGTGGCTTCAAAGTCCTGAAATCATCACTTGTAACTCCGTTCTTGTTCCCCTTGTGCATGCCATCATCTCCATGCTTGAACTTGCTCCAAGGTTCCTCTTTCTTGTCCAAGCTAGGCCCTTCATTTGTAAGCAAAACAAATGTATCCAATTTAGGCAGCATCATATTCTCATGAACTTTAGAATCATTACCAAGAAACGAAAGTACCTGATATTTTAATTGGCGTGCGCGAGCTCTAGTAATTGGTCCAGTATGTATAGAAGCAGGGGCTGTGGGTGTAACAATGGTATTGATGTCCTCATCAATAAGCCTTCCCAGCTCCACATACATCTACATCGTGCGTTTGACACCACCTGGCAATCGCTCTATCCAAGCTTTGTGAGTTTTGACTACAAAGGTTGCCGATCACCACCTGCTGCTGGGTAAGAACTGGTAAGAATTTGAGTTTTGCTTGACGGATTTGTGACACCACACCACACCACCACCACTTTCTAGTAGTCTGTAGGATCATATTCTTGTGTGTTTCTATTGCTGCTAACCATGGCAGGATCACAAGCCGACGAGATTGACTGGGAGAACATGACGAACAAGGAGTTGCATGATAAATTTCAGCAAATGATGAGTGGCCAGGTGGGAGATGTGCTAAACAGATTTGAAGAGGCCATGGAGAAGATAGATGGCATGGAGAAGTCGTTCGAGACAAAGCTGGATAACAAGTTTAATGAATTGCTCACGCGTCTTCCCCAACCACCACCGGCTGCACCTGTCGCACCTCTGCAACGACAACAACAACGCCCCCTTCCAAATCAGTTCGGACGAGCGAAGCGTGTTCCTCTTGAGGATGGCCAAACTTCTGGTGCTGCTGTACCTACTGTTGATGCTTCTTTGGCTCCTGCTCCTGCTGCTGCTGGTGCCGAGGAGGAGGATGATTACGCGGGCGATTATGAGGATGAGGTTGATCAAAATCATAACTACGTGCAACCACCAGCACCAGGTCGTCCACATGCAAATAATCGCAATGGTAGGCCTGCACCACCACATCAGGTACGAGATCATGACCATCTTCCTAAATTAAAATTGAATAGTCCACCATTCGAGGGTAGATATGTTCCTGATATATATCTTACTTGGGAGTTAGAAACTGAACAACGTTTTACATGTTTACAGTATCCCGAGGAACGACGTGTTGCTGCTGCTGTTTGTGCTTTCACTAGTTTTGCATGTGTATGGTGGTCTGAACATTGTAGATTATATCCTATTCCAGCTATGTGGGCTGCTTTGAAAACTGCTATGCGTACTCGTTGGGTTCCACCATATTATCAACGTGAATTACTTCAAAAATTGCAGCGCTTAAGACAGGGAAAAAATTCTGTAGAAGAATATTATCAGGAATTACAAACTGGCATGATTAGATGTGGTATTGTTGAGGAGAATGAAGCTATGCTTGCACGTTTCATGGGTGGATTAAATAGAGAGATTCAGACCATTCTAGAGTATAAGGAGTATAATAATATCACTCGTTTATTCCATCTTGCTTGTAAAGCTGAACGTGAAGTGCAGGATCGACAGGCATTGGCGCGAACTAATTTTTCTGCAGGTCGATCTTCATCATGGACACCGCGTGCCTCCTCTACTCCCACACGTCCTACTGCGGCACCACTGACTTCAGCCGCCAATTCCAATCGAGATACAAGAAAACAGGCACCACCACCACCATCTGCCAAGAGTACACCTTCTGGGCCTGCCCAGAGCTCTTCTTCATCTATGACATCAACAGGGCACACACATGATATTATTTGTCGTCGTTGTAAGGGAAGAGGTCATTATGCGAGAGAATGCCAATCTCCGCGTGTTATGATTGCTACTGAGGATGGTGGGTATGAGTCCGCTAGTGATTATGATGAGGAGACTTTGGCTCTTATTACAAGTGAAGAACACGGTGGAGATGATTCTGATCATGAGACGCAATACATGGCTCCTGAAGACGCTGACAGGTATGAATGTTTAGTTGCTCAACGTGTTTTGAGTGTGCAGGTCACACAAGCTGAGCAAAATCAGAGGCATAATTTGTTCCATACAAAGGGAGTTGTGAAGGAACGTTCTGTTCGCGTCATCATAGATGGAGGGAGATGCAACAACTTGGCTAGCATGGAGATGGTGGAGAAGCTATCTCTCACCACAAGACCACATCCACATCCTTACTATATCCAATGGTTCAACAACAGCGGCAAGGTTAAGGTAACACGTACTGTTCGTGTGCATTTTAGTATCTCTACATATGCTGATTATGTTGATTGTGATGTGGTACCCATGCAAGCATGTTCATTATTACTTGGTAGACCATGGCAATTTGATAAAAGTTCTGTACACCATGGTAGAAACAATCAGTATACTCTTGTTCATAAGGATAAACATATTACTTTGCTTCCTATGACTCCTGATTCTATTTTGAAAGATGATATTAATAGAGCTAGTAAAGCAAAACAGGAGAAAAATAAGAGTGAAAATCAGATTGTGGCAAAAGAATTTGAGCAACAAATGAAGCCTAATAATAAACCATCTAGTGTTGCTTCTGAAATTAAATTGAAAAGTGCATGCTTACTTGCCACCAAATCTGATATTGATGATCTAGATTTCAGCAATTCTGTTTGCTATGCTTTTGTGTGCAAAGAGGCTTTATTTTCATTCGAGGACGTGCCTTCCTCTTTGCCTCCTGCGGTCACTAACATTTTGCAGGAGTTCGCTGACGTCTTTCCACAAGACGTGCCACCGGGATTACCACCTATTCGCGGGATTGAGCATCAGATTGACTTAATTCCCGGTGCTTCGTTGCCAAACCGTGCGCCATACCGTACCAATCCAGAGGAGACGAAGGAGATTAGGCGTCAAGTATAGGAGTTGCTCGACCAAGGTTATATACGCGAATCCCTTAGTCCTTGTGCTGTTCCTATTATTCTAGTGCCGAAAAAGGATGGTACATCGCGTATGTGTGTTGATTGTAGAGGCATTAATAATATTACTATTCATTATCGTCATCCTATTCCTAGACTAGATGATATGCTTGATGAATTGAGTGGCTCTACAATATTCTCCAAAGTTGATTTGCGTAGTGGATACCATCAAATTCGTATGAAATTGGGGGATGAATGGAAAACAGCATTTAAAACAAAGTTTGGATTATATGAGTGGTTAGCAATGCCTTTTGGGTTAACTAATGCACCTAGTACTTTCATGAGATTAATGAACGAAGTTTTACGTGCTTTCATTGGACGATTTGTGGTAGTCTATTTTGATGATATACTGATTTATAGCAGATCTTTGGAGGAACATTTGGAACATTTACGTGCTGTTTTTATTGCTTTACGTGATGCACGTTTGTTTGGTAACCTTGGGAAGTGCACCTTTTGCACCGACCGAGTATCTTTTCTTGGCTATGTTGTTACTCCACAGGGAATTGAAGTTGATAAAGCCAAGATTGAAGCTATTGAGAGTTGGCCACAGCCCAAAACGGCCACTCAAGTGAGGAGTTTTCTTGGACTCGCTGGTTTCTATAGACGTTTTGTGAGAGATTTCAGCACCATTGCTGCACCTCTCAATGAGCTTACAAAGAAGGATGTGTCTTTTGTTTGGGGTACCTCACAGGAAGAAGCCTTCACGGTATTGAAAGATAAGTTGACACATGCTCCTTTACTCCAACTTCCTGATTTTAATAAGACTTTTGAGCTTGAATGTGATGCTAGTGGAATTGGATTAGGAGGTGTTTTATTACAAGATGGCAAACCTGTTGCATACTTTTCTGAAAAATTGAGTGGGCCTAGTCTGAACTATTCTACTTATGATAAAGAATTATATGCTCTTGTTCGGACCTTAGAAACATGGCAACATTATTTATGGCCCAAAGAATTTGTTATACATTCTGATCATGAATCTTTGAAACACATTAAAAGTCAAGCAAAACTGAACCGTAGACATGCTAAATGGGTTGAATTTATTGAGACTTTCCCTTATGTCATTAAACACAAGAAGGGTAAAGAAAATGTTATTGCTGATGCATTGTCTCGTCGTTATACTATGCTTTCACAACTTGACTTTAAAATATTTGGTTTGGAGACCATCAAAGATCAATATGTGCATGATGCTGAATTTAAAGATGTATTGCAGAATTCTAAGGAAGGGAGAACATGGAACAAGTTCGTCGTTAACGATGGATTTGTGTTTTGTGCTAACAAGCTATGCATTCCAGCTAGCTCCGTTCGTCTTTTGTTGTTGCAGGAGGCGCATGGAGGAGGATTAATGGGACACTTTGGCGTGAAGAAGACGGAGGATATACTTGCTACACATTTCTTTTGGCCAAAGATGAGACGGGATGTTGAGCGTTTTGTTGCTCGCTGCACTACATGTCAAAAAGCTAAGTCACGACTCAATCCTCATGGTTTATATATGCCTTTGCCTGTACCTAGTGTTCCTTGGGAGGATATATCTATGGACTTTGTTTTAGGTTTACCTCGAACAAAGAAGGGGAGGGATAGCATATTTGTTGTCGTGGATAGGTTCTCGAAAATGGCACACTTTATACCATGTCATAAAAGCGAGGATGCTGTTAATGTTGCTGATTTGTTCTTTCGTGAAATTATACGCTTGCATGGTGTGCCAAATACTATTGTTTCAGATCGTGATACTAAATTTCTTAGCCACTTTTGGAGATGTTTATGGGCTAAGTTGGGGACTAAACTGCTTTTTAGTACTACATGTCACCCCCAAACTGATGGACAAACTGAAGTAGTCAATAGAACATTGTCTACTATGCTTAGGGCTGTTTTGAAGAATAACAAGAAAATGTGGGAAGAATGCTTGCCTCATATTGAATTTGCTTATAATCGTTCATTGCATTCTACTACTAAGATGTGTCCTTTTGAAATTGTGTATGGTTTCCTTCCTCGTGCACCAATTGATTTGTTGCCTCTTGCATCTTCGGAGAAGGTTAATTTTGATGCTAAACAACATGCTGAATTGATCTTAAAAATGCATGAGTTAACTAAGGAGAACATTGAGCGTATGAATGCTAAATATAAACTTGCTGGAGATAAGGGTAGAAAACATGTTGTGTTTGCACCTGGAGATCTTGTTTGGTTACATTTGCGTAAGGATAGATTTCCTGATTTGCGCAAATCAAAGCTAATGCCACGTGCTGATGGTCCTTTTAAGGTGTTAGAGAAAATAAATGATAATGCATATAAACTTGAGCTGCCTGCAGATTTTGGGGTTAGTCCCACATTTAACATTGCAGATCTGAAGCCTTATTTGGGTGAGGAAGATGAGCTTCCGTCGAGGACGACTTCATTTCAAGAAGGGGAGGATGATGAGGACATCAATACCATTGTTACACCCACAGCCCCTGCTTCTATACATACTGGACCAATTACTAGAGCTCGCGCACGTCAATTAAAATATCAGGTACTTTCGTTTCTTGGTAATGATTCTAAAGTTCATGAGAATATGATGCTGCCTAAATTGGATACATTTGTTTTGCTTACAAATGAAGGGCCTAGCTTGGACAAGAAAGAGGAACCTTGGAGCAAGTTCAAGCATGGAGATGATGGCATGCACAAGGGGAACAAGAACGGAGTTACAAGTGATGATTTCAGGACTTTGAAGCCACCATAATGAGTGCAGGAAGCCTTGGACGAAATATACAAGATGTCACTTCATAAATTTCGTCCAGAGGCTATTATAGGTGCTGCGTCACCTTATTATTGGGCCAGGCCCATGTAATTTCGAAATACTTGAGTATAGGCTGTTTTTAGAGTCCGTATGTGTGGGGAAACAAGAGATAGGGTTGGTTTTGGACCCCACCTTCAAGGGCCACGAAATCCCCTCCTCTTCCTCCATATATACAGCCCTTAGGGCACCGTTTAGACTTTGGGATTTGTTTAGTTAAAAGTTAGCCATTGCAACTTCGTGTACTTCGTTTGTGTCCAACGACCAGACCAAGACCGCTTCCGGATCCCCACCATTATCAATACTTCATCTATATTCGCAATATTCAGATTGCATTATCATATTCTTGCTTGTTCTTCGATTGCGTGCAGGAATAGACCTTCGTGGTCAGGCTGATCGTGCTTCCAGCATCGTCAGTAACCTCAGGAGATTGGTTTAGCGATTGCTAAGGCGCAATGTCGTGCACGTTTGTAGTCGGATCGTCAAAGTCGGCTCCACCAAATCGATAGTTACCATCTCATCGAAAGATCGGGACACCCTCGCCTCTATTAGATAGCATATTTGTTGTCGTGGATAGGTTCTCGAAAATGGCACACTTTATACCATGTCATAAAAGCGATGATGCTGCTAATGTTGCTGATTTGTTCTTTCGTGAAATTATTCGCTTGCATGGTGTGCCAAATACTATTGTTTCAGATCGTGATACCAAATTTCTTAGCCACTTTTGGAGATGTTTATGGGCTAAGTTGGGGACTAAACTGCTTTTTAGTACTACTTGTCACCCCCAAACTGATGGACAAACTGAAGTAGTCAATAGAACTTTGTCTACTATGCTTAGGGCTGTTTTGAAGAATAACAAGAAAATGTGGGAAGAATGCTTGCCTCATATTGAATTTGCTTATAATCGTTCGTTGCATTCTACTACTAAGATGTGCCCTTTTGAAATTGTATATGGTTTCCTACCTCGTGCACCTATTGATTTGTTGCCTCTTCCATCTTCGGAGAAGGTTAATTTTGATGCTAAACAACGTGCTGAATTGATCGTAAAAATGCATGAGTTAACTAAGGAGAACATTGAGCGTATGAATGCTAAATATAAACTTGCTGGAGATAAGGGTAGAAAACATGTTGTGTTTGCACCTGGAGATCTTGTTTGGTTACATTTGCGTAAGGATAGATTTCCTGATTTGCGCAAATCAAAGCTAATGCCATGTGCTGATGGTCCTTTTAAGGTGTTAGAGAAAATAAATGATAATGCATATAAACTTGAGCTGCCTGCAGATTTTGGGGTTAGTCCCACTTTTAACATTGCAGATTTGAAGCCTTATTTGGGTGAGGAAGATGAGCTTCCGTCGAGGACGACTTCATTTCAAGAAGGGGAGGATGATGAGGACATCAATACCATTCTTACACCCACAGCCCCTGCTGCTATACATACTGGACCAATTACTAGAGCTCGCGCACGCTAATTAAATTATCAGGTACTTTCGTTTCTTGGTAATGATTCTAATGTTCATGAGAATATGATGCTGCCTAAATTGGATACATTTGTTTTGCTTACAAATGAAGGGCCTAGCTTGGACAAGAAAGAGGAACCTTGGAGCAAGTTCAAGCATGGAGATGATGGCATGCGCAAGGGGAACAAGAACGGAGTTACAAGTGATGATTTCAGGACTTTGAAGCCACCATAAGGAGTGCAGGAAGCCTTGGACGAAATATACAAGATGCCACTTCATAAATTTCATCCAGAGGCTATTATAGGTGCTGCGTCACCTTATTATTGGGCCAGGCCCATGTAATTTCGAAATACTTGAGTATAGGCTGTTTTTAGAGTCCGTATGTGTGGGGAAACAAGAGATAGGGTTGGTTTCGGACCCCTCCTTCAAGGGCCACGAAATCCCCTCCTCTTCCTCCATATATACAGCCCTTAGGGCACCGTTTAGACTTTGGGTTTTGTTTAGATTAAAAGTTCGCCATAGCTGCAACTTCACGTACTTCGTTTGTGTTCAACGACCAGACCAAGACGTCATAGAACCCCACCTTGATCAATAAAGCTTTCATCTTATATTCGCAATATCCAGATTGCAAATCTTAGTTTCTTGCTTGTTCTTCGTTTGCTTGCAGGAGATAGACCCTTGTGGTCAGGTTGATTATGCTCTGGCGTGGTCAATAACCTCTCGGAGTTGGTTTAGCGATTGCTAAGGCGCGACGTCCTCGCACGTTCGTAGTCGGATCGTCAAAGTCTACTCCACCAAAAACGATAGCTATCATCTCATCGAAAGATCGGGACACCCTCGCCTCTATCAACATATAAGATCATCTTGAGAGGAACACCGAGAACCATATATACATAGTATACTTGGGATAGAAGTCATTGCATTTTTGTCTCCTATAGGTTGTGCACAAGTGTCGTATCCGCCTATTGAGCAATCATGCTAGCGTCTCTCTAGAGTTGTGCAACAAGAGCATTTTCCGTGGATTCCACATTTTTAGCTCGTTCATTGGTTGCACGACCCCATTTATCTATCCGTGTGTGTGTTTCTGTGTGCCATTCTTTGCTATTGGTCTACTTGTTTCACTTGCGAATTTGTGAATCTCTTTCAACATTATTGACTCTTGCTAACATTTTGCATCAAATTTTTATGCCACTATCCTCACCAAGCTACTCCATAAGCCTTATTTGTGTAGGTGTGAGAATTAACAAGATCCGGTACCAATTGTGCTATTTCCTTGCTACACTATTGAGTGATCATTGATCCATCTTCAACATTGGATAAGGCACATTTGGTCTAG
The DNA here is from genome assembly GCA_011799875.1 of Thinopyrum elongatum. Taxonomy (NCBI): domain Eukaryota; kingdom Viridiplantae; phylum Streptophyta; class Magnoliopsida; order Poales; family Poaceae; genus Thinopyrum; species Thinopyrum elongatum. The sequence goes on from CM022298.1 coordinate 328,762,972, forward strand.
TTATTCTCTTTCTCCACTCATTTTTGCTCGAGTCTTGTGATGGATAGGCCAAGCATTTCATCTCCGGTCTTCCACAACAACGACGTCGTGAACAACTACATCACCAAAACGTACATCTTCGATCTTCAACGACAAATGCAAGGCGCATAATCTACCTTGCAAAAGCGCATCGACAACCTTGCCACCGACATATAACAAGCCGAGCTGCGTACAAGAGACTACCTCGACCACAAGTTCTCCACACAAAAGGAGGAGAAAGATGCAAGGATGGAGGAGATTCGGGCCTTGTTGGTCAACCGTTCTTCCCCTTCGTCATCCTCAAGGCAGCGGCAAGCAAGTTGACCATCTTCGGAGCGCCCACGCGATGCAAGCACAAGTCGTCCACGTCCACATCTACATGGCGACCATCATCACATTCGTGATCCACATCGTCATGAAGGGCAAGTCACCTCCAAGCATCATGTGCACAACGACGATGAACGACATCTACTACGAGCTCAAGTACGACAGCGACACCATCAACATGAAGATGCTCGAGACGCGCAAACCTACAAGTACCAACAAGCTCTACATCAATCTACGGCCAACCTTCATGAGCACAAGAGAAGACCGCGAGACAAGCACCACCAAGAGGAAGCTACGGCTACCACAACCACCACTTTGGCATCTTCACCAAGTGTCATCAAGGCATCTTCGCCTTTGGACGTACGACATCTTCGCCTACTTCCCATGAGTACGCCTACATCGACATCATCAAGTCCAAGGCGACCACCTACAAGCAAGAGCGACACTTCCATCTTAGGAAGCCCCTCAAGGATGATGGCCGAGCATGGGAAATTCTCTTCAGTCATGGTGACAAGCTACGAGGTGCCACATCATATGGGCCTCATACAAGACGACGAAAAGAAAATAGAGCAAGGGCCACCCCCTTCAACTACGGCGACGAGCACAAACCTCTTCAACAACATGAAGACGGCGCCCATATTGGACTCATACTTCGAGTCAAGCTACGCGAGCGCACATGAGACCTTCTCTTTGATCTCGGAGGAGAGTGATGATTTTCCACTTCCAATGGCACTCATCTTTGGAGGCGTTATGGATCAGGAGGTTGAGAATGGGACTATCCCTTCGACCAAGGCGGCGATTGGAGTTGAGCATGGAGATACTTGCACCTACATCTCTCCAACACCTACGTATGATGAGATACCCCAATTGCCATGTGAGGAGAGCCACCACCCCATGAGTGAGATGAGTGACTCCACCATATGTGACATTGAGTGCATTTCCTATGAGAGGATGAGTGTGACCACCACTAGCACCACACATGAGAGCATGCCACACATCCTATGTGAGGTTGAGAGCCATTTGAGTGACTCCACCAACCATACGAGTGAGAGCATCATACCGGGAGTGAGTGAGCCACAACACCTAGTGAGTGAGGTAGTTGAGACGGCATGTGAGGCCACGATGAGTTCTAACGACTTAACCTCTACTCCGAGTGTGTTTTCTTCTTTGGTGCTAGGTCTCCTACATGACGACATGCCTATTCTCAATGAGTCCATACCTCCAATGGAGACGACGATGGCCATGGTGGACGATGATGCACCCCCACATGGTTCCATCAAGATGAAGACGACCACGACTTGGTCTTCGACACCTCACCTACAACACATGAGCGATGCTCGAAAGGTAACATAGGTGATGGTACTTCTCTTGTCCCACTAGTGGACTATCTTGCAAATGATTGCTTGCATGATGTTGATCACCTTATGGATTCATCGCATACTATGTCTTGTTTCGATATGCCACCCATTTATGATGAATATGATGATGAGCATGTTGAATTGCCTAGTTGTGATGTTATGCTCCATAGGATATCATGTGAAAATTCTATTGGTCACGTCATGTTTGACAATCCATTAAACTTGTCATATGCTATGAGTGAGATCTCCCATATTGCGTCATTTCAATCTCAACATAGTAACTATGCATGCCCCATTAAAATAAATCCCATTTGCACTTATGGCATAGATGACAATGTCATGGTCATTGGATTTTGTTTCTCTTGCGATGATATTGCCATGCTTCCTTTACATGATTTGTGCAATTCATCTACTATGCCATGCCATAATCACATTGTTCTGTATATGCATTGTTTTGGATGTCAATATTCTCCATGTGATGTTTCCACTAATGCTCATGAGGAAACCCCAATAGTTTCCTCATACATATTAGGAGATTTTGATGCATTTCATAATTTGCATGATTCCCATGATTGTGTGCACCATATGCATTCCATGAATAACAATGCTCTACATATTTCTCATGATGCATTACACAATTTGAGTCTCCATTATGCTATACATAATAACAAACCTCTCATGATGGATGACATGTTTCTATATCATGCATCTAATTATTTGAGCATTGGATATTTTGTGCTAACCAACACATGCACGTATGCATCATAACGGATGATGTGTACATATACCATGCACACACAATTTTCCCTTTGCCTTTGTTTTGTGTAGGTACTTATGAACACTCGTCAACTTCACAATCCCATGAGTTGATGAAATGAGTTCTTGAGAGCAATGACGATTTTGGATCACGTGGATTGTCCTTACCACCGTTCTCTTCGCGCAACTACTACACGCACCTATTTTACTTGGCTCTCACACGGCTATGGGCTATTTACCACTTGTCACCTTATGCCCATTCTATCATGTTCACTTTGCACGTTATGCCTCTTTACATGACTTTGCCATGCAATTATGACCCTTGCTTGCATTTACCCATGATTCACCATTATGCTCCTCCTATGTGTATTTGCATGCTTGATGGAGATGCTAGTAGCTATTGCCATGATTTCTTGGTGCCCCATGCTATTGATGCTTGTTGTGTTGGGAGAGTCATGATGTCCCATTGCTATTTACATATGGCCTCTCGCCAATACATTGATGATATTTTGCTCATATCTTGCTTTCATGCTTGTGATATGTCATGTGCATTATTCATGACCACTATTTGCACACATGACATGCTTGCCATGATTCCTTCTAGTACGTTGCATCTTCGCACTACTAGCTTGCTTGACTTGATCACTATGATTGCTTGCTTTGTCGCATCACCCATGTTCAATTCTTACTCGCTTTCTTGGTTTGATGACATATATGTTCATGCCTCTCACTTGATTTGTCTTGATCATTGTCTCTTGTCTCCATTAGTTGCACCTCTCATATCACCTTGTATTGAGTGCCAACTTGCTATGCTTATTGATCATGGAGACTTGGACATATTACTTGTGAAGCATGCTTGTTTACTTGAGCCTAATGTTTTTTGTTGTAGTCGCATCATATGCTTTCATACCATGTCACATCTTGTCCTTTCTTATGATAAGAATGATGAAAACACTTGTTGGGTATCTCACCACACGAATGCTAGGTTTTGCATTACCGCTAAACTCATTTGTTTTTCCGAGTGTTTGTCATGTTCTTTCGTTTTGAAGGATTCACAAGGCGGTACCATCACGAGACATTTTGGTTATGTGAAAGCATACATGATGTACAACTCCAACATCCTCGAGAAACTCCTAAAGGGGAACTCCTTCCCTTTGGGCCATCTTCAAATATGCATATTGGATGGGCCATGCTTTCATTGTTGTCTCCTTCTCCTTGTCTACATGATACATATATTGGATGGAGGACCGACATTAGAGATGGACCCTATGGACCTTCAAGTTGAGGAGTACTCGGACTTAATGGATGTGCCACCGGACCACCACTTATGCCACGACATCGAGACATGGTACAACAATCCCCATAACAAATTTGCACCTTATGCATGGATTGACTCACATTATGATTGCCTTGTTGCATCTTGTATTACCTTGTCTTCCATGATATATGAGCTTGTGCATTTGCTTAGCAAATTTGTTGTAATCTTCCTTGATGGCATATTCATACATAATGATCAGATTGCCTACTATCAATTGCATGATAACATGATCATATTGAGCATCCATTGCCATATTCATGCTCTTGATAAACCATCATACTATGAAATCATCTTGCACAATGGTAGAATTTGCTTTGTGCACCGTGACAATTACCACACCTTTGTGTGCGCATCAAATGCTTTTGCTCCCACGAATGCTTTACATGTCATTTTACATCATTTGGATAAGCATCTTTTGCCTTGTCACGAAAAATTCCATCGGACGACCTCATGCTTACTTGATGGACACCTTGTGTGCGCTAACCATTGTATTTCCGAGTGTCGTTTGTGTTTGCTCTTTTTGCATATATACCTCTCCGGCGACACCTTGGAGTACTTGGATTGCACCATGTCTTCAACTCTGTCCAACTACAAGTTCATCCACGACAACCGTTTCCATGGTGATGAGGTTTTTGATCCGAGGTCGGATCTTTCCCAGGGGGGGGAGATGATGCGGAGCATCGTACGATCATCCCCATATACACTACGACTACTCCCCGAGCCCCAAGTGTCCATACGGTAAGACCTCGGGCATACGTCATTGGGCCTAAGGTGAACTCGCTCCTTTCCGAATCTTCCCTTCCCGCATGTAAGACATGGATGCTACCTCAAGCGCGGACCTTGTGCATACTCAGGTACACCCGAGGAGACTATAGAGAGCCCAAGGACCAAGGCCAAGTGTGCGCGGGAGCGAAGGAAGGAGAAGGAAGAAGAGCCAGCTGCTACAGCGGCCGGACATCCAGCCCGAGCACGGACATCCGGTCCAGCCCGGACATCCGTCCCGACCCCTGGAAATCCGGTACCTTCCTATCTAGAGAGCTCCAGAAGCGACCCCGACAGCCCAAACATCCGACCCCTTGCCCCGGACATCCGGCTCCTCCCGAAGCACCGGACATCCGGCCTCTTCGCCCGGACATCCGGCCCCGCCTATCCAGAGAGCACAGGAATCAGGCAAGTCTAGCCCGGACATCTGGCCAGAGGCCCGGACATCTGGCTCCTCGCGAGCCGCCGGACATCCGCCCCCCAGCCCGGACATCCGGCGCCTGTCTGCGCACAGTGAACGGGCCAAGGGCCCATGTACCCCTCCAACTCGTCCCACTTTGCACTACGACTATATATAGACTCCTACCCCCTCCTAGCTAGGGTTAGCATAGGTTTAGCTCATTTAGAGATAGATCTTTGCTCATCCTTGTGGTTCTACTCCATCGAGAGAGACCGCGGCCTCTACGGAGAAGATCCACGCTTGGATTCAAGACCCCTCACGCGAAGATCCGTTTAGGATATCATCAAGACCTCCTCACAGAGATGAACTAGCTACTTGTATCATCCTTTGTTGATCATGGATCATGTATCTCTTTGTGTTTCGTGGATCTAGCACATGTGTAATCGAATCTTGTTGGTTTGAGTGATTCCTCTCGTGTTTCCCCTCCTGTTTTCCCCTCGTGTGCTTCGTGTTCTCCGCGGGATCCGCTCCAATCATGAAAGATCAGGCATCAGCTGGGCTGCGGGCGGTGGCGGGATCCAGGGTGCCCGAGGGGGAGGGGGTCTGGGGCAGGGCGTTGGTCGCTGTCGGAGATGGGGCAGCGACACGGCGGCCGCGACGGGAGATGGGGGCGGCGACCGCGGCGAGAGGTGAGGGGACGGCGGCCGCAGCGAGAGGTGAGGGGTGGCGGCCACGGCGAGAGGTGAGGTGCGGTGGCTGCGCGAGAGTTGGGGGCAGGGGGGGACGGCGGCCTCGGCGAGAGGTGGGAGACGGCGGCCGAGAGGTGAAGGCATAGGGGCGTCGCGACCGGGACGTGGAGGCGACCAGCGACCTGCGCGGGGAAGGAGGCAGCCGGCGGCCGGCGCGGGCAAGATGGTGACCGGTTGGCATCGTTCTCGTTCGAGAAGAGCGAGGGACGAGGGGAGTGCGAGGTTTGGATAAGGCAGGGGAGCGGTATGTTTTTTTTATTTTTGTTAGCCTATCGGTTAATGCAAATCACGACGCGCTCCTATATAGCTCTGTCCTATATATATAGTTAGTTAGGCAACGAAGTCCAAATCAAACATTGTGAAGATAAATCATGAAGATAACCAATGTTGAAGACAAATCAGTTGTGAAGATAATGCAATAAGACGCCAAACATAAATCTTGAAGAAAGATTGGTGGTGGCGTTACCCACTGTATAGGAAGTATTAGATCCAGACACGGCACACAATTATTGTGGCGCTCCGAAGTCAAATTCCGCATTAATGTATTCACACTTAGAGTGTATGTCTTCCTGATTTGAAGACATACGTTACTTTGTGTGTTGCGCACATAAGTCATCAACATGCATAAGCGTTAGGATGTGTGTCCATTCACAGGACATTCGAGGATTCTAAGATATTTAGCTCACACCGCAGCTTGCAAAACCTTTTCTCATTCAAGGGATTAGTGAAGATATCTGCTAATTGCTCTTCAGTGTTGATGTGAATGACATCAATGTCTTCCTTCAACACATGGTCTCTGAGAAACTGACGACGGACCAGAATGTGCTTTGTCTTCGAGTGCAGAACTTGATTGTGAGCAATCTTGATGGCGCTTTCATTGTTGCAGTAGAGGGGCACCTTCTTCATGTTGATGCCATAGTCCTTGAGAGTTTGCTTCATCCAGAGAAGCTGAGCGCAGCAAGATCCAGCAGCAATATATTCAGCTTCAGCAGTGGAGAGTGATACACAGTTCTGCTTATTTGAAGACCAACAGATAAGAATCGCCCTAGAAAATGACATGTGACTGATGTAGACTTGCGATCAACCTTGTCACCAGCATAATCAGCATCTAAGAATCCAACTAGATCAAACTCTGAGCCCTTTGGATACCATAATCCTAGCATTGGGGTGTGAGCCAAATATCGAAGTATTCGCTTCACCGCGAGGTGATGCGACTCCTTTGGTGCCGCTTGGAATCGAGCACACATGCAAACGCTAAGCATTATATCTGGCCTAGATGGACATAAGTACAATAAAGAACCAATCATGGAGTGGTATACCTTTTGATCGAACTCTTTACCATTATTGTTGGAGCCCAATTGACCTTTGGTTGGCATTGGCATCGTGTATCCTTTGCAATGTTGCATTCCAAACTTCTTCAGGCAATCTTTGAGGTATTTTTCTTGTGATATGAAGATGTCATTTATTTGTTGACGGATTTGAAGACCAAGGAATAATATCAGCTCCCCCATCATAGACATCTGATATTGCTCTCGCATCATATGCTCGATCTCATCACTATATCTTTTGTCAGTGCAGCCGAAGATAATGTCATCCACATAGATTTGGCATACAAACAGTCATATGTCTTCGTGAAGAGAGTGGGATCTAGAGAACCAGGTTTGAAGCCTTTGCTCTTCAGGAAGTCTTTGAGTGTGTCATACCAAGCTCGAGGTGCTTGTTTGAGGCCATACAGTGCCTTGTTGATCTTGTAAACCATAGCAGGATGCTTTGGATATTCAAAACCAGGTGGTTGAGCTACATATACTTCTTCTTCAATTTTGCCGTTGAGGAAAGCGCTCTTCACATCCATTTGATACAGGAGGATGTTGTTGTGGTTAGCATAGACTAGCAGTATGCGAATGGCTTCAAGCCTAGCCACAGGAGCAAAGGTTTCATCGAAGTCAATTCCCTCTACTTGTGTGTAACCTTGAGCAACAACACGAGCTTTGTTTCTGACAACTTGACCATGTTCATCTTGTTTGTTGCGATAGATCCATTTGGTGCAAATAATATTGTGCTTGTGGGGATCAGGACTTTTGACTAGCTCCCAGACATTGTTGGGCTCAAATAGTTGAAGCTTTTCTTGCATAGCTTGAATCCATTCTGGTTCCATAAAGTCTTCATCAACTTTCTTGGGTTCGGATATGGAGACGAATGCAAAGTGCCCACAGAAGTTTGCTAGTTGCGTAGCTCTTGATCGAGTAAGCGGACCAGGTGCGTTGATGCTATCAATTATCTTCTCAATCTAAACTTCATTGGCCACACAAGGATGAACATGACGAAGATTTTGCTGTTGCTGATCATTGCCTTCATCTTCAACATTGTCTTCATGATGTAGGGTAGAACCCTAGATGCCCGATCTTTCACGATTGGAGTGGATCCCACGATGAACACGAAGAACACGAGGGGAAACATGAGAGGAATCACTCAAACCAACTAGATTCGATTACACATGTGCTAGATCCTCAAAACTCAAAGAGATACACGATCCATGATCAACAAAGGACGATACAAGTAGCAAGTTCTTCTCCGTGAGGAGGCCTTGAGGGGGTCTTCCCGTGAGGGGTCTTGAATCCACTTGGGGGATCTTCTCCGAAGAGGCCGTGAACTCCGATGGAGAAGGTATCAAGTGGATGAGCAAAGCTCTCACACATAAAATGAGCTAATCCTCTGCTAACCCTAGAAAAGTGGAGGAGGAGTCGTTTATATAGGCTAAGGGAATGAAGGGGTACATGGGCCTCGGCCCAACACGCGCGCACAGGCGGGGGTCTGGATGATCCGGACGGGGAGCCGGACGATCCGGGCTTCAGGGACCCGGATGATCCGGGAGATGGTCCGTATGATCCGGACGTGGCGATGAGGCAGGCGGCGGCCCAGATGTCCGGGGGGGTCGGGACGCCCGGCTGGGTCCGGATGATCCGGGACTCCGTTCGGATGATCCGGCTTCGGGGTGCAGCTTCGGGTGCTCTCTGGTGGATTAGCCGGATCATCCGGACTGGGGTCCGGATCATCCGGGCTCTGTCCGGATCGTCTGGCCAGACTGGGACTTGGCTGATTTCTTCTCCGCTTCGCGCATGTCCTCCTCTTCCGATCCTCCTTGCTCCTTAGCTTCTCCATGGCTAACTCCTTGGTACCTGAGTATGCAAAGCATCTCCATTTGAGGTAGTAGCCATGTCTCATGTGATTCGAAAGGAAGTTGCGAGAGGAGTGATGTCACCTCGGTTTCGAGAGCTCTTGCACATGCTCGTGTCATAGGTCCACTAGGCAGTTGGTGAGACGATGATAGGTCCATGGGGATGACCTTGGGATGCTCCGCATCATCTCCCCCCCTTGGGAAAGATCCGACCTCGGATCGAAATCTTTATCACCATGGTAGGGAGAAAGGTCCTTGACATTGAACATATCGCTCACATTGTACTTGTCTCATGGGATGTCGATCTTGTAGGCGTTGTTGTTGTAGTGTTCGAGCACCTTGAAGGGTCCATCGGCTCATGGTAGGAGCTTGGACTTGCGTTCGTTGGGGAAGCGGTCCTTGCGAAGGTGTAGCCATACAAGATCTCCGATGTTGAATATCATGGGTTGCTTGTTGATGTTGAGCTTGGTCGCGAGGCATTGTACTTGGCGCTCGATGGTGTTCCTTGTATCTTCATGCACCTTCTTGAGATAGTTCACTCGTGCACCTGTGTCCATGTTGATGCGCTCTTGTAGTGGAAGAGGGAATATTTCCAATGGGGAGAACGGGTTGAAACCGTAGACGACCTCGAAGGGGGACTTGCCGGTAGTAGAATGTCTTGCGCGATTGTAGGCGTACTCGGTGATGGGTAAGCACTCCTCCCATTCCTTGATGTTTTTCTTGATCAACCTGCGTAGGAGAGTAGATAGCGTTCGGTTCGTGACCTCCGTTTGGCCGTCGGTTTGGGGATGGTATGCCGAAGAGAACAAGAGCTTGATTCCGAGCTTGGTGCATAAGGTCTTCCAAAAGTAGCTTAAGAACTTGACGTGGCGATCCGAGATAATAGTCTTTGGCACTCCATGTAGGCGCAAGATTTCCCTACAAAAAAGATTTGCAACATGTGAAGCATCGTCTATCTTGTTGCATGGGATGAAATGAGCCATCTTAGAGAATCGGTCCACAACAACAAACGCTGAATCTTTGCCATTTCTAGTCCTAGGCAAACCAAGCACAAAGTCCATACTAATATCTTCCCATGGGTGATACAGAAGAGGAAGTGGCATATATAGACCATGGGATTGAGCTTTAGACTTAGCTTTGCGACATGTAGAGCGTTGGTTGGTGAAACGTGAGACGTCGCGGAACATCTTGGGCCAAAAGTAATTCTTGGAGAGCATAGTGAATGTCTTGTCACGTCCGAAGTGTCCCATAAGTCCTCCTCCATGAGATTCTTGCAAAAGTAACAAACAAAGAGAAGACTCGGGGATACAAAGTTTGTTAGCTCCCATAAGATAATCATCTTTGATGTAATAGCGTTCCCAAGATGTATGCGTCAAACATTTGGCATAATGAATAGCAAAAGTAGGATCATGTGCATACAAGTCTTTTATGTGCTCAAAACCAATGACATTCAATTCAAGTTTGGTAACAAGCATGCATTTGCGGGAAAGCGCATCCGCCACAACATTTTCTTTGCCTTTGATATACTTGATGACATAAGGAAAAGACTCAATGAATTCACTCCACTTAGCATGACGCTTGTTCAACTTAGTTAAGGTACTTAAGCGTTTCATGGTCGGTATGAATAACAAATTCATGAGGGCGAAGATAATGTTCCCACTCACGCAAAACTTGCACTAAAGCATATTGCTCTTTGTCATAGATGGGATAATTGAGTTGCGCTCCGGAAAGTTTTTCACTAAAGTAAGCTATGGGGCGCTTCTCTTGCGTTAACACTCCTCCTATGCCATTACTGCTAGCATCGCAATGAACTTCAAAAGTTTTGTCATAGTTGGGTAATGCAAGCACGGGAGCATGAGTAAGCAAATTTTTAAGTTCATTAAATGCGGTATCTTGGGATGGTCCTCAAACAAAGGGTGCTTTTTCTTACTGAAGGCATGTAAAGGGGATGCAATGGTGCTAAAATCCTTAACAAATCTACGATAGAAACCGGCTAAGCAAAGGAAACTTCGCACTTGTTGCAAGTTGGTTGGTTGTGGCCAAGTTTTAATAGCATTGATCTTAGATTCATCTACATGAACACCCTTAGAAGACACGACGAAACCCAAGAAAACGAGCTTATCAAAACCAAAAAGGCATTTGTCCATATTAGCATAAAGGCGCTCTTTCTAAGAGTTTGCAAAATGGTTCTAAGATGAGTGACACGATCTTTGAGAGATTTGCTAAATACAAGAATATCGTCAAAGTAGACCACAACAAATACACTAATGTAGGGACGAAGAATGAAAATGCTTGACTCGCATGAAAGTACCGAGAGCTTCGGATAAGCCCGTTGGCATAACAAGCCATTCATATAAGCCAAATTTGGTCTTAAATGCGGTTTTCCATTCGTCACCTTCTTGTATGCGGATTTGGTAATAGCCACTTTTAAGATCAATTTTAGATAAAATAGTGGCTCCGCTAAGCTCATCTAGCATGTCGTCTAAGCGTGGAATGGGGTAGCGATATCTAACCGTGATAGCATTGATAGGACGTGATAGAGGCAGAGGTGTCCCGTCTTTCGATGAGATGAAGGCTATCGTTTTTGGTGGAGTAGACTTTGACGATCCGACTACGAATGTGCGAGGACGTCGCGACTTAGCAATCGCTAAACCAACTCCGAGAGGTTATTGACCACGCCGGAGCACAATCAACCTGACCACGAGGGTCTATTTCCTACAAGCAAACGAAGAACAAGCAAGAAACTAAGATTTGCAATCTGGATATTGCGAATATAAGATGAAAGCTTTATTGATCAAGGTGGGGTTCTGTGATGTCTTGGTCTGGTCATTGAACATAAACGAAGTACACGAAGTTGCAGCTATGGCGAACTTTTAATCTAAACAAAACCCCAGTCTAAACGACGCCCTAAGGGCTGTATATATGGAGGAAGAGGGGGGGGGGGGATTTCGTGGCCCTTGGAGGAGGGATCCGAAACCAACCCTAACTCTTGTTTTCCCACACATACGGACTCTAAAAACAGCCTATACTTAAGTATTTCGAAATTACATGGGCCTGGCCCAATAATAAGGTGACGCAGCACCTATAATAGCCTCTGGACGAAATTTATGAAGTGGCATCTTGTATATTTCGTCCAAGGCTTCATGCACGCATTAAGGTGGCTTCAATGTCCTGAAATCATCACTTGTAACTCCGTTCTTGTTCCCCTTGCGCATGCCATCATCTCCATGCCTGGTCTTGCTCCAGTGTTCATCCCTCTTATCCATGCCAGGCCCTTCATTTGTAAGTAAGACAAATGTATCCAATTTAGGCAGCATCATATTCTCATGAACATTAGAATCATTACCAAGAAACGAAAGTACCTGATAATTTAATTGGCGTGCGCGAGCTCTAGTAATTTGTCCAGTGTATGTAGCAGTAGGTGTTGTGGGTGTAACAATGGTATTGATGTCCTCATCATCCTCCCCTTCTTGAAATGAAGTCGTCCTCGACGGAAGCTCATCTTACTCACCCAAATAAGGCTTCAAATCTGCAATATTAAAAGTGGGACTAACCCCAAAATCTGCAGGCAGCTCAAGTTTATATGCATTATCATTTTTTTCTCTAACACCTTAAATGGACCATCAGCACGTGGCATTAGCTTTGATTTGCGCAAATCAGGAAATCTATCCTTACGGAAATGTAACCAAACAAGATCTCCAGGTGCAAAGACAACACGTTTTCTACCCTTATCTCCAGCAAGTTTATATTTAGCATTCATACGCTCAATGTTCTCCTTAGTTAACTCATGCATTTTTAAGATCAATTCAGCACGTTGTTTAGCATCAAAATTAACCTTCTCCGAAGATGGAAGAGGCAACAAATCAATAGGTGCATGAGGAAGGAAACCGTACACGATTTCAAAAGGACACATCTTAGTAGTAGAATGCAATGAACGATTATAAGCAAATTCAATATGAGGCAAGCATTCTTCCCACATTTTCTTGTTATTCTTCAAAACAGCCCTAAGCATAGTAGACAATGTTCTATTGACTACTTCAGTTTGTCCATCAGTTTGGGGGTGACATGTAGTACTAAAAAGCAATTTAGTCCCCAACTTAGCCCATAAACATCTCCAAAAGTGGCTAAGAAATTTAGTATCACGATCTGAAACAATAGTATTTGGCACACCATGCAAGCGTATAATTTCACGAAAGAACAAATCAGCAACATTAACAGCACCATCGCTTTTATGACATGGTATAAAGTGTGCCATTTTCGAGAACCTATCCACGACAACAAATATGCTATCCCTCCCCTTCTTTGTTCGAGGTAAACCTAAAACAAAGTCCATAGATATATCCTCCCAAGGAACACTAGGTACAGGCAAAGGCATATATAAACCATGAGGATTGAGTCGTGACTTAGCTTTTTGACATGTAGTGCAGCGAGCAACAAAACGCTCAACATCCCGTCTCATCTTTGGCGAAAAGAAATGTGTAGCAAGTATATCCTCCGTCTTCTTCACGCCAGAGTGTCCCATTAATCCTCCTCCATGCGCCTCCTACAACAACAAAAGACGAACAGAGCTAGCTGGAATGCATAGCTTGTTAGCACGAAACACAAATCCGTCATTAACGACGAACTTGTTCAATGTTCTCCCTTCCTTACAATTCTGCAATACATATTTAAATTCAGCATCATGCACATATTGATCTTTGATGGTCTCCAAACCAAATATTTTAAAGTTAAGTTGTGAAAGCATAGTATAACGACGAGACAATGCATCAGCAATAACATTTTCTTTACCCTTCTTGTGTTTAATGACATAAGGGAAAGTCTCAATAAATTCAACCCATTTAGCATGTCTACGGTTCAGTTTTGCTTGACTTTTAATGTGTTTCAAAGATTCATGATCAGAATGTATAACAAATTCTTTGGGCCATAAATAATGTTGCCATGTTTCTAAGGTCCGAACAAGAGCATATAATTCTTTATCATAAGTAGAATAGTTCAGACTAGGCGCACTCAATTTTTCAGAAAAGTATGCAACAGGTTTGCCATCTTGTAATAAAACACCTCCTAATCCAATTCCACTAGCATCACATTCAAGCTCAAAAGTCTTATTAAAATCAGGAAGTTGGAGTAAAGGAGCATGTGTCAACTTATCTTTCAATACCGTGAAGGCTTCTTCCTGTGAGGTACCCCAAACAAAAGGCACATCCTTCTTTGTAAGCTCATTGAGAGGTGCAGCAATGGTGCTGAAATCTCTCACAAAACGCCTATAGAAACCAGCGAGTCCAAGAAAACTCCTCACTTGTGTGACCGTTTTGGGCTGTGGCCATCAACTTCAATTCCCTGTGGAGTAACAACATAGCCAAGAAAAGATACTCGGTCGGTGCAAAAGGTGCACTTCCCAAGGTTACCAAACAAACATCCGTCACGTAAAGCAATAAAAACAGCACGTAAATGTTCCAAATGTTCCTCCAAAGATCTGCTATAAATCAGTATATCATCAAAATAGACTACCACAAATCGTCCAATGAAAGCACGTAAAACTTCGTTCATTAATCTCATGAAAGTACTAGGTGCATTAGTTAACCCAAAAGGCATGACTAACCACTCATATAATCCAAACTTAGTTTTAAATGCTGTTTTCCATTCATCCCCCAATTTCATACGAATTTGATGGTATCCACTACGCAAATCAACTTTGGAGAATATTGTAGAGCCACTCAATTCATCAAGCATATCATCTAGTCTAGGAATCGGATGACGATAACGAATAGTAATATTATTAATGCCTCTACAATCCACACACATACGCGATGTACCATCCTTTTTCGGCACTAGAATAATAGGAACAACACAAGGACTAAGGGATTCGCGTATATAACCTTTGTCGAGCAACTCCTGGACTTGACGCATAATCTCCTTCGTCTCCTCTGGATTGGTACGGTATGGTGCACGGTTGGGTAGCGATGCACCGGGAATTAAGTCAGTCTGTTGCTCAATCCCTCGAATAGGTGGTAATCCCGGAGGCACATCTTGTGGAAAGACGTCGGCGAACTCCTGCAAAATGTTAGTAACAGCAGGAGGCAAAGAGGAAGGCATGTCCTCGAATGAAAATAATGCCTCTTTGCACACAAAAGCATAGCAAACAGATTTGCTGAAATCTAGATCATCAATATCAGATTTGGTGGCAAGTAAACATGCACTTTTCAATTTAATTTCAGAAGCAACACTAGATGGTTTATTATTAGGATTCATTTGTTGCTCAAATTCTTTTACCACAATCTGATTTTCACTCTTATTTTGCTCCTGTTTTTCCTTACTAGCTCTATTAATATCATCTTTCAAAATAGAATCAGGAGACATAGGAAGCAAAGTAATATGTTTATCCTTATGAACAAGAGTATACTGATTGTTTCTACCATGGTGTACATAACTTTTATCAAATTGCCATGGTCTACCAAGTAATAAGGAACATGCTTGCATGGGTACCACATCACAATCAACAAAATCAGCATACGTAGAGATACTAAAATGCACACGAACAGTATGTGTTACCTTAACCTTGCCGCTGTTGTTGAACCGTTGGATATAGTAAGGATGTGGATGTGGTCTTGTGGTGAGAGAGAGCTTCTCCACCATCTCCATGCTAGCCAAGTTGTTGCAGCTCCCTCCATCTATGATGACGCGAACAGAACGTTCCTTCATAACTCCCTTTGTATGGAATAAATTATGCCTCTGATTTTGCTGAGCTTGTGTGACCTGCACACTCAAAACACGTTGAGCAACTAAACATTCATACATGTCAGCGTCTTCAGGAGCCATGTATTGCGTCTCTTGTTCAGAATCATCTCCACCGTGTTCTTCACGTGTAATGATAGCCAAAGTCTCCTCATCATAGTCACTAGCGGACTCATACCCACCATCCTCGGTAGCAATCATAACACGCTGAGATTTGCATTCTCTCGCATAATGACCTCTTCCCTTACAACGACGACAAATAATATCACTTGTGTGCCCTGTTGATGCCATGGAAGAAGAAGAACTCTGTGCAGGCCCGGTAGGTGTGCTCTTGGCAGATAGTGGTGGTTGTGCCCGCTTCCTTGTATCACGGCTGGAGGTGGCAGCTGATGGAGGTGTCGGTGCAGTAGAATGTGTGGAAGTAGAGGATGCATGCGGTATCCACGATGAAGGTCGACCTGCAGAAAAAATAGTCCGCGCCAATGCCTGTCGATCCTGCACTTCACGTTCAGCTTTACAAGCAAGATGGAATAAACGAGTGATATTATTATACTCCTTATACTCTAGAATGGTCTGAATCTCTCTATTTAATCCACCCATAAAACGTGCAAGCATAGCTTCATTCTCCTCAACAATACCACATCTAATCATGCCAGTTTGTAATTCCTGATAATATTCTTCTACAGAATTTTTTCCTTGTCTTAAGTGCTGCAATTTTTGAAGTAATTCACGTTGATAATATGGTGGAACCCAACGAGTACGCATAGCAGTTTTCAAAGCAACCCAAGTAGTTGGAATAGGATATAATCTACAATGTTCAGACCACCATACACATGCAAAACTAGTAAAAGCGCAAACAGCAGCAGCAACACGTCTCTCCTCGGGATATTGTAAACATGTAAAACGTTGTTCAGTTTCTAACTCCCAAGTCAGATATATATCAGGAACATATCTACCCTCAAATGGTGGAATATTCAATTTCAGTTTAGGAAGATGGTCATGATCTCGTACCTGAGCTGGTAATGCAGCCCTACCATTGCGATTATTTGCATGTGGACGACCTGGTGGTGGTGGTTGCACGTAGTTCTGATTTTGATCAACCTCATCCTCGTAATCGCCTGCATAATCGTCCTCCTCAGCGGCAGCAGGAGCCATAGAAGCATCAACAGTAGGTGCAGCGGCACCAGAAGTTTGACCAGGCTCAAGGGGAATGCGCTGTGCTTGTCCCACTTGATTTGGAAGGCGACGTAGTTGTTGTTGTAGAGGTGCGACAGGTGCAGCCGGTGGTGGTTGTGGAAGACGCGCGAGCAATTCATTAAACTTGTTATCGAGCTTTGTTTCGAACGTCTTCTCAATTCCATCTATCTTCTCCATGGCCTCTTCAAATCTTTTTAGCACATCTTGCACCTGTCCACTCATCATTTGCTGAAATTTATCATGTAGCTGTTTGTTCGTCATGTTCTCCCAATCAATCTCATCAGCTTGTGATCCTGCCATGGTTACCAGCAATACAAACACACAAGAATATGATCCTACAGACTACTAGGAAGTGGTGTTGGTGGTGTATCACAAATCCGTCAAGCGAATCTCAAATGCTTACCAGTTCTTACCCAGCAGCAGGTGGTGATCGGCCACCGTTGTAGTCAAAACTCTCAAAGATTGGACAGAGCGATTGCCAGGTGGTGTCAAACGCACGACGTAGTTGTATGTGGAGCTAGGAAGGCTTATGATATGGTAGCAAAAATGTCAGCAATAATCAATTCAGAGATGCAAAGTTGAATAAACGCTCAACGACGGTACTGTGCTGGTCCTAGGCTAGACCGTGCTAGAGACGCGAGCCTAGAACACTAACAAAATCACGGCGCTGCACGTAAACAAGGGAGGAGCACACTCTGAATTTTTTTTCTTTTTTTTTGCACTTTTTTTCCTTTTTTTTTCTCCGCAGCAATTTTTTTTCGAAAAAGTCTACAAATGGTCTAAAAACTGCCTAGCCAGAATTTTCCAGACTTAGTTTTTTTTTTGAAACTGGAACTATTTTTCTTCTGCGGGTAGTACGAAAGTTCGGGAGTCCTACTCTGTCACGACTCGGAGTATGGCGTAATCTGGAAATCCAAAACAGAGTAACAAAATACTGGACTCTGACTAGGACTGGTGGCGGAGATGAATCTGGTGGAACTCGGACTGCTGGCGGCGATGAATCTGGTGGAACTCGGACTGGTGGCGGATATATGTTGCAGGTGGACTCGGATTGGCGTGATGGCGGCGGATAGGTGGTGGCGTATAGGGACTCGGATTGGCGGTGAATATGTGGTGGTGGTATATGGCAGCAGCGATGAAGTTGGTGCGGTGGTGGTATATGGCAGCATCGATGATGATGATGCGGTGGTGATATATGGCAGCGGCGACGTGACAACCTGTGAACAGAACTCGAAACTCTAAAGGACTAGACACTAAGACCAGCAACTTGACACGACGATGCAACCGCAAATTCAACAAAGCAAATACAGAAAAGATTATGCAAAGGCTCAGATTGGTTCGGATATGATGAACTAACCCTAATTTTTTTTGGCTTTTTCGTGGACTCTAGGTATGAAGAACAGACTCAATCTAAACTACGAAAAACTGTAAAATCTCACCGAGCAACCTGGAAATCTGATACCACTTGATAGAGGCACAGGTGTCCCGTCTTTCGATGAGATGAAGGCTATCGTTTTTGGTGGAGTAGACTTTGACGATCCGACTACGAACGTGCGAGGACGTCGCGCCTTAGCAATCGCTAAACCAACTCCGAGAGGTTATTGACCACGCCGGAGCACGATCAACCTGACCACGAGGGTCTATTTCCTGCAAGCAAACGAAGAACAAGCAAGAAACTAAGATTTGCAATCTGGATATTGCGAATATAAGATGAAAGCTTTATTGATCAAGGTGGGGTTCTGTGACGTCTTGGTCTGGTCATTGAACACAAACGAAGTACACGAAGTTGCAGCTATGGCGAACTTTTAATCTAAACAAAACCCCAGTCTAAACGACGCCCTAAGGGCTGTATATATGGAGGAAGAGGGGGGGGGGATTTCATGGCCCTTGGAGGAGGGATCCGAAACCAACCCTAACTCTTGTTTTCCCACACATACGGACTCTAAAAACAGCCTATACTTAAGTATTTCGAAATTACATGGGCCTGGCCCAATAAGAAGGTGACGCAGCACCTATAATAGCCTCTGGACGAAATTTATGAAGTGGCATCTTGTATATTTCGTCCAAGGCTTCATGCACGCATTAAGGTGGCTTCAATGTCCTGAAATCATCACTTGTAACTCCGTTCTTGTTCCCCTTGCGCATGCCATCATCTCCATGCCTGGTCTTGCTCCAGTGTTCATCCCTCTTATCCATGCCAGGCCCTTCATTTGTAAGTAAGACAAATGTATCCAATTTAGGCAACATCATATTCTCATGAACATTAGAATCATTACCAAGAAACGAAAGTACCTGATAATTTAATTGGCGTGCGCGAGCTCTAGTAATTGGTCCAGTGTATGTAGCAGTAGGTGCTGTGGGTGTAACAATGGTATTGATGTCCTCATCAGGACGACATTCGGAACACATGCGATATGTACCATCTTTCTTGGGAACAAGGATTACCGGGCTCAAGCTTTCTCATACATGCCCATTGTCGATGAGTTGTTGTACTTGCCGTTGGATCTCCTTAGTTTCTTCGGGATTGACTCGGTATGGTGCCTTGTTAGGAAGAGGTACTCTGGGGATGAGGTCAATGCGGTGTTCAATGCCGCGAAGGGGAGGTAGACCCGGAGGTAGCTCGTCGGGGAATACATCTTGGAAGTCCTGCAATAGAGAAGATAACACTAAAGGTAGATTGTGAGAGGTGTTAGTTTTTGGTGCCTCGTCCTTGCACAATAGGACATAGTGCATAACACTTGATGGGTTCTCACACACTTCTCTCATCTCACTTTTGGTGGCAAATAGCACTAGATTTTTCTTGTCGCTCATCATGGAGGCACTCAATTTGGGCTTGTGGTGCTCACTCTCTTTTGGGTGGTTCGCTCTCTCACTATTCTCTCCACGATGGGTGGCTTGCTTGTCGGCGATCACTTGACTTGGAGACATAGGTCGTAGCGCGTACTCCTTTCCCTTCCTCTTGAAGCTATAGTGGTTTGTTCGCCTGTTGTGGATGACGCCTGGGTCGAATTGCCATGGTCATCCAAGAAGGAGGTGGCAAACGGACATCGGAATGACATCACACTCCAAAGTATCTTCATATGCTCCTATCTTGAAGGAAACTTGCACCATATGGTCCAACTAAATAGTGCCGGAGTCGCTAAGCCATTGTACCTTGTAGGTATGGGGATGCTTCATCTTGACCAATTGGAGCTTGGAGCATAGTTCTTCACTTGCCAAGTTATGACAACTTCCTCCGTCGATGATGACCTGATAGAGGCGAGGGTGTCCCGATTTTTCGATGAGATGATAGCTATCGGTTTTGGTGGAGTAGACTTTGACGATCCGACTACGAACGTGCGAGGACGTCGCGCCTTAGCAATCGCTAAACCAACTCCGAGAGGTTATTGACCACGCCAGAGCACAATCAACCTGACCACGAGGGTCTTTCTCCTGCAAACAAACGAAGAACAAGCAAGAAACTAAGATTTGCAATCTGGATATCGCGAATATAAGATGAAAGCTTTATTGATCAAGGTGGGGTTCTGTGACGTCTTGGTCTGGTCGTTGAACACAAACGAAGTACGCGAAGTTGCAGCTATGGCAAACTTTTAATCTAAACAAAACCCAAAGTCTAAACGGTGCCCTAAGGGCTGTATATATGGAGGAAGAGGAGGGGATTTCGTGGCCCTTGAAGGAGGGGTCCGAAACCAACCCTATCTCTTGTTTCCCCACACGTACGGACTCTAAAAACAGCCTATACTCAAGTATTTCAAAATTACATGGGCCTGGCCCAATAATAAGGTGACGCAGCACCTATAATAGGCTCTGGACGAAATTTATGAAGTGGCATCTTGTTTATTTCGTCCAAGGCTTCCTGCACTCATTATGGTGGCTTCAAGGTCCTGAAATCATCACTTGTAACTCCGTTCTTGTTCCCCTTGCGCATGCCATCATCTCCATGCTTGAACTTGCTCCAAGGTTCCTCTTTCTTGTCCAAGCTAGGCCCTTCATTTGTAAGCAAAACAAATGTATCCAATTTAGGCAGCATCATATTCTCATGAACATTAGAATCATTACCAAGAAACGAAAGTACCTGATAATTTAATTGGCGTGCGCGAGCTCTAGTAATTGGTCCAATATGTGTAGCAGCAGGGACTGTGGGTGTAACAATGGTATTGATGTCCTCATCATCCTCCCCTTCTTGAAATGAGATCGTCCTCGACGGAAGCTCATCTTCCTCACCCAAATAAGGCTTCCAATCTGCAATGTTAAAAGTGGGACTAACCCCAAAATCTGCAGGCAGCTCAAGTTTATATGCATTATCATTTATTTTCTCTAACACCTTAAAAGGACCATCAGCACGTGGCATTAGCTTTAATTTGCGCAAATCAGGAAATCTATCCTTACGCAAATGTAACCAAACATGATCTCCAGGTGCAAACACAACATGTTTTCTACCCTTATCTCCAGCAAGTTTATATTTAGCATTCATACGCTCAATGTTCTCCTTAGTTAACTCATGCATTTTTAAGATCAATTCAGCACGTTGTTTAGCATCAAAATTAACCTTCTCCGAAGATGGAAGAGGCAACAAATCAATTGGTGCACGAGGAAGGAAACCATACACAATTTCAAAAGGACACATCTTAGTAGTAGAATGCAATGAACGATTATAAGCAAATTCAATATGAGGCAAGCATTCTTCCCACATTTTCTTGTTATTCTTCAAAACAGCCCTAAGCATAGTAGACAATGTTCTAATGACTACTTCAGTTTGTCCATCAGTTTGGGGGTGACATGTAGTACTAAAAAGCAGTTTAGTCCCCAACTTAGCCCATAAACATCTCCAAAAGTGGCTAAGAAATTTAGTATCACGATCTGAAACAATAGTATTTGGCACACTATGCAAGCGTATAATTTCACGAAAGAACAAATCAGCATCATTAACAGCATCATCGCTTTTATGACATGGTATAAAGTGTGCCATTTTCGAGAACCTATCCACGAAAACAAATATGCTATCCCTCCCCTTCTTTGTTCGAGGTAAACCTAAAACAAAGTCCATAGATATATCCTCCCAAGGAACGCTAGGTACAGGCAAAGGCATATATAAACCATGAGGATTGAGTCGTGACTTAGCTTTTTGACATGTAGTGCAGCGAGCAACAAAACGCTCAACATCCCGTCTCATCTTTGGCCAAAAGAAATGTGTAGCAAGTATATCCTCCGTCTTCTTCACGCCAAAGTGTCCCATTAATCCTCCTCCATGCGCCTCCTGCAACAACAAAAGACGAACAGAGCTAGCTGGAATGCATAGCTTGTTAGCACGAAACACAAATCCATCATTAACGATGAACTTGTTCCATGTTCTCCCTTCCTTACAATTCTGCAATACATCTTTAAATTCAGCATCATGCGCATATTGATCTTTGATGGTCTCCAAACCAAATATTTTAAAGTCAAGTTGTGAAAGCATCATATAACGACGAGACAAAGCATCAGCAATAACATTTTCTTTACCCTTCTTGTGTTTAATGACATAAGGGAAAGTCTCAATAAATTCAACCCATTTAGCATGTCTACGGTTCAGTTTTGCTTGACTTTTAATGTGTTTCAAAGATTCATGATCAGAATGTATAACAAATTCTTTGGGCCATAAATAATGTTGCCATGTTTCTAAGGTCCGAACAAGAGCATATAATTCTTTATCATAAGTAGAATAGTTCAGACTAGGCCCACTCAATTTTTCAGAAAAGTATGCAACAGGTTTGCCATCTTGTAATAAAACACCTCCTAATCCAATTCCACTAGCATCACATTCAAGCTCAAAAGTCTTATTAAATTCAGGAAGTTGGAGTAAAGGAGCATGTGTCAACTTATCTTTTAATACCGTGAAAGCTTCTTCCTGTGAGGTACCCCAAACAAAAGGCACATCCTTCTTTGTAAGCTCATTGAGAGGTGCAGCAATGGTACTGAAATCTCTCACAAAACGCCTATAGAAACCAGCGAGGCCAAGGAAACTCCTCACTTGTGTGACCGTTTTGGGCTGCGGCCAACTCTCAAGAGCTTCAATCTTGGCTTTATCAACTTCAATTCCCTGTGGAGTAACAACATAGCCAAGAAAAGATACTCGGTCGGTGCAAAAGGTGCACTTCCCAAGGTTACCAAACAAACGTGCATCACGTAGAGCAATAAAAATAGCACGTAAATGTTCCAAATGTTCCTCCAAAGATCTGCTATAAATCAATATATCATCAAAGTAAACTACCACAAATCGTCCAATGAAAGCACGTAAAACTTTGTTCATTAATCTCATGAAAGTACTAGGTGCATTAGTTAACCCAAAAGGCATGACTAACCACTCATATAAACCGAACTTAGTTTTAAATGTTGTTTTCCATTCATCTCCCAATTTCATACGAATTTGATGGTATCCACTATGCAAATCAACTTGGGAGAATATTGTAGAGCCACTCAATTCATCAAGCATATCATCTAGCCTAGGAATAGGATGACGATAACGAATAGTAATATTATTAATGCCTCTACAATCAACACACATACGCGACGTACCATCCTTTTTTGGCACTAGTATAACAGGAACAGCACAAGGACTAAGAGATTCGCGTATATAACCTTTGTCGAGCAGCTCCTGTACTTGACGGATAATCTCCTTCGTCTCCTCTGGATTGGTACGGTATGGCGCACGGTTTGGCAACGAAGCACCGGGAATTAAGTCAATCTGATGCTCAATCCCGCGAATAGGTGGTAATCCCGGTGGCACGTCTTATGGAAAGACGTCAGCGAACTCCTGCAAAATGTTAGTGACAGCAGGAGGCAAAGAGGAAGGCACGTCCTCGAATGAAAATAACGCCTCTTTGCACATAAAAGCATAGCAAACAGATTTGCTGAAATCTAGCTCATCAATATCAGATTTGGTGGCAAGTAAACATGCACTTTTCAATTTAATTTCAGAAGCAACACTAGATGGTTTATTATTAGGCTTCATTTGTTGCTCAAATTCTTTTGCCACAATCTGATTTTCACTCTTATTTTTCTCCTGTTTTGCTTTACTAGCTCTATTAATATCATCTTTCAAAATAGAATCAGGAGTCATAGGAAGCAAAGTAATATGTTTATCCTTATGAACAAGAGTATACTGATTGTTTCTACCATGGTGTACAGAATTTTTATCAAATTGCCATGGTCTGCCAAGTAATAATGAACATGCTTGCATGGGTACCACATCACAATCAACATAATCAGCATATGTAGAGATACTAAAATGCACACGAACAGTACGTGTTACCTTAACCTTGCCGCTGTTGTTGAACCATTGGATATAGTAAGGATGTGGATGTGGTCTTGTGGTGAGAGATAGCTTCTCCACCATCTCCATGCTAGCCAAGTTGTTGCAGCTCCCTCCATCTATGATGACGCGAACAGAACGTTCCTTCACAACTCCCTTTGTATGGAACAAATTATGCCTCTGATTTTGCTCAGCTTGTGTGACCTGCACACTCAAAACACGTTGAGCAACTAAACATTCATACCTGTCAGCGTCTTCAGGAGCCATGTATTGCGTCTCATGATCAGAGTCATCTCCATCGTGTTCTTCACTTGTAATAAGAGCCAAAGTCTCCTCATCATAGTCACTAGCGGACTCATACCCACCATCCTCAGTAGCAATCATAACACGCGGAGATTGGCATTCTCTCGCATAATGACCTCTTCCCTTACAACGACGACAAATAATATCATGTGTGTGCCCTGTTGATGCCATTGATGAAGAAGAGCTCTGGGCAGGCCCAGAAGGTGTACTCTTGGCAGATGGTGGTGGTGGTGCCTGTTTTCTTGTATCTCGATTGGAATTGGCGGCTGAAGTCAGTGGTGCTGCAGTAGGACGTGTGGGAGTAGAGGAGGCACGTGGTGTCCATGATGAAGATTGACCTGTAGAAAAATTAGTTCGCGCCAATGCCTGTCGGTCCTGCACTTCACGTTCAGCTTTACAAGCAAGATGGAATAAAGGAGTGATATTATTATACTCCTTATACTCTAGAATGGTCTGAATCTCTCTATTTAATCCACCCATAAAACGTGCAAGCATAGCTTCATTCTCCTCAACAATACCACATCTAATCATGCCAGTTTGTAATTCCTGATAATATTCTTCTACAGAATTTTTTCCTTGTCTTAAGCGCTGCAATTTTTGAAGTAATTCACGTTGATAATATGGTGGAACCCAACGAGTACGCATAGCAGTTTTCAAAGCAGCCCATGTAGTTGGAATAGGATATAATCTACAATGTTCAGACCACCATACACATGCAAAACTAGTAAAAGCACAAACAGCAGCAGCAACACGTCTCTCCTCGGGATATTGTAAACATGTAAAACGTTGTTCAGTTTCTAACTCCCAAGTAAGATATATATCAGGAACATATCTACCCTTAAATGGTGGAATATTCAATTTCAGTTTAGGAAGATGGTCATGATCTCGTACCTGAGCTGGTAATGCAGCCCTACCATTGCGATTATTGGCATGTGGACGACCTGGTGCTGGTACGTAGTTCTGATTTTGATCAACCTCATCCTCGTAATCGCCCGCATAATCGTCCTCCTCAGTGGCAGCAGGAGCCATAGAAGCATCAACAGTAGGTGCAGCGGCACCAGAAGTTTGACCAGGCTCAAGGGGAACGCGCTGTGCTCGTCCCACTTGATTTGGTAGGCGACGTTTTTGTTGTTGTAGAGGTGCGACAGGTGCAGCCGGCGGTGGTTGTGGAAGACGCGCGAGCAATCCATTAAACTTGTTATCGAGCTTTGTTTCGAACGTCTTCTCAATTCCATCTATCTTCTCCATGGCCTCTTCAAATCTGTTTAGCACATCTTGCACCTGTCCACTCATCATTTGCTGAAATTTATCATGTAGCTGTTTGTTCGTCATGTTCTCCCAATTAGTCTCATCGGCTTGTGATCCTGCCATGGTTAGCAGCAATAGAAACACACAAGAATATGATCCTACAGACTACTAGGAAGTGGTGGTTGTGTGGTGTCACAAATCCGTCAAGCAAAACTCAAATTCTTACAAGTTCTTACCCAGCAGCAGGTGGTGATCGGCAACCTTTGTAGTCAAAACTCACAAAGCTTGGATAGAGCGATTGCCAGGTGGTGTCAAACGCACGATGTAGATGTATGTGGAGCTGGGAAGGCTTATGATATGGTAGCAAAAAGGGTCAGCAATAATCAATTCAGAGATGCAAAGTTGAATAAACGCTCAACGACGGTACTGTGCTGGTCCTAGGCTAGACCGTACTAGAGACGCGAGCCTAGAACACTAACAAAATCACGGCGCAGCACATAAACAAGGGAAGAGCACACTCTAAAAAAAATCGTTTTTTTTGCGCTCTTTTTTTTTGTAAAAAGTCACTATAATGGCGAGTGTCTCAAAACTCTTCCCAAGTCAAACTATCAGGATTGGCATGAAAATTTTTTTTGACAATTTTTTTTTTTAGAAATCAGGGCTGCGACGACGAAAAAGTGCGACAAAAAATCACTATGATGGCGAGTGTCTCAAAACGCTCCGTGGGACCTAAAAATAGGATAGGGAAAAAATATTTTTGACTACCGAAGTTTTGTCCCAAAAACTACCGAAATATTTTTTTTTTCTGAATCCTACTCAGGCAAGGAAACACGAATCGAAAAATAGATGGATCTCGAAAACAAACCTAATATGAAAAGAACTCGGATTGGTGGTGGATATATGGTGGTAGAATATGGCAGCGGTGATGGTATATGGCAGCGGTGGTAGGATATGGCCGCGGTGGTGGTATATGGCAGCGGTGGTGGTATATTGCAGCGGTGGTGGTATATGGTGCGGCGGCGGCGTGACAAACTGTGACAGAACTCGAAACTCTAAAGGACTAGACGCTAAGGCTAGCAACTAGACACGACGATGCAACCGCAAAATCAACAAAGCAAAAACCCTAAAAAGATTATGCAAAGGCTCAGATTGGTTCGGATATGATGAACTAACCCTAATTTTTTTTTGGCTTTTTCGTGGACTGTAGGTATGAAGAACAGACTCGATCTAAACTACGAAAAACTGTAAAATCTCACCGAGCAACCTGAAAATCTGATACCACTTGATAGAGGCGAGGGTGTCCCGATCTTTTGATGAGATGATAGCTATCGTTTTTGGTGGAGTAGACTTTGACGATCCGACTACGAACGTGCGAGGATGTCGCGCCTTAGCAATCGCTAAACCAACTCCGAGAGGTTATTGACCACGCCGGAGCACAATCAACCTGACCACGAGGGTCTTTCTCCTGCAAGCAAACAAAGAACAAGCAAGAAACTAAGATTTGCAATCTGGATATCACGAATATAAGATGAAAGCTTTATTGATCAAGGTGGGGTTCTGTGACGTCTTGGTCTGGTCGTTGAACACAAACGAAGTACGCGACGTTGCAGCTATGGCGAACTTTTAATCTAAACAAAACCCAAAGTCTAAACGGTGCCCTAAGGGCTGTATATATGGAGGAAGAGGAGGGGATTTCGTGGCCCTTGAAGGAGGCGTCCGAAACCAACCCTATCTCTTGTTTCCCCACACATACGGACTCTAAAAACAGCCTATACTCAAGTATTTCAAAATTACATGGGCCTGGCCCAATAATAAGGTGACGCAGCACCTATAATAGCCTCTGGACGAAATTTATGAAGTGGCATCTAGTTTATTTCGTCCAAGGCTTCCTGCACTCATTATGGTGGCTTCAAAGTCCTGAAATCATCACTTGTAACTCCGTTCTTGTTCCCCTTGCGCATGCCATCATCTCCATGCTTGAACTTGCTCCAAGGTTCCTCTTTCTTGTCCAAGCTAGGCCCTTCATTTGTAAGAAAAACAAATGTATCCAATTTAGGCAGCATCATATTCTCATGAACATTAGAATCATTACCAAGAAACGAAAGTACCTAATAATTTAATTGGCGTGCGCGAGCTCTAGTAATTAGTCCAGTATGTGTAGCAGCAGGGACTGTGGGTGTAACAATGGTATTGATGTCCTCATCATGACCTTAATGGACCGTCCATTGATGTCGGCCTTGGTGTGAAAGATATGGCATCTTTGGTCTTCGTCTTGTTGTTGTTGAAGGGTCAAGACTTTGGAGACAACGAGAGCGGGGCTCAAATCTTCGTCACAAAAGACTTGATCATCTTCATCCTCATTCACACGCCGGTGCATGGCCACTTGCTCAGGGGCCTCCATTTCCTCTTCACTCATGGAGTCATAGGTGCCATCGTCGTTGAGTATCATGGTGCGCTTGTTGGTGCATTCGAAGGACTTGTGGCCTCGGCCGCCGCATGTGAAGCACTTGATGGAACTTGTCTTGATGGTCTCATCCGGTGGAGTTGGAGATGATGAAGCTTTTGGCTTGAAGTTGCTTGTAGTAGGAGGATAACTTGACTTGTCGCCGTTGCTTGAAGAAGGCTTGGTTGAGGTAGAAGGTGTTGGAGTCGTTGAGACTTGGTTGGTAGAGCCGTAGTTCTTGGAAGAGTACTTGGCGTACTTGAAGTCATCTTGCACTTGTCGCTCCCCCTTTGTGGCTTGATAAACGAGCTCGATGAGGTTGGAGTAAGGTTGGAAGTCAGCGATCTTTTTGATAGGATGATTGAGTCCATTCAGGAAACGTGCCATAGTTTGCTCATCGTCTTCCGTGACATTGGCTCATATCATGGCGATCTCCATTTCCTTGTAGTACTCTTCAACGCTCTTGGTTCCTTGCTTGAGGAGTTGGAATTTCTTGAAGAGGTCGCGGTTGTAGTAGGTTGGCACAAAACGTGCTCTCATGACATCCTTCATTTGCGCCCCAAGTAGTGATGGGTGGTTCACCTCTTGCCTCACGGCGCTCAATGACTTGCTCCCACCAAATGAGGACGTAGTCTTGGAACTCAAGGGATGCCATGGCGATCTTCTTCTCTTCCTCATAGTTGTGCAACCGAAAGATCTTGTCAACCTTCAATGCCCATGAAAGGTACTCTTCGGGGTCATTGCTTCCGGTGAACTTGAGCATGGTGAACTTGAGTTTGCCGTAGCGTTGCTCTTCATTTTGTTGGGGTCGAGGGTGATGACGTCCGGGACGTGGAGGATTGTCGCCCTCTACTTGCTCTTGGCATGGAGGATTTCCAATGTTTTCTTGCTCTTGGTGAACTTGGGGTTCTTGTCGAGGAGCTTGTGGAACTTGTCGGTGTACTCTTGCTTGATAGTTCCTCTCTTGAAATTCCTTGTGGAGTGCGTCATCTTGCTCTCGCGTATGTCGGTTGCGGTCGGCGACTGCGCAACTTGTGTTATGGAGGGCACATTGTGCCTCAAGTGCTTGAGCTTCACACCGTTCTTGTTGTTGACGTAGCGCGATGGCGTCTTGCTCATCTTGATGCTGGCGCGCGCGCTCTTCCTCATGCTCTCATTGGTGGAGGCTTGTTCTTCCACTTGTTGGCGTTGGCGTTGTCTTTCTTGTGCTTGTGCAAATGTAGCTTGATTTTGACGATGCCGGTGTTCTTGTTCTAGGAGTTGCTCTTGACGCTCATGGCCGTGTAGAGGGTTCCGGTTTGCTTGACGGTCTTGGCGCGCGGCTCGTCGAAGAGTGTTTGATGTCGGTGTACTTGAGCCGGAGATGGTGTCGTCGGAGTGTCGACTCGAGCAGCTCCGTCTTGAATAGGAGGAAGTGGTAGAAGAGCGGTTGACCAACAAGGCACGAATCTCTTCCATTCTTGCATTGTTCTCTTGTTTTTGTTCATCGAGCTTGTTGTTGAAGTAGTCTCTTGTATGTTGCTTGGAGAGTCGCAAGTCGGTGGCGAGGTTGTCGATGCGGTCGCTCAGTGCTTGTTGTTCTTTATGCAAAGCTCGTTGTGCACCGAAGAGGTGGTTCTTGGTGACGTAGGTGTTCGGGTCCTCGTCTTGCTAGATGAAGAGTGGGTTTGTAGAAGAACTTGGCCTATCCATCATTCCAAGCAAATGTGAGGGTGGAAGAAAGGAAGAACAATACGAAATGTACCTTGACCGATGTTGAGGGTGGATCGAAGATCACTCAATGATGTAACAAGGAAATAGCACAATTGGTACCGTATCTCGTCGATCTCTCGCACCTACACAAAGAAAGCTTATGGTGGAGCTCGGTTAGGATGGTGGCACAAATTTATGCAATTGTTAGTAAGACTCAATAATGTCGATAAAGATTCACAAATGATAGAGGCGGGGGTGTCCCAATCTTTCGATGAGATGATAGCTATCGATTTGGTGGAGTCGACTTTGACGATCCGACTACAAACGTGCACGACGTTGCGCCTTAGCAATCGCTAAACCAATCTCCCGAGGTTACTGACGATGCTGAAAGCATGATCAGCCTGACCACAAAGGTCTATTCCTGCACGCAATCGAAGAACAAGCAAGAAACTAAGATTTGCAATCTGGATATTGCGAATATAAGATGAAAGCTTTATTGATCAAGGTGGGGTTCTGTGACGTCTTGGTCTGGTCGTTGAACACAAATGAAGTACGCGAAGTTGCAGCTATGGCGAACTTTTAATCTAAACAAAACCCTAAGGAAAAAGCTACTAGATGGATCTACTTATATAGGAGTAAGGGGTGGCAGCCAAGGAGGTGGGAGGATGTCCCAAGGCAGCCTAAAACTAACCCTAGGTCGTACAAGGCTCATGGGCCCAAGTGGAGGTGATGCAACACCTTTGGACTTGTAGTTTGACTCGGATTCTGCCACAGCGTCAGATTGTCTCATCGATAACTCATAGCTCCAGATGAATTTTAAGGTGAGTCCAATTGGGTTGGAAAGAGCACGAAATCTACTTTCCGACAAAAAAAGAATCACCCAATTCGGAGTCCGTATGAAAAAGTTCTTGGTGTTTTGAGTCAGGTATGTCTGTGCAGTCCGAATCTGAATCCAGAACGTGAGAGACTTGGACCCTATCTTCTCTTGGCCCAAAAGTGACGTGAGAGGACTTTTTGAACAGCACATAAACTTCTCTTTTTCCCTTATCTTCATATGTGAATTGTACAAATGTCCCATACACCTGCAATTAGACATGGCACAAAAGTTTGTGAAGTATTTTTGTCCTGGATGACACAAATAAATTATTGCATAGTTTGCATTAGAAATCACCTCACAAATATACATGTATGCAATATTTTTGGTCGTATCCAAGGTAGTCATGTCCTCATCAACAAATTTGTAAATGCAACAAGTAGACCAATAGCAAGATATGGTACACGGAAACACACACGCAAATAGATAAATGGGGTTGTGCAAACCAAAAATGAGCGGAAAATGTGGAATCCACGGAAAATGCTCTTGTTGAACAACTCTAGAGAGACGCCAGCACGATTGCACAATAGGCGGATACGAGACTTGTGCACAACCTACTAAGCAAAAATGCAACGACTTCTATCCCAAGTATGCTATATGTATGGTGTTCCGTTGATATGATCCAAGATGATCGAGTATGACAATCTTAATGTAGTATGATGCTATGGTTCTTGCTTAAAAGCTCTTTGCTTTTGTTTTCTTTTGCTTAAAAGCTTGGTTGGCTCTTTCTCTTTTGAGCTCTTTTGATGGTCACTAATGCAAATTTCACAAACCAAGATAGCAATTGTGTATATGCGATGACAACCTTGTGACACAAGAGATGATACAAGATACTTGTACCAAGATGATATGGTATGTATGCAATGGGTGCTATGATCACTAATGTGCACAAGTAACGTTGCCGGCAATACTCAAATGGCTAGTCTCGATAGGAAGGTAACGCAAATTGGTCTATGGGGTTATCAATGTAATGACAAGGAGTAGACAAAGATGTCGTCGAAGTTACCGTCCTTGCTTATGGTTGAAGGTGTCAAAATTGTTGAGCGGTTGTTGTCGATGAAGAGTCCGTGGCAAAAATGAGCGGCGGTGGTGTCGAAGTCGAACCGTTCCTAGTTAGCCGAAACACCCTAGGAAACGATGAACCACAACTCAAATTCTCAAAATCAAAGTCAAATGGTAGTAGCGGAAAGCGGTGGGATGGTTTGATATGTCGAGGGGTTTGCGAAAGTTAGGTGGTGATTGTCGACATGGGTGTGCGGTGGCGGAAGTGGTGGCGAACAAAAACTGCAGAAATGCAGTTTTGTCAGGGGAAGCTGGATGATCCAGGCCAGGAGCCGGATGATCCGGGCTCGTCCTAATGATCCGGGTTAGGGTCCGGATGATCCGGGCAGGTCAAATGCGCACGGGTATGGCTCGGGATGAACTCGAAAACGGTGAAAATTTCGAGGATTTTGGAGATTTTGGATGGATTTCGAGGTGGAGATGGTGGGGAAAGGTTAGATCCACTTGCAACACAACGAATTCACGGATCAAATTCAACAAAACTTCATCGTACCAACAAATCACAAAAAAATTTGGGGGCTATTTTTGTGGGGATTTTAGAAATTAGGACGAAATCAACAAAATTAGGCTAGAAAACAAAGAGGGGAGGCTCCAAAATCGTGATCAACGTGGCTCATGATACCAAGATGATGTTCGGTAGAACCCTAGATTCCCGATCTTTAACGATTGGAGCGGATCCCGCGATGAACACGAAGAACACGAGGGGAAACATGAGAGGAATCACTCAAACCAACAAGATTCGATTACACATGTGCTAGATCCTCAAAACACAAAGAGATACACGATCCATGATCAACAAAGGACGATACAAGTAGCAAGTTCTTCTCCGTGAGGAGGCCTTGAGGGGGTCTTCCCGTGAGGGGTCTTGAATCCACTTGGGGGATTTTCTCCGAAGAGGCCGTGAACTCCGATGGAGAAGGTATCAAGTGGATGAGCAAAGCTCTCACACATAAAATGAGGTAATCCTCTGCTAACCGTAGAAAAGTGGAGGAGGAGTCGTTTATATAGGCTAAGGGAATGAAGGGGTACACGGGCCTCGAACCAACACGCGCGCATAGCCGGGGGTCCGGATGATCTGGACGGGGAGCCAGATGATCCGGGCTTCAGGGACCCGGATGATCTGGGAGATGGTCGGATGATCTGGACGTGGCGATGAGGCAGGCGGCGGCCTGGATGTCCGGGGGGCGTCCGGACGTTCGACTGGGTTCGGATGTTCTGGGACTGCGTCCGGATGATCCGGCTTTGGGGTGCAGCTTCGGGTGCTCTCGGGTGGATTAGCCGGATTGTCCGGACTAGGGTCCGGATCATCCAGGCTCTATCCGGATCGTCCGGCCAGCCTGGGACTTGGCTGATTTCTTCTCCGTCTTCGCGCATGTCCTCCTCTTCCGATCCTCCTTGCTCCTTAGCTTCTCCATGGCTAACTCCTTGGTACCTGAGTATGCAAAGCGTCTCCGTTTGAGGTAGTAGCCATGTCTCATGTGATTCGAAAGGAAGTTCCAAGAGGAGTGATGTCACCTTGGTTTCGAGCGCTCTTGCACGTGCTCGTGCCATGGGTCTACTAGGCAGTTGGTGAGACGATGATAGGTCCATGGGGATGACCTTGGGATGCTCCGCATCACTTCAGGCTCAACATTGTCTTCACGTTGAGTAGGAGCTGGAATGACAATTTCCTTTTCTGCCTGTTCCTCGGTGGGTATGATTTCTCCAGTACCCATTAGCTTGATAGATTCACTAGGAGAAGCTTCATCTAGCACATTTGGCAGGTTCTCTCTTTGCGAGCTATTAGTCTCATCGAACCGCACATCTATAGTTTCAACCACTTTATAGTGAAAGAGGTTGAAGACTCTGTAGGTGTGCGGATCCTTTCCGTAACCAAGCATAAAACCTTCATGTGCTTTCGGTGCAAATTTGGAAGTGCGATGTGGATCCTTGATCCAGCACCTAGCACCGAAGACTTTGAAATAACTTACGTTTGGCTTCTTACCAGTGAGTAGTTCTTAAGATGTCTTCTTGAAGAATTTATGAAGATAAACTCTGTTGATGATATGGCATGCAATATCAATGGCTTCAGGCCAGAACTTTCTTGGAGTCTTGTACTCATCAAGCATCATACGAGCCATCTCAATAAGGGTCTTGTTCTTGCTCTCCAAGACACCATTTTGCTGAGGAGTGTATGGAGCAGAGAGCTCATGAGTGATGCCCAGTATATCAAGATAAGTGTCGAGGCCTGTGTTCTTGAATTCCGTGCCATTGTCACTCCTGATATGATTGATCTTGATGCCATAGTTAGTCATGGCGCGGTTGGCAAATCATCTGAAGACATCCTACACTTCAGTCTTGTAGAGAATTATGTGCACCCAAGTATATCTAGAATAATTATCAACAATTATGAAGCCATAAAGATGTACAGTGGTAGTAAGGGTAGAGTAGTGAGTAGGGCCAAATAAGTCCATGTGTAGCAGCTCGAAGGGACGTGATGTCATCATGGTTGTCTTCGAGGGATGCTTTGCCCTAGTCATCTTCCCTGCTTCGCAAGCACCACACAGATGACTTATGCAGGACAACAACGGGAGTGACCAGCATTTTCCGCCGAGGTTAGCTTCATCCCTCGGCTTGTACTCCGCCCGTCGTTCCATAATGTAGTGCATATAGATCCAGGCCTGGACACTTTTTAGCTTCTAATACTGACTTGTTGCTTGTAGGTACATATGTCCTTCGCAAAGATCCATGCATCGATCCTTTTTGCGTATTGGGCAATGAGATATTCATGAACCATCATCAAGTGAGGAAACTGATAAAGATTATTAGCAAAAAGATATGAACGGTGGAAATCAAATTATTTGTTTACGCTCTATCCAACAGAACAATGACCTGTAGGATGGTAACTACGAACTCTGTAGCCTTCTGTTTTTACTGCCCATAATGAGTTGTTAGACAACAATGTCTGAATATTTTTCATTTGTAGTGGTTCCCAAAGCAGTTTACTCAAGATTACCTCGCAAAGTACATGATTGGTGGACACGCACTGAATGTTAAAGTATTTCATCGAGACTACAATGAGCATCGAGGAGTCCTAATGAACATAGTGAAGGATGGGCGGGTAGCCATCACAAGGGGTTGGCCTAGAGTCGTGCGTGCATTACGGATGGAGGAGGGCACAATATGGGCATTCCGCTTCACCTTCTCCAGCAACCAGAATATCTTTTGCCTCTCTCTTTACAGTCTTTAGTACAACTGTGGTTCATCATTCTTTACTTGGTGCTTCTGCAGTTCTTCAGTATATGTACCGGTGCATCGAATTATGCATTCATGCTTGAACCTATATTTGTAATAAACATGGTTCGATATGAAATAAGTGAGTGCCTACTTTCAAATTCAAAATCTGTGATTTTTAAATGTAGGGATAAATTAGGTTCTGCAGGCCAGTACACTACACATGGTTTGCGAAAGCAAAATGTCTGCGATAAACATGGAGATCATACACGTTTCTTAGATCCATTACGTGTGCGATGAATCTCTACTGCACACACACGACCAGCTAGGAAAAAACGTGTGAGATTAACAACAGCAGCGCACACAGTTCCCTCTTATGAAATGTTTGCGAAAGTCACCTTATCACACATGCTTGGCAATTATGGACTGTTTATGATGTCGTGTGCATCGTAAACGTTTGCTCATAGAAGAACGCATGCGATAGGCCCTCATCTGATGCGGGTATGACGGATGAATCATGTGAGATATATTCAAGCTTCGCATATAGTTTTATAGGGATAACTGTATGCACTCTTACATCGAATCACATACAGCCAAGGAAAAGTGATAGAGGCAAAGGTGTCCCGTCTTTCGATGAGATGGTGGCTATCGGTTTTTGGAGGAGTAGACTTTGACGATCCGACTACGAACGTGCGAGGATGTCGCGCCTTAGCAATCACTAAACCAACTCCGAGAGGTTATTGACCACGCCAGAGCATGATCAACCTGACCATGAGGGTCTGTTTCCGGCGCGCAAACGAAGAACAAGCAAGAAACTAAAATTGCAATCTGGATATTCCGAATATAAGAGGAAAGCTTTATTAATGAAGGTGGGGTTCTGTGACGTCTTGGCCTGGTCGTTGAACACAAACGAAGTACGCGAAGTTGCAGCTATGGTGAACTTTTAATCTAAACAAAATCCAAAGTCTGAACAACGCCATCAGGGCTATATATATGGAGGAATAGGGGGGATTTCGTGACCCCTTGGAGGAGGGGTCCGAAACAAACCCTAACTCTGTGTCCCCACACATACGGACTCTAAAAACAGCCTATATTGAAGTATTTCAAAATTACATGGGCCTGGCCCAATAATAAGGTGACGCAACACCTATAATAGCCTCTGGACGAAATTTATGAAGTGCCATCTTGTATATTTCATCCAAGCCTTCATGCACTCATTATGGTGGCTTCAAAGCCATGAAATCATCACTTGAAACTCCGTTCTTGTTCCCCTTGCGCATGCTATCATCTCCATGCTTGATCTTGCTCCAATGTTCATCCTCTTGTCCAGGCTTGGCCCTTCATTTGTAAGCAAAATAAATGTATCCAATTTAGGCAGCATCATATTCTCATGAACATTAGAATCATTACCAAGAAACGAAAGTACCTCATAATTTAATTGACGTGCACGAGCTCTAGTAATTGTTCCAGTATGTATAGCAATAGGGGCTGTAGGTGTAACAATGGTATTGATGTCCTCATCAAAAAGTAAATGTGTGTGACTGTTTGCTTATCATACACGCTCTATCATGGTGAACTGTTTGTGATGGGGCGCGCATCGTAAACGTAGCAGCACGAAAGTCTGAATGCGATGGTAATGCAAGCACAAACGAGTAGCAAGGATGGAGTGTTTGGAATATGCGAGATATCACAAAAAATTATCTGAAGACTCACATTTGGGATTCATGCCGGCAACGCATACGCTTAGTTATGCAAAACGTATGCATTGCTACTCCCTATCCCCGACGGTTTCTAGGTCGTGTGGGAAGGACCCCCCCTATCAGCCACACTAGGAAGCCGACGGTTTAAACTCCATTGCAGAAAGGGGTAAAAAACCGTTTGTATAGCAGCTCGCTTTACCAATGAAGCATTGGGATTTTAGGGGATTTCGCCGAGTTGGGCAGGAAGCTTGCGCGGCTATGCGCGGGAACCTGCGCGGTTGCGTGGGAATGGGCTCACCGACGATTCAATGGTACCACTCCGAGCCACCGTTTGGCCAAAAGAACACCTGTGCAGTGCTCAAGCTTGTGCTCGAAGCCTTCTGCGGCAGCGTGGTGACAAGACGTGCGAGAGGAGGACGAAATGACACATACACATACGATTAATAAAAGAAAAATGTTTGCGATTTAATTACCTAGCACACGACCGCTCTGTATGTAGCGTCGCTGATAGAGGCGAGGGTGTCCCGATCTTTCGATGAGATGATAGCTATCGTTTTTGGTGGAGTCGACCTTGACGATCCGACTACGAACGTGCGAGACGTCGCGCCTTAGCAATCGCTATACCAACTTCCAAGGGGTTATTGACCATGCCGGAGCACGATCAACCTGACCACGAGGGTCTGTTTCCTGCGAGCAAACGAAGAACAAGCAAGAAACTGAGATTGCAATCGGATATTGCGAATATAAGAGGAAAGCTTTATTAATGAAGGTGGGGTTCTGTGACGCCTTTGTCTGGTCGTTGAACACAAACAAAGTACGCGAAGTTGCAGCTATGGCGAACTTTTAATCTAAACAAAACCCAAAGTCTAAACGGTGCCCTAAGGGCTGTATATATGGAGGAAGAGGAGGGGATTTCGTGGCCCTTGAAGGAGGGGTCCGAAACCAACCCTATCTCTTGTTTCCCCACACATACGGACTCTAAAAACAGCCTATACTCAAGTATTTCAAAATTACATGGGCCTGGCCCAATAATAAGGTGACGCAGCACCTATAATAGCCTCTGGACGAAATTTATGAAGTGGCATCTTTTATATTTCGTCCAAGGCTTCCTGCACTCATTATGGTGGCTTCAAAGTCCTGAAATCATCACTTGTAACTCCGTTCTTGTTCCCCTTGCGCATGCCATCATCTTCATGCTTGAACTTGCTCCAAGGTTCCTCTTTCTTGTCCAAGCTAGGCCCTTCATTTGTAAGCAAAACAAATGTACCCAATTTAGGCAGCATCATATTCTCATGAACATTAGAATCATTACCAAGAAACGAAAGTACCTGATAATTTAATTGGCGTGCGTGAGCTCTAGTAATTGGTCCAGTATGTATAGCAGCAGGGGCTGTGGGTGTAACAATGGTATTGATGTCCTCATCAGTCGCGAACGATTGTTCAACCGCCGTGTGATGTGGAACGCGACGTAGTTTCACATCATGCCGCCGGCTCGCAACTGCCGACCAGCTTGTAGACGACCATTCCCAACGTGTTCAACTGCTCTATGCGTGTGGGTGCTCATGGTTAAGGTGACCGCGGCGTGCTCTACTCGTGTCCCGCCGCGCGTGCTCTACTCTCGCGTCCCTCCGCGCATGCTGCCAGCGTTTAGGGCTGGTGCACAATCACATATGTTCGTGCTGCCATTATGCATGCAGTTGCACCGGGCGTGGTGGATGATGCAGTTACCCGCTGCAAAAACTGCCATGCAGACGTGTCGAGAATTAGGCCGCCCGGCCACCATTTATTCTCGCAGCCATTTACCTTAATATCTTGTGCCCCATGACACAATAAGCACACCCACGATGACACATACAGAAAGGTTATCCAGCGGCTCCAATGGTGTTCCGCGTGGCTCCAATGGCGCTCCCAGCGGCTGACGATGACAACGGGCAGTAGTTCACCACGCATCACATAGTGGACACCCACGTGAGGGGGAATGACCTCTCGATGGTGTACACGAATGAGCCGGTCTCGGTGGAGAGCTCCATCCAAACTATGGAGCAGTTGCATGGTGAGGACAAGTACCAAGTGGTTGGCTTCGACCTCTAGTTCACCGGTGGTCGTGCCGGGCATGATCAGAAGGTTACCGTTGCCCAGTTGAGCATGCGCCATGACGTCCTCATCTACCACTACCACCTGGCCATAAGGCCTTGCAAGTGTTTCGCCAGGTTTATCAACAGCCTCGACTACAGTTTCGCTATGGTGGACAGCAACACCAATCCAAAAGCGCTCGAGGTTTCGGGCTTGGCCTGTCAGAATCTTGTCAACATCCGTGACCACTACAGGGTCTAGGGTAGCATGAATAACAATCAGGACTCCCTGGTTGACCTCGCCTCGGCCATCATTGACCCCTACTACATGAAGATGAAGGATGAGAGCAAGAAGGACAAGATCGCCTGGCACAGTGCCTGGGAGTAGAGACTAGATGAAGAACACATCAAGTACGCGGCCAAGGACGCGTACACAAGCTACGAGATGTACAGGCGGATCGTTGACATGAGGAAGTGCCTTCGTCCTGCCCCAAATGAGGGATCGAGCCACAGAGCAGTGGCGGCAGCGTCACAAGAAGTAGATGATTAGATGATCATTTCTCCTAGTTTAGAATGCATGTAATTGATTATTGAGGTGTGTGCGAATGTTTTGTATAGTCACTTATGTAATTGGATGTTTATTTTGATTATATATGTTGTCCTTCTATAGACAGAATAAATTACATCACACATGGAATAAACTAGGGAACCCGTCGGTGATGATTTCATCAATCGCTGACAATTGTATACCAGCAAGCGTTTGCCCACAACACACACGGCTTATTAGCAGCAATCGTCTGTGTTATTATCGGTCTTCGCACACATTTCTGATTACGGACCAGTTTGCCGAGTATCACACACATCTTGTTAAGTTGAACCGTTTATGTTGTCTTGTCTCATCGCAAATAGTTCATCCGAGTGAACTGTATGCCGTATATCGCACACACCTTTATATGGTTGACCATTTTTGTTGTGTTTCCTAATCACAAACAGTTTATCCGAGTGAATTCTATGCTGTGTATCACACCCAACTTCA
Organism: Thinopyrum elongatum; assembly: GCA_011799875.1. NCBI lineage: Eukaryota > Viridiplantae > Streptophyta > Magnoliopsida > Poales > Poaceae > Thinopyrum > Thinopyrum elongatum. Next base: position 328,802,698 of record CM022298.1, read on the forward strand.
TCTGGATGTCTGTTCCTGTTGCGATGCTCATCGCAAACAGTTCATTCGAGTGAACTGTATGCCACATATCACACACGCAACTCTAATCTAAATCGTGTTTGATGTCTCCACCATCGCAAACAGTTTGTATCATTTTTGATGATTTTCTTACACCACTGTTTGCGATTAATGCATTACACACAATTTCGTCGAAGGGTCTCTGATTGTACTGTCGCGTTATGACCATCCTACAGTAATGTCTGCATCTTTTTATGAAGATGGTCAATGTAAGTCGGTGAGGCTTGGATGTTAATTTAACATGGGTATGTGAGTGAGAGCACCAACCAGGGAAACAATGGCAACAACAAGCCCAAATCCAAAGTCACACGAAGCAACATCGAAACACACCCCAAAGAAATCAACTCGCACCAATCAATGGGACCGTACACAACATACCCATCACACAAACATTAGACCGTCAATCGGTCTAACAAACATATGCAAAACCAGCTCTCCCGATGTTAGAGTTGTGTCGAATATTGTGTACAAGATAGGTTATAGTTGGACTCCGAATAATATTGTGTTTACATGATATGGAGTCGTCTCCTAGTAGGACACTTGTATCCTAGGCCTCTCATACATATTGGGGGTAGGTAGACACATGATGTACTATGCCAACATTATAGCACAATCGCGCAAGGGGGAGCCGACGGCATGTGCCGGCGACCGGGTGACCGCTGTGCAGTATTGTGACAGTGTCATGGGGAGGAGCTCCCGTAGTCAGCCCCCAGGGATATAGCCATATAGATGAACATCGTTAACAAATCTCGGTGTCGTGCTTGTGATGAGGACATCAATACCATTGTTACACCCACAGCCCCTGCTGCTATAGATACTGGACCAATTACTAGAGCTCGCGCACGCCAATTAAATTATCAGGTACTTTCGTTTCTTGGTAATGATTCTAATGTTCATGAGAATATGATGCTGCCTAAATTGGATACATTTGTTTTGCTTACAAATGAAGGGCCTAGCTTGGACAAGAAAGAGGAACCTTGGAGCAAGTTCAAGCATGGAGATGATGGCATGCGCAAGGGGAACAAGAATGGAGTTACAAGTGATGATTTCAGGACTTTGAAGCCACCATAATGAGTGCAGGAAGCCTTGGACGAAATATACAAGATGCCACTTCATAAATTTTGTCCAGAGGCTATTATAGGTGCTGTGTCACCTTATTATTGGGCCAGGCCCATGTAATTTCAAAATACTTGAGTATAGGCTGTTTTTAGAGTCCGTATGTGTGGGGAAACAAGAGATAGGGTTGGTTTCGGACCCCTCCTTCAAGGGCTACGAAATCCCCCCCTCTTCCTCCATATATACAGCCCTTAGGGCACCGTTTAGACTTTGGGTTTTGTTTAGATTAAAAGTTCGCCATAGCTGCAACTTCGCGTACTTTGTTTGTGTTCAACGACCAGACCAAGACGTCACAGAACCCCACCTTGATCAATAAAGCATTCATCTTATATTCGCAATATCCAGATTGCAAATCTTAGTTTCTTGCTTGTTCTTCGTTTGCTTGCAGGAGATAGACCCTCGTGGTCAGGTTGATTGTGCTCCGACGTGGTCAATAACCTCTCGGAGTTGGTTTAGCGATTGCTAAGGCGTGACGTCCTCGCACGTTCGTAGTCGGATCGTCAAAGTCTACTCCACCAAAAACGATAGCTATCATCTCATCGAAAGATCGGGACACCCTCGCCTTTATCAAGTGGTATCAGATTTTCAGGTTGCTCGGTGAGATTTTATAGTTTTTCGTAGTTTAGATCAAGTCTGTTCTTCATACGTACAGTCCACGAAAAAGCCAAAAAAAAATAGGGTTAGTTTATCATATCCGAACCAATCTGAGCCTTTGCATAATCTTTTTAGCGTTTTTGCTTTGTTGAATTTGCGGTTGCATCGTCGTGTCTAGTTGCTGGTCTTAGCGTCTAGTCCTTTAGAGTTTTGAGTTCTGGTCATAAGTTGTCACGCCGCCGCCGCACCATCATCATCGCCCCTGCCATCTACCACCACCGCTTATCCGCCATCGCTCTGAATCCATATACCATCACCGATCTGTATCCATATACCACCATCGCTACCATATACCACCACCATATATCCACCACCAATCCGAGTTCTTTTCATATTAGGTTTGTTTTCGAGATCCATCTAGTTCCCGATTCGTGTTTCCTTGCCTGAGTAGGTTTCGGAAGAAAAAAAAAAGTCTGGAGACCCCCGGGCAGTTTTTAGGCCAAAATTTTGGCAGTCAAAAATATTTTTTCCCTATCCTATTTTTAGGTCCCAGGGAGCGTTTTGAGACACTAGCAATCATAGTGATTTTTTGTCGCCCTTTTTCATCGTCGCTGCCCTGATTTCCGAAAAAAAAAATTGTCAAAAAAAAATTTCGTGCCAATCCTGTTAGTTTGACTTGGGAAGAGTTTTGAGACACTCGCCATTATAGTGATTTTTTTTAAAAAAAAAAGAGGAGCGAAAAAAAAAGAGCGCAAAAAAAAAACGAATTTTTTTTAGATTGTGCTCTTCCCTTGTTTACGTGCCGCGCCGTGATTTTGTTAGTGTTCTAGGCTCGTGTCTCTAGTACGGTCTAGCCTAGGACCAGCACAGTACCGTCATTGAGCGTTTATTCAACTTTGCATCTCTGAATTGATTATTGCTGCCCTTTTTGCTACCATATCATAAGCCTTCCCAGCTCCACATACATCTACATCGTGCGTTTGACACCACCTGGCAATCGCTCTACCCAAGCTTTGTTAGTTTTGACTACAAAGGTTGCCGATCACCACCTGCTGCTGGGTAAGAACTAGTAAGAATTTGAGTTTTGCTTGACGGATTTGTGACACCACACCACCACCACTTCCTAGTAGTCTGTAGGATCATATTCTTGTGTGTTTCTATTGCTGCTAACCATGGCAGGATCACAAGCCGATGAGACTGATTGGGAGAACATGACGAACAAACAGCTACATGATAAATTTCAGCAAATGATGAGTGGACAGGTGCAAGATGTGCTAAACAGATTTGAAGAGGCCATGGAGAAGATAGATGGAATTGAGAAGACGTTCGAAACAAAGCTCGATAACAAGTTTAATGAATTGCTCGCGCGTCTTCCACAACCACCGCCGGCTGCACCTGTCGCACCTCTACAACAACAACAACGTCGCCTTCCAAATCAAGTGGGACGAGCACAGCGCGTTCCCCTTGAGCCTGGTCAAACTTCTGGTGCCGCTGCACCTACTGTTGATGCTTCTATGGCTCCTGCTGCCGCTGAGGAGGACGATTATGCGGGCGATTACGAGGATGAGGTTGATCAAAATCAGAACTACGTACCAGCACCAGGTCGTCCACATGCCAATAATCGCAATGGTAGGGCTGCATTACCAGCTCAGGTACGAGATCATGACCATCTTCCAAAACTGAAATTGAATATTCCACCATTTGAGGGTAGATATGTTCCTGATATATATCTTACTTGGGTGTTAGAAACTGAACAACGTTTTACATGTTTACAATATCCCGAGGAGAGACGTGTTGCTGCTGCTGTTTGTGCTTTTACTAGTTTTGCATGTGTATGGTGGTCTGAACATTGTAGATTATATCCTATTCCAGCTACTTGGGCTGCTTTGAAAACTGCTATGCGTACTCGTTGGGTTCCACCATATTATCAACGTGAATTACTTCAAAAATTGCAGCGCTTAAGACAAGGAAAAAATTCTGTAGAAGAATATTATCAGGAATTACAAACTGGCATGATTAGATGTGCTATTGTTGAGGAGAATGAAGCTATGCTTGCACGTTTCATGGGTGGATTAATGATGAGGACATCAATACCATTGTTACACCGACAGCCCCTGCTGCTATACATACTGGACCAATTACTAGAGCTCGCGCACGCCAATTAAATTATCAGGTACTTTCGTTTCTTGGTAATGATTCTAATGTTCATGAGAATATGATGCTGCCTAAATTGGATACATTTGTTTTGCTTACAAATGAAGGGCCTAGCTTGGACAAGAAAGAGGAACCTTGGAGCAAGTTCAAGCATGGAGATGATGGCATGCGCAAGGGGAACAAGAACGGAGTTACAAGTGATGATTTCAGGACTTTGAAGCCACCATAATGAGTGCAGGAAGCCTTGGACGAAATATATAAGATGCCACTTCATAAATTTCGTCCAGAGGCTATTATAGGTGCTGCGTCACCTTATTCTTGGGCCAGGCCCATGTAATTTCGAAATACTTGAGTATAGGCTGTTTTTAGAGTCCGTATGTGTGGGGAAACAAGAGATAGGGTTGGTTTCGGACCCCTCCTTCAAGGGCCACGAAATCCCCCCCTCTTCCTCCATATATACAGCCCTTAGGGCACCGTTTAGACTTTGGGTTTTGTTTAGATTAAAAGTTCGCCATAGCTGCAACTTCGCGTACTTCGTTTGTGTTCAACGACCAGACCAAGACGTCACAGAACCCCACCTTGATCAATAAAGCTTTCATCTTATATTCGCAATATCCAGATTGCAAATCTTAGTTTCTTGCTTGTTCTTCGTTTGCTTGTAGGAGATAGACCCTCGTGGTCAGGTTGATTGTGCTCCGGCGTGGTCAATAACCTCTCGGAGTTGGTTTAGCGATTGCTAAGGCGCGACGTCCTCGCACGTTCGTAGTCGGATCGTTAAAGTCTACTCCACCAAAAACGATAGCTATCATCTCATCGAAAGATCGGGACACCCTCGGCTCTATCAAGTGGTATCAGATTTCCAGGTTGCTCGGTGAGATTTACAGTTTTTCGTAGTTTAGATCGAGTCTGTTCTTCATACCTACAGTCCAGGAAAAAGCCAAAAAAAAATTTAGGGTTAGTTCATCATATCCAAACCAATCTGAGCCATTGCATAATCTTTTCTGTATTTGCTTTGTTGAATTTGCGGTTGCATCGTCGTGTCAAGTTGCTAGTCTTAGCGTCTAGTTCTTTAGAGTTTCGAGTTCTGTTCACAAGTTGTCACGCCGTCGCCGCACCATCATCATCGCCCCTACCATATACCACCACAGCTTATCTGCTATTTCTCGGAGTCCATATACCACCACCGATCCGAGTCCATATACCACCACCGATCCGAGTCCATATACCACCACCAATCCGAGCCCACATATACCACCGTCATATACCATCACCAGTCTGAGTTCCACCAGATTCATCTCCGCCACCAGTCCTAGTCCGAGTCCAGTATTTATTCCTTTATTTTCGAGTTCCAGATCACGCGATACTACGAGTCGTGAACAAGTCGGATTCCCCAATTTTCGTGCTACCCGCACAAGAAAAATAGTTCCAGTTTCAAAAAAAAAACTAAGTCTGGAAAATTCTGGCTAGGCAGTTTTTAGACCATTTGTAGACTTTTTCGAAAAAAAAATTGTTGCGGAGCAAAAAAAAAAGAGGAAAAAAAGTGCAAAAAAAAGAAAAAAAATTCAGAGAGTGTGCTCCTCCCTTGTTTACGTGCAGCGCCGTGATTTTTGTTAGTGTTCTAGGCTCGCGTCTCTAGCACGGTCTAGCCTAGGACCAGCACAATACCATCGTTGAGAGTTTATTCAACATTGCATCTCTGAATTGATTATTGCTCACCCTTTTTGCTGCCATATCATAAGCCTTCCCAGCTCCACATACATCTACATTGTGCGTTTGACACCACCTGGCAATCGCTCTGTCCAAGCTCTGAGAGTTTTGACTACAAAGGTTGCCGATCACCACCTGCTGCTGGGTAAGAACTGGTAAGAATTTGAGATTTGTTTGACGGATTTGTGACACCACACCACACCACCACCACTTTCTAGTAGTCTGTAGGATCATATTCTTGTGTGTTTCTATTGCTGCTAACCATGGCAGGATCACAAGCCGACGAGATTGACTGGGAGAACATGACAAACAAGGAGTTGCATGATAAATTTCAGCAAATGATGAGTGGCCAGGTGGGAGATGTGCTAAACAGATTTGAAGAGGCCATGGAGAAGATAGATGGCATGGAGAAGTCGTTCGAGACAAAGCTGGATAACAAGTTTAATGAATTGCTCACGCGTCTTCCCCAACCACCACCGGCTGCACCTGTCGCACCTCTGCAACGACAACAACAACGCCCCCTTCCAAATCAGTTCGGACGAGCGAAGCGTGTTCCTCTTGAGGATGGCCAAACTTCTGGTGCTGCTGTACCTACTGTTGATGCTTCTTTGGCTCCTGCTCCTGCTGCTGCTGGTGCCGAGGAGGAGGACGATTACGCGGGCGATTATGAGGATGAGGTTGATCAAAATCATAACTACGTGCAACCACCAGCACCAGGTCGTCCACATGCAAATAATTGCAATGGTAGGCCTGCACCACCACTTCAGGTACGAGATCATGACCATCTTCCTAAATTAAAATTGAATATTCCACCATTCGAGGGTAGATCTGTTCCTGATATATATCTTACTTGGGAGTTAGAAACTGAACAACGTTTTACATGTTTACAATATCCCGAGGAACGACGTGTTGCTGCTGCTGTTTGTGCTTTCACTAGTTTTGCATGTGTATGGTGGTCTGAACATTGTAGATTATATCCTATTCCAGCTACGTGGGCTGCTTTGAAAACTGCTATGCGTACTCGTTGGGTTCCACCATATTATCAACGTGAATTACTTAAAAATTGCAGCGCTTAAGACAAGGAAAAAATTATGTAGAAGAATATTATCAGGAATTACAAACTGGCATGATTAGGTGTGGTATTGTTGAGGAGAATGAAGCTATGCTTGCACGTTTCACGGGTGGATTAAATAGAGAGATTCAGACCATTCTAGAGTATAAGGAGTATAATAATATCACTCGTTTATTCCATCTTGCTTGTAAAGCTGAACGTGAAGTGCAGGATCGACAGGCATGGGCGCGAACTAATTTTTCTGCAAATCTTCATCATGGACACCGCGTGCCTCCTCTACTCCCACATGTCCTACTGCGGCACCACTGACTTCAGCCGCCAAATCCAACCGAGATACAAGAAAGCAGGCACCACCACCACCATCTGCCAAGAGTACACCTTCTGGGCCTGCCCAGAGCTCTTCTTCATCTATGGCATCAACAGGGCACACACATGATATTATTTGTCGTCGTTGTAAGGGAAGAGGTCATTATGCGAAAGAATGCCAATCTCCGCGTGTTATGATTGCTACCGAGGATGGTGGGTATGAGTCCGCCAGTGACTATGATGAGGAGATTTTTGCTCTTATTACAAGTGAAGAACACGGTGGAGATGATTCTGATCATGAGATGCAATACATGGCTCCTGAAGACGCTGACAGGTATGAATGTTTAGTTGCTCAACGTGTTTTGAGTGTGCAGGTCACACAAGCTGAGCAAAATGAGAGGCATAATTTGTTCCATACAAAGGGAGTTGTGAAGGAACGTTCTGTTCGCGTCATCATAGATGGAGGGAGCTGCAACAACTTGGCTAGCATGGAGATGGTGGAGAAGCTATCTCTCACCACAAGACCACATCCACATCCTTACTTTATCCAATGGTTCAACAACAGCGACAAGGTTAAGGTAACACGTACTGTTCGTGTGCATTTTAGTATCTCTACATATGCTGATTATGTTGATTGTGATGTGGTACCCATGCAAGCATGTTCATTATTACTTGGTAGACCATGGCAATTTGATAAAAATTCTGTACACCATGGTAGAAACAATCAGTATACTCTTGTTCATAAGGATAAACATATTACTTTGCTTCCTATGACTCCTGATTCTATTTTGAAAGATGATATTAATAGAGCTAGTAAAGCAAAACAGGAGAAAAATAAGAGTGAAAATCAGATTGTGGCAAAAGAATTTGAGCAACAAATGAAGCCTAATAATAAACCATCTAGTGTTGCTTCTGAAATTAAATTGAAAAGTGCATGCTTACTTGCCACCAAATTTGATATTGATGAGCTAGATTTCAGCAATTCTGTTTGCTATGCTTTTGTGTGCAAAGAGGCGTTATTTTCATTCGAGGACGTGCCTTCCTCTTTGCCTCCTGCGGTCACTAACATTTTGCAGGAGTTCGCTGACGTCTTTCCACAAGACGTGCCACCGGGATTACCACCTATTCGCGGGATTGAGCATCAGATTGACTTAATTCCCGGTGCTTCGTTGCCAAACCATGCGCCATACCGTACCAATCCAGAGGAGACGAAGGAGATTATGCGTCAAGTACAGGAGCTGCTCGACAAAGGTTATATAGCGAATCTCTTAGTCCTTGTGCTGTTCCTATAATACTAGTGCCAAAAAAGGATGGTACGTCGCGTATGTGTGTTGATTGTAGAGGCATTAATAATATTACTATTCGTTATCGTCATCCTATTCCTAGGCTAGATGATATGCTTGATGAATTGAGTGGCTCTACAATATTCTCCAAAGTTGATTTGCGTAGTGGATACCATCAAATTCGTATGAAATTGGGAGATGAATGGAAAACAGCATTTAAAACTAAGTTCGATTTATATGAGTGGTTAGTCATGCCTTTTGGGTTAACTAATGCACCTAGTACTTTCATGAGATTAATGAACGAAGTTTTACGTGTTTTCATTGGACGATTTGTGGTAGTTTACTTTGATGATATATTGATTTATAGCAGATCTTTGGAGGAACATTTGGAACATTTACGTGCTGTTTTTATTGCTCTACGTGATGCACGTTTGTTTGGTAACCTTGGGAAGTGCACCTTTTGCACCGACCGAGTATCTTTTCTTGGCTATGTTGTTACTCCACAGGGAATTGAAGTTGATAAAGCCAAGATTGAAGCTATTGAGAGTTGGCCGCAGCCCAAAACGGTCACACAAGTGAGGAGTTTCCTTGGCCTCGCTGGTTTCTATAGGCGTTTTGTGAGAGATTTCAGTACCATTGCTGCACCTCTCAACGAGCTTACAAAGAAGGATGTGCCTTTTGTTTGGGGTACCTCACAGGAAGAAGCCTTCACGGTGTTGAAAGATAAGTTAACACATGCTCCTTTACTCCAACTTCCTGATTTTAATAAGACTTTTGAGCTTGAATGTGATGCTAGTGGAATTGGATTAGGAGGTGTGTTATTACAAGATGGCAAACCTGTTGCATACTTTTCTGAAAAATTGAGTGGGCCTAGTCTGAATTACTCTACTTATGATAAGGAATTATATGCTCTTGTTCGGACTTTGGAAACATGGCAACATTATTTATGGTCCAAAGAATTTGTTATTCATTCTGATCATGAATCTTTGAAACATATTAAAAGTCAAGCCAAACTGAACCGTAGACATGCTAAATGGGTTGAATTCATTGAGACTTTCCCTTATGTCATTAAACACAAGAAGGGTAAAGAAAATGTTATTGCTGATGCATTGTCTCGTCGTTATACTATGCTTTCACAACTTGACTTTAAAATATTTGGTTTGGAGACCATCAAAGATCAATATGTGCATGATGCTGAATTTAAAGATGTATTGCAGAATTGTAAAGAAGGGAGAACATGGAACAAGTTCATTGTTAACGATGGATTTGTGTTTCGTGCTAACAAGCTATGCATTCCAGCTAGCTTCGTTCGTCTTTTGTTGTTGCAGGAGGCGCATGGAGGAGGATTAATGGGACACTTTGGCGTAAAGAAGACGGAGGATGTACTTGCTACACATTTCTTTTGGCTAAAGATGAGATGGGATGTTGAGTGCTTTGTTGATCGCTGCACTACATGTCAAAAAGCTAAGTCACGACTCAATCCTCATGGTTTATATATGCCTTTGCCTGTACCTAGTGTTGCATGGGAGGATATATCTATGGACTTTGTTTTGGGTTTACCTCGAACAAAGAAGGGGAGGGATAGCATATTTGTTGTCGTCGATAGGTTCTCGAAAATGGCACACTTTATACCATGTCATAAAAGCGATGATGCTGCTAATGTTGCTGATTTGTTCTTTCGTGAAATTATTCGCTTGCATGGTGTGGCAAATACTATTGTTTCAGATCGTGATACCAAATTTCTTAGCCACTTTTGGAGATGTTTATGGGCTAAGTTGGGGACTAAACTGCATTTTAGTACTACTTGTCACCCCCAAACTGATGGACAAACTGAAGTAGTCAATAGAACTTTGTCTACTATGCTTAGGGCTGTTTTGAAGAATAACAAGAAAATGTGGGAAGAATGCTTGCCTCATATTGAATTTGCTTATAATCGTTCGTTGCATTCTACTACTAAGATGTGCCCTTTTGAAATTGTATATGGTTTCCTACCTCGTGCACCTATTGATTTGTTGCCTCTTCCATCTTCGGAGAAGGTTAATTTTGATGCTAAACAACGTGCTGAATTGATCTTAAAAATGCATGAGTTAACTAAGGAGAACATTGAGCGTATGAATGCTAAATATAAACTTGCTGGAGATAAGGGTAGAAAACATGTTGTGTTTGCACCTGGATATCTTGTTTGGTTACATTTGCGTAAGGATAGATTTCCTAATTTGCGCAAATCAAAGCTAATGCCACGTGCTGATGGTCCTTTTAAGGTGTTAGAGAAAATAAATGATAATGCATATAAACTTGAGCTGCCTGCAGATTAATACCATTGTTACACCGACAGCCCCTGCTGCTATACATACTGGACCAATTACTAGAGCTCGCGCACGCCAATTAAATTATCAGGTACTTTCGTTTCTTGGTAATGATTCTAATGTTCATGAGAATATGATGCTGCCTAAATTGGATACATTTGTTTTGCTTACAAATGAAGGGCCTAGCTTGGACAAGAAAGAGGAACCTTGGAGCAAGTTCAAGCATGGAGATGATGGCATGCGCAAGGGGAACAAGAACGGAGTTACAAGTGATGATTTCAGGACTTTGAAGCCACCATAATGAGTGCAGGAAGCCTTGGACGAAATATATAAGATGCCACTTCATAAATTTCGTCCAGAGGCTATTATAGGTGCTGCGTCACCTTATTCTTGGGCCAGGCCCATGTAATTTCGAAATACTTGAGTATAGGCTGTTTTTAGAGTCCGTATGTGTGGGGAAACAAGAGATAGGGTTGGTTTCGGACCCCTCCTTCAAGGGCCACGAAATCCCCCCCTCTTCCTCCATATATACAGCCCTTAGGGCACCGTTTAGACTTTGGGTTTTGTTTAGATTAAAAGTTCGCCATAGCTGCAACTTCGCGTACTTCGTTTGTGTTCAACGACCAGACCAAGACGTCACAGAACCCCACCTTGATCAATAAAGCTTTCATCTTATATTCGCAATATCCAGATTGCAAATCTTAGTTTCTTGCTTGTTCTTCGTTTGCTTGCAGGAGATAGACCCTCGTGGTCAGGTTGATTGTGCTCCGGCGTGGTCAATAACCTCTCGGAGTTGGTTTAGCGATTGCTAAGGCGCGACGTCCTCGCACGTTCGTAGTCGGATCGTTAAAGTCTACTCCACCAAAAACGATAGCTATCATCTCATCGAAAGATCGGGACACCCTCGCCTCTATCAATTAAATAAAGAGATTCAGACCATTCTAGAGTATAAGGAGTATAATAATATCACTCATTTATTCCATCTTGCTTGTAAAGCTGAACGTGAAGTGCAGGATCGACAGGCATTGGCGCGAACTAATTTTTCTGCAGGTCGTTCTTCATCATGGACACCGCGTGCCTCCTCTACTACCACACGTCCTACTGTGGCACCACTGACTTCAGCCGCCAATTCCAACCGAGATACAAGAAAACAGGCACCACCACCACCATCTGCCAAGAGTACACCTTCTGGGCCTGCCCAGAGCTCTTCTTCATCAATGGCATCAACAGGGCACACACATGATATTATTTGTGGTCGTTGTAAGGGAAGAGGTCATTATGCGAGAGAATGCCAATCTCCACGTGTTATGATTGCTACTGAGGATGGTGGGTATGAGTCCGCTAGTGACTATGATGAGGAGACTTTGGCTCTTATTACAAGTGAAGAACACAGTGGAGATGACTCTGATCATGAGGCGCAATACATGGCTCCTGAAGACGCTGACAGGTATGAATGTTTAGTTGCTCAACGTGTTTTGAGTGTGCAGGTCACACAAGCTGAGCAAAATCAGAGGCATAATTTGTTCCATACAAAGGGAGTTGTGATGGAACGTTCTGTTCACGTCATCATAGATGGAGGGAGCTGCAACAACTTGGCTAGCATGGAGATGGTGGAGAAGCTATCTCTCACCACAAGACCACATCCACATCCTTACTATATCCAATGGTTCAACAACAGCGGCAAGGTTAAGGTAACATGTACTGTTCGTGTGCATTTTAGTATCTCTACATATGCTGATTATGTTGATTGTGATGTGGTACCCATGCAAGCATGTTCATTATTACTTGGTAGACCATGGCAATTTGATAAAAATTCTGTACACCATGGTAGAAACAATCAGTATACTCTTGTTCATAAGGATAAACATATTACTTTGCTTCCTATGACTCCTGATTCTATTTTGAAAGATGATATTAATAGAGCTAGTAAAGCAAAACAGGAGAAAAATAAGAGTGAAAATCAGATTGTGGCAAAAGAATTTGAGCAACAAATGAAGCCTAATAATAAACCATCTAGTGTTGCTTCTGAAATTAAATTGAAAAGTGCATGTTTACTTGCCACCAAATCTGATATTGATGAGCTAGATTTCAGCAAATCTGTTTGCTATGCTTTTGTGCGCAAAGAGGCGTTATTTTCATTCGAGGACGTGCCTTCCTCTTTGCCTCCTGCTATCACTAACATTTTCCAGGAGTTCGCTGACGTCTTTCCACAAGACGTGCCACCGGGATTACCACCTATTCGCGGGATTGAGCATCAGATTGACTTAATTCCCGGTGCTTCGTTGCCAAACCATGCGCCATACCGTACCAATCCAGAGGAGACGAAGGAGATTATGTGTCAAGTACAGGAGCTGCTCGACAAAGGTTATATATGCGAATCTCTTAGTCCTTGTGCTGTTCCTATTATACTAGTGCCAAAAAAGGATGGTACGTCGCGTATGTGTGTTGATTGTAGAGGCATTAATAATATTACTATTCGTTATCGTCATCCTATTCCTAGGCTAGATGATATGCTTGATGAATTGAGTGGCTCTACAATATTCTCCAAAGTTGATTTGCGTAGTGGATACCATCAAATTCGTATGAAATTGGGAGATGAATGGAAAACAGCATTTAAAACTAAGTTCGGTTTATATGAGTGGTTAGTCATGCCTTTTGGGTTAACTAATGCACCTAGTACTTTCATGAGATTAATGAACGAAGTTTTACGTGCTTTCATTGGACGATTTGTGGTAGTTTACTTTGATGATATATTGATTTATAGCAGATGTTTGGAGGAACATTTGGAACATTTACGTGCTGTTTTTATTGCTCTACGTGATGCACGTTTGTTTGGTAACCTTGGGAAGTGCACCTTTTGCACCGACCGAGTATCTTTTCTTGGCTATGTTGTTACTCCACTGGGAATTGAAGTTGATAAAGCCAAGATTGAAGCTATTGAGAGTTGGCCGCAGCCCAAAACGGTCACACAAGTGAGGAGTTTCCTTGGCCTCCCTGGTTTCTATAGGCGTTTTGTGAGAGATTTTAGTACCATTGCTGCACCTCTCAACGAGCTTACAAAGAAGGATGTGCCTTTTGTTTGGGGTACCGCACAGGAAGAAGCCTTCACGGTGTTGAAAGATAAGTTAACACATGCTCCTTTACTCCAACTTCCTGATTTTAATAAGACTTTTGAGCTTGAATGTGATGCTAGTGGAATTGGATTAGGAGGTGTGTTATTACAAGATGGCAAACCTGTTGCATACTTTTCTGAAAAATTGAGTGGGCCTAGTCTGAATTACTCTACTTATGATAAGGAATTATATGCTCTTGTTCGGACTTTGGAAACATGGCAACATTATTTATGGCCCAAAGAATTTGTTATTCATTCTGATCATGAATCTTTGAAACATATTCAAAGTCAAGCCAAACTGAACCGTAGATATGCTAAATGGGTTGAATTCATTGAGACTTTTCCTTATGTCATTAAACACAAGAAGGGTAAAGAAAATGTTATTGCTGATGCTTTGTCTCGTCGTTATACTATGCTTTCACAACTTGACTTTAAATTATTTGGTTTGGAGACCATCAAAGATCAATATGTGCATGATGCTGAATTTAAAGATGTATTGCAGAATTGTAAAGAAGGGAGAACATGGAACAAGTTCGTCGTTAACGATGGATTTGTATTTCGTGCTAACAAGCTATGCATTCCAGCTAGCTCCGTTCGTCTTTTGTTGTTGCAGGAGGCGCATGGAGGAGGATTAATGGGACACTTTGGCGTAAAGAAGACGGAGGATGTACTTGCTACACATTTCTTTTGGCCAAAGATGAGACGGGATGTTGAGCGCTTTGTTGCTCGCTGCACTACATGTCAAAAAGCTAAGTCACGACTCAATCCTCATGGTTTATATATGCCTTTGCCTGTACCTAGTGTTCCATGGGAGGATATATCTATGGACTTTGTTTTGGGTTTACCTCGAACAAAGAAGGGGAGGGATATCATATTTTTTGTCGTGGATAGGTTCTCGAAAATGGCACACTTTATACCATGTCATAAAAGCGATGATGCTGCTAATGTTGCTGATTTGTTCTTTCGTGAAATTATTCGCTTGCATGGTGTGCCAAATACTATTGTTTCAGATCGTGATACCAAATTTCTTAGCCACTTTTGGAGATGTTTATGGGCTAAGTTGGGGACTAAACTGCTTTTTAGTACTACTTGTCACCCCCAAACTGATGGACAAACTGAAGTAGTCAATAGAACTTTGTCTACTATGCTTAGGGCTGTTTTGAAGAATAACAAGAAAATGTGGGAAGAATGCTTGCCTCATATTGAATTTGCTTATAATCGTTCATTGCATTCTACTACTAAGATGTGCCCTTTTGAAATTGTATATGGTTTCCTACCTCGTCCACCTATTGATTTGTTGCCTCTTCCATCTTCGGAGAAGGTTAATTTTGATGCTAAACAACGTGCTGAATTGATCTTAAAAATGCATGAGTTAACTAAGGAGAACATTGAGCGTATGAATGCTAAATATAAACTTGCTGGAGATAAGGGTAGAAAACATGTTGTGTTTGCACCTGGAGATCTTGTTTGGTTACATTTGCGTAAGGATAGATTTCCTGATTTGCGCAAATCAAAGCTAATGCCACGTGCTGATGGTCCTTTTAAGGTGTTAGAGAAAATAAATGATAATGCATATAAACTTGAGCTGCCTGCAGATTTTGGGGTTAGTCCCACTTTTAACATTGCAGATTTGAAGCCTTATTTGGGTGAGGAAGATGAGCTTCCGTCGATGATAGAGGCGAGGGTGTCCCGATCTTTCGATGAGATGATAGCTATCGTTTTTGGTGGAGTAGACTTTGACGATCCGACTACGAACGTGCGAGGACGTCGCGCCTTAGCAATCGCTAAACCAACTCCGAGAGGTTATTGACCACGCCGGAGCACAATCAACCTGACCACGAGGGTCTATCTCCTGCAAGCAAACGAAGAACAAGCAAGAACCTAAGATTTGCAATCTGGATATTGCGAATATAAGATGAAAGCTTTATTGATCAAGGTGGGGTTCTGTGACGTCTTGGTCTGGTCGTTGAACACAAACGAAGTACGCGAAGTTGCAGCTATGGCGAACTTTTAATCTAAACAAAACCCAAAGTCTAAACGGTGCCCTAAGGGCTGTATATATGGAGGAAGAGGAGGGGATTTCGTGGCCCTTGAAGGAGGGGTCCGAAACCAACCCTATCTCTTGTTTCCCCACACATACGGACTCTAAAAACAGCCTATACTCAAGTATTTCGAAATTACATGGGCCTGGCCCAATAATAAGGTGACGCAGCACCTATAATAGCCTCTGGACGAAATTTATGAAGTGGCATCTTGTATATTTCATCCAAGGCTTCCTGCACTCCTTATGGTGGCTTCAAAGTCCTGAAATCATCACTTGTAACTCCGTTCTTGTTCCCCTTGCGCATGCCATCATCTCCATGCTTGAACTTGCTCCAAGGTTCCTCTTTCTTGTCCAAGCTAGGCCCTTCATTTGTAAGCAAAACAAATGTATCCAATTTAGGCAGCATCATATTCTCATGAACATTAGAATCATTACCAAGAAACGAAAGTACCTGATAATTTAATTGGCGTGCGCGAGCTCTAGTAATTGGTCCAGTATGTATAGCAGCAGGGGCTGTGGGTGTAACAATGGTATTGATGTCCTCATCATCCTCCCCTTCTTCAAATGAAGTCGTCCTCGACGGAAGCTCATCTTCCTCACCCAAATAAGGCTTCAAATCTGCAATGTTAAAAGTGGGACTAACCCCAAAATCTGCAGGCAGCTCAAGTTTATATGCATTATCATTTATTTTCTCTAACACCTTAAAAGGACCATCAGCACGTGGCATTAGCTTTGATTTGCGCAAATCAGGAAATCTATCCTTACGCAAATGTAACCAAACAAGATCTCCAGGTGCAAACACAACATGTTTTCTACCCTTATCTCCAGCAAGTTTATATTTAGCATTCATACGCTCAATGTACTCCTTAGTTAACTCATGCATTTTTAAGATCAATTCAGCACGTTGTTTAGCATCAAAATTAACCTTCTCCGAAGATGGAAGAGGCAACAAATCAATTGGTGCACGAGGAAGGAAACCATACACAATTTCAAAAGGACACATCTTAGTAGTAGAATGCAATGAACGATTATAAGCAAATTCAATATGAGGCAAGCATTCTTCCCACATTTTCTTGTTATTCTTCAAAACAGCCCTAAGCATAGTAGACAATGTTCTATTGACTACTTCAGTTTGTCCATCAGTTTGGGGGTGACATGTAGTACTAAAAAGCAGTTTAGTCCCCAACTTAGCCCATAAACATCTCCAAAAGTGGCTAAGAAATTTAGTATCACGATCTGAAACAATAGTATTTGGCACACCATGCAAGCGTATAATTTCACGAAAGAACAAATCAGCAACATTGATGAGGACATCAATACCATTGTTACACCCACAGCCCCTGCTTCTATACATACTGGACCAATTACTAGAGCTCGCGCACGCCAATTAAAATATCAGGTACTTTCGTTTCTTGGTAATGATTCTAAAGTTCATGAGAATATGATGCTGCCTAAATTGGATACATTTGTTTTGCTTACAAATGAAGGGCCTAGCTTGGACAAGAAAGAGGAACCTTGGAGCAAGTTCAAGCATGGAGATGATGGCATGCACAAGGGGAACAAGAACGGAGTTACAAGTGATGATTTCAGGACTTTGAAGCCACCATAATGAGTGCAGGAAGCCTTGGACGAAATATACAAGATGTCACTTCATAAATTTCGTCCAGAGGCTATTATAGGTGCTGCGTCACCTTATTATTGGGCCAGGCCCATGTAATTTCGAAATACTTGAGTATAGGCTGTTTTTAGAGTCCGTATGTGTGGGGAACCAAGAGATAGGGTTGGTTTCGGACCCCTCCTTCAAGGGCCACGAAATCCCCTCCTCTTCCTCCATATATACAGCCCTTAGGGCACCGTTTAGACTTTGGGTTTTGTTTAGATTAAAAGTTCGCCATAGCTGCAACTTCGCGTACTTCGTTTGTGTTCAACGACCAGACCAAGACGTCACAGAACCCCACCTTGATCAATAAAGCTTTCATCTTATATTCGCAATATCCAGATTGCAAATCTTAGTTTCTTGCTTGTTCTTCGTTTGCTTGCAGGAGATAGACCGTCGTGGTCAGGTTGATTGTGCTCCGGCGTGGTCAATAACCTCTCGGAGTTGGTTTAGCGATTGCTAAGGCGCGACGTCCTCGCACGTTCGTAGTCGGATCGTCAAAGTCTACTCCACCAAAAACGATAGCTATCATCTCATCGAAAGATCGGGACACCCTCGCCTCTATCAAGTGGTATCAGATTCCCAAGTTGCTCGGTGAGATTTACAGTTTTTCGTAGTTTAGATCGAGTCTTAATAGAGGCAGCATCATATTCTCATGAACTTTAGAATCATTACCAAGAAACGAAAGTACCTGATATTTTAATTGACGTGCGCGAGCTCTAGTAATTGGTCCAGTATGTATAGAAGCAGGGGCTGTGGGTGTAACAATGGTATTGATGTCCTCATCATCCTCCCCTTCTTGAAATGAAGTCGTCCTCGACGGAAGCTCATCTTCCTCACCCAAATAAGGCTTCAGATCTGCAATGTTAAAAGTGGGACTAACCCCAAAATCTGCAGGCAGCTCAAGTTTATATGCATTATCATTTATTTTCTCTAACACCTTAAAAGGACCATCAGCACGTGGCATTAGCTTTGATTTGCGCAAATCAGGAAATCTATCCTTACGCAAATGTAACCAAACAAGATCTCCAGGTGCAAACACAACATGTTTTCTACCCTTATCTCCAGCAAGTTTATATTTAGTATTCATACGCTCAATGTTCTCCTTAGTTAACTCATGCATTTTTAAGATCAATTCAGCACGTTGTTTAGCATCAAAATTAACCTTCTCCGAAGATGGAAGAGGCAACAAATCAATTGGTGCACGAGGAAGGAAACCATACACAATTTCAAAAGGACACATCTTAGTAGTAGAATGCAATGAACGATTATAAGCAAATTCAATATGAGGCAAGCATTCTTCCCACATTTTCTTGTTATTCTTCAAAACAGCCCTAAGCATAGTAGACAATGTTCTATTGACTACTTCAGTTTGTCCATCAGTTTGGGGGTGACATGTAGTACTAAAAAGCAGTTTAGTCCCCAGCTTAGCCCATAAACATCTCAAAAAGTGGCTAAGAAATTTAGTATCACGATCTGAAACAATAGTATTTGGCACACCATGCAAGCGTATAATTTCACGAAAGAACAAATCAGCAACATTAACAGCATCATCGCTTTTATGACATGGTATAAAGTGTGCCATTTTCGAGAACCTATCCACGACAACAAATATGCTATCCCTCCCCTTCTTTGTTCGAGGTAAACCTAAAACAAAGTCCATAGATATATCCTCCCAAGGAACACTAGGTACAGGCAAAGGCATATATAAACCATGAGGATTGAGTCGTGACTTAGCTTTTTGACATGTAGTGCAGCGAGCAACAAAACGCTCAACATCCCGTCTCATCTTTGGCCAAAAGAAATGTGTAGCAAGTATATCCTCCGTCTTCTTCACGCCAAAGTGTCCCATTAATCCTCCTCCATGCGCCTCCGGCAACAACAAAAGACGAACGGAGCTAGCTGGAATGCATAGCTTGTTAGCACGAAACACAAATCCATCGTTAACGACGAACTTGTTCCATGTTCTCCCTTCCTTACAATTCTGCAATACATCTTTAAATTCAGCATCATGCACATATTGATCTTTGATGGTCTCCAAACCAAATATTTTAAAGTCAAGTTGTGAAAGCATAGTATAACGACGAGACAATGCATCAGCAATAACATTTTCTTTACCCTTCTTGTGTTTAATGACATAAGGGAAAGTCTCAATAAATTCAACCCATTTAGCATGTCTACGGTTCAGTTTTGCTTGACTTTTAATGTGTTTCAAAGATTCATGATCAGAATGTATAACAAATTCTTTGGGCCATAAATAATGTTGCCATGTTTCTAAGGTCCGAACAAGAGCATATAATTCTTTATCATAAGTAGAATAGTTCAGACTAGGCCCACTCAATTTTTCAGAAAAGTATGCAACAGGTTTGCCATCTTGTAATAAAACACCTCCTAATCCAATTCCACTAGCATCACATTCAAGCTCAAAAGTCTTATTAAAATCAGGAAGTTGGAGTAAAGGAGCATGTGTCAACTTATCTTTCATTACCGTGAAGGCTTCTTCCTGTGAGGTACCCCAAACAAAAGGCACATCCTTCTTTGTAAGCTCATTGAGAGGTGCAGCAATGGTGCTGAAATCTCTCACAAAACGCCTATAGAAACCAGCGAGTCCAAGAAAACTCCTCACTTGAGTGACTGTTTTGGGCTGTGGCCAACTCTCAATAGCTTCAATCTTGGCTTTATCAACTTCAATTCCCTGTGGAGTAACAACATAGCCAAGAAAAGATACTCGGTCGGTGCAAAAGGTGCACTTCCCAAGGTTACCAAACAAACGTGCATCACGTAAAGCAATAAAAACAGCACGTAAATGTTCCAAATGTTCCTCCAAAGATCTGCTATAAATCAGTATATCATCAAAATAGACTACCACAAATCGTCCAATGAAAGCACGTAAAACTTCGTTCATTAATCTCATGAATGTACTAGGTGCATTAGTTAACCCAAAAGGCATGACTAACCAATCATATAATCCAAACTTTGTTTTAAATGCTGTTTTCCATTCATCCCCCAATTTCATACGAATTTGATGGTATCCACTACGCAAATCAACTTTGGAGAATATTGTAGAGCCACTCAATTCATCAAGCATATCATCTAGTCTAGGAATAGGATGACGATAACGAATAGTAATATTATTAATGCCTCTACAATCAACACACATACGCGATGTACCATCCTTTTTCGGCACTAGAATAATAGGAACAGCACAAGGACTAAGGGATTCGCGTATATAACCTTTGTCGAGCAACTCCTGTACTTGACGCATAATCTCCTTCGTCTCCTCTGGATTGGTACGGTATGGCGCACGGTTTGGCAACGAAGCACCGGGAATTAAGTCAATCTGATGCTCA
The DNA here is from genome assembly GCA_011799875.1 of Thinopyrum elongatum. Classification (NCBI taxonomy): domain Eukaryota; kingdom Viridiplantae; phylum Streptophyta; class Magnoliopsida; order Poales; family Poaceae; genus Thinopyrum; species Thinopyrum elongatum. The sequence continues at coordinate 328,823,456 of CM022298.1, forward strand.
ATCCCGCGAATAGGTGGTAATCCCGGTGGCACGTCTCTTGGAAAGACGTCAGCGAACTCCTGCAAAATGTTAGTGACAGCAGGAGGCAAAGAGGAAGGCACGTCCTCGAATGAAAATAATGCCTCTTTGCACACAAAAGCATAGCAAACAGATTTGCTTAAATCTAGCTCATCAATATCAGATTTGGTGGCAAGTAAACACGCACTTTTCAATTTAATTTCAGAAGCAACACTAGATGGTTTATTATTAGGCTTCATTTGTTGCTCAAATTCTTTTGCCACAATCTGATTTTCACTCTTAGTTTTCTCCTGTTTTGCTTTACCAGCTCAGGTACGAGATCATGACCATCTTCCTAAACTGAAATTGAATATTCCACCATTTGAGGGTAGATATGTTCCTGATATATATCTTACTTGGGAGTTAGAAACTGAACACCGTTTTACATGTTTACAATATCCCGAGGAGAGACGTGTTGCTGCTGCTGTTTACCTGGCTCTCACTTGATAAAGGCGAGGGTCTCAAAACGCTCCCTGGGACCGAAAAATAGGATAGGGAAAAAATATTTTTGACTGCCGAAATTTTGGCCTAAAAATTGCCAGGGGGTCTCCAGACTCTCTCTTTTTTTTTCCGAATCCTACTCAGGCAAGGAAACACGAATCGGAAAATAGATGGGTCTCGAAAACAAACCTAATAGGAAAAGAACTTGGATTGGTGGTGGATATATGGTGGTAGGATATGGCAGCGGTGGTGGTATATGGCAGCGGTGGTGGTATATGGTGCGGCGGCGGCGTGACAAACTGTGACAGAACTCGAAACTCTAAAGGACTAGACGCTAAGACCAGCAACTAGACACGACGATGCAACCGCAAATTCAACAAAGCAAAAACCCTAAAAATACTATGCAAAGGCTCAGATTGGTTCGGATATGATGAACTAACCCTAATATTTTTTTTTGGCTTTTTCGTGGACTGTAGTTATGAAGAACAGACTCGATCTAAACTACGAAAAACTGTAAAATCTCACCGAGCAACCTGGAAATCTGATACCACTTGATAAAGGCGAGGGTGTCCCGATCTTTCGATGAGATGACAGCTATCGTTTTTGGTGTAGTAGACTTTGATGATCCGACTACGAACGTGCGAGGACGTCGCGCCTTAGGAATCGCTAAACCAACTCCGAGAGGTTATTGACCACGCCGGAGCAGAATCAACCTGACCACGAGGGTCTATCTCCTGCAACCAAACGAAGAACAAGCAAGAAACTAAGATTTGCAAACTGGATATTGCGAATATAAGATGAAAGCTTTATTGATCAAGGTGGGGTTCTGTGACGTCTTGGTCTGGTCGTTGAACACAAACGAAGTACGCGAAGTTGCAGCTATGGCGAACTTTTAATCTAAACAAAACCCAAAGTCTAAACGGTGCCCTAAGGGCTGTATATATGGAGGAAGAGGAGGGGATTTCGTGGCCTTTGAAGGAGGGGTCCGAAACCAACCCTATCTCTTGTTTCCCCACACATACGGACTATAAAAACAGCCTATACTCAAGTATTTCGAAATTACATGGGCCTGGCCCAATAATAAGGTGATGCAGCACCTATAATAGCCTCTGGACGAAATTTATGAAGTGGCATCTTGTATATTTCGTCCAAGGCTTCATGCACTCATTATGGTGGCTTCAAAGTCCTGAAATCATCACTTGTAACTCCGTTCTTGTTCCCCTTGTGCATGCCATCATCTCCATGCTTGAACTTGCTCCAAGGTTCCTCTTTCTTGTCCAAGCTAGGCCCTTCATTTGTAAGCAAAACAAATGTATCCAATTTAGGCAGCATCATATTCTCATGAACTTTAGAATCATTACCAAGAAACGAAAGTACCTGATATTTTAATTGGCGTGCGCGAGCTCTAGTAATTGGTCCAGTATGTATAGAAGCAGGGGCTGTGTGTGTAACAATGGTATTTATGTCCTCATCAGCAGAGTACCAAGCAACATCAACGTCACCACAACTAGAGACGAAAGTACAATACAGAGCAAGAGCCACTGGTGCATAGGCCACACAGAACATGGTACGCAGACCCAGGCAAGGTCACAAATGAAAGGGCACGCATGGCAACAGCCTACCCCTAAAGCTCAGAGGAGATGACACTAAGCTTGAGCATGAACACCATCAGCTGGAGACGCTTGAAGATTGGCACAAGCCCGTACTTTACAAATCGGTTTCTCCAGAGCTTCCCGGTCCGCAGGTTTAGTCAATGATTTCCAGCGCTGCAAGAATATAGACATTTTAAACAGGAAATCAGCAGGTTTCTTAGGGAAAATGCCCTCAATGGTGAAGTTATTCCTGGTGGTCCATAAAGCCCAACACAAAGAGCCCAAGCCAACCCAAAACACCCGTTTAACCCTGCCCTGTAACCCAGCGGACAACCCACAGAGCTTGTCAAAAGAATTGGGGGCCCAGGAAACGTGAAGCCAAGACCGGACGTAACACCAAGCCAGCTTAGCCAACAAACACCCGAAAAAGATGTGGTTGGCATCCCCCAGTTCATAACATAGCATGTACCGATCAGAGCCAGGACCATTATGCTTCCGAATTTGATCGGTTGGGGCAGTCTACCCCTAAAGGCCTGCCAGAGAAAGATCTTGATATTAGGAGGCACCTTTGCCGTCAAAACCAACTTGAATCTAGAAATAGGCAGGCCAGAAATAAGACGGGCATAGAGAGTTAACCGAAAACCTTCCAGATGCCATATGAGGCGAGGCAACAGAGTCCCCCTCCTCCAAGAGCGAAGGGAACACGACAGCAAGGGGGTGCCAGTCACCCAACTTTGTAGGAGAAAGAGACCTTCAAAAACCCAAGTCCCAATCATTACAAGAGAGCTGAAAGATTGAGATCTCAGGATGTGGGCTGTAAGAAATCAGCACAAGGAAGGAAACAGCTAAAGGAGAATCACTAGACCACCAATCCAACCAAAAATAGGTAGATTTACCATTTCAGACCAAAAACTTAACATTATTACGGAAACATCACAAAGTTTAACAAAATCTTTCCAAAACTGGGACCCGTGGGAGTCCGAAACAAACATTGGGCTACCAGTGGGGAAGTATTTAGCTTTCAACAAATCGAACCAAAGGGTGCCAGTGGTAGCCGTCATTATCCTCCACCACCATTTGATGATGAGGCACTGGTTCATAATCGAAGTTTTCAGGATGCCCACCCCCCAGGTTTTTGGACCTGCAAATAATTTTCCACTTCATAAACCTATATTTGTGTTTGTTATCCGCAACATTCCAGAAGAAGGCACCTCTATGCTTGTCAAATCCATCATGGGTCCCTTGAGAGAGGCGAAAGAAGCCCATAGTAAACATGGGGAGAGAAGTGAGGCACACATTAGTAAGGCAAACTTTCCTGGCGTAAGTATTGTACCTGCCCCACCATGGCATAACCCTATTCCCCACTTTAGTAACTAGAGGCCGAAATTCCTTCGCACACAGATGGTGAGCAGAAATAGGAAGGCCCAAGTATTTGAAAGGAAAGGAGCCAAGACTACAGTTGAGGAGCTGAGCAACCCACATGGCCTCAGACTTCGTAGCTCCTGTCACAATCACCTCGCTTTTAGCAAAGTTAATCTTCAGCCCCGACAAGGCCTCAAAACATAGGAGAAGAAACTTAAGATGAGCAAGGCAAGCATCATTGACTTCAACCATAATGATAGTGTCATCAGTGTATTGGAGGTGGGTAATACCATGGGGTAAAAGGTGAGAAGGAGAAATTTGGCCAGCAACCACAGCCCGATCCAATATACATGATAAAGCATCTGCAACAAAATTAAAAAGCAGCGGAGACACTGGGTCCCCTTGCCTAAGCCCCCTATCATTGGCAAAGAATTTACTAATCGTACCATTAACCGCCACTGCAGTGTGACCACCAGAAATGAGCTGCATCACCGGATGCACATAGGCAACATCAAAGCCCTTAGTAGTGAGGACCCGGCGAAGGAAGTCCCAACTAACCGAGTCGTATGGCTTCTCGAAGTCAACCTTGAGAATGATGGCCCTAGCATCCCTAACCCTAAGATCATGAACAACCTCATGCAGGCATAAGATACCGTCAAGAATATAACGCCCCTTAACAAAAGCAAATTGGGTGGGGCTAAGAACGTGATGAGCCACCGGGGAGAGATGCATGGCAAACCTTTGGCCAGGAACTTGGAAAATTTGTTACTGAGAGTAATGGGGTGAAACTAGGAAAGAGAAACAGCACCCTTAACTTTAGGTATGAGCGACATGATAGCGTAGTTAAGTCTGGAAATGTCCACAATCCCCAAACAAAAACCTTGAATCACATCACACACCAAATCGTGCAACACCAGCCAGAATTTCCGAAAGAAAGGGATGGAGAACCAGTCCGGATCAGAAGCAGAATTCACATTAGCAGAGTTAATCACGGCCTCAATCTCCTCAGAAGAAAGTGGAAGCATAAGGGCTCAGTTTTCCTCCTCCAACACCCTACAAGACGTGGCCCATAGAGGGACAGATCACAAAGCCCGAAACTGGCCTGGCAACCAAAAGAGAAGAGAAGAAGTGTTGGACATGATCGAGAATGAGGCTTGGGTCAGAAACCCTCAGATTATCAATCAGCAGGCTATTAATCGCGCAGCAACTCCTCCTACCATTAGCAATCGCAAAGAAATAGGCTGTTAGGGAGTCCCCTCTAAGAATGCAATTGATCGTGCCACGCTGTTTCAAGTAGGTTTCAGCCATCCTATGCAACTGCATGAGCGCAGCCTCAAGATCATAGCGCTGCTGCCAGCCTGCGGTCAACAGCCCACCAGCGTCAGAAATCGCATCCAACGCGCTGACCTGACCCATCAGATCATGCTTCTACTTTTGGGCCTCTGCCGCCCTGTTATGGCCCCAACCCTTAAGGAATTTCCTAAGTTGGTACGAACAGAAATGTCAGTCGTCCATGGGGCCAAACGACCGAGAACTAGACGCCAGGAGGGAAGTAATTTTATTAGAGATCAGGTCACAGAACCTGTCCACCTGCAACCATGAAGCATCAAACTGAAACCTAGAGGTCCCCATTGGGGAAAGAATAACCAAATCCAACACTAGGAGAGAATGATCCGACCAAACATGGGGAAGGCCAGACAAGGAAGCCCGTGCGAACAGCATATCCCACGCATGTGAGGAGAACACGCGATCAAGCATGGAGCGCATCGGATTAGACTGATGGTTAGGCCACGTAAAGCGAGACCCATACCTTGGGATTTCATGCAAGGCACAATCAGCAATGAAGTCATTAAAGGAATCAACTAGAGGCCACGAGAAGTTAGAATTATTCTTATCATACGGGGACCTAAGCAAAATAAAATCATCGCCAATAAGCAGGGGGAGGTTACAGGAGTCAACTTTAGTCGTGAGCTTGTCCAAGAACAAAGATGAAAGCGAATGATCAGCGAGCCTGTACACAACCAAGATCTCCCAGAGTACATTCAAACTGTTGTTAAGCACCACCATGCTAGCCCAAAAAATACCATGATCAAAAGCAACAAAATCAAAAGAGTCCAACTTGCTTCCAATAAGGATACCGCCAGTATGACCAGAGGCAGGCAAACATCTCTACACAAAGTGATCAACACCGACAATGGAAGACAGCTCATTATTAGAGAAAGAAGCTTTGAAAGTTTCGATAGGACAAACCAAATCAGAGTTAACATGACGAACTAGATCACGGATCTGGTCTCGACGCCCCTAGCACCGAAACCCCTAATATTCTAGAAAATAGATTTCATTTAAAGGATAAATTTTTGATGTGAAGACTAGACCTTGATATGTCTCCAATGTATCTATAATTTTTTATTGTTCCATGCTATTATAGTATCAACCTTGGATGTCTTATATGCAATTACAAGCAATTATATATCATTTTTGGGACTAACCTATTAACTTAGTGCCTAGTGCCACTTTATGTTTTTTTGCCTATTTTTTGTTTTTCAGAATATCAGTACCAAACGAAATCCAAATGCCATGAAACTTTTTGGAGATTTTTTCTGGACATAAGAGACCCTGTAAGCTTCGAGAGAGGGCCAGAAGAAGAACCAGTGGCCCACAAGGTACCAGGGTGTGCCCTGGTGGCTCGTGGGGCCCACGAGGCTCAGTTTGACCTAACTCCTTATAAATTCTCTAAAATCAGGAAACCAACGGAGAGCCACCCAAAACACTTTTTAAGCCGCCGCAAGTTCTTGTTCTCGCGAGATCCCATCTGGAGGCCTTTTCCGGCACTCTGCCAGAGGGGGAATCAATTATGGAGGGGCTCTACATCAAACTTGTTGCCCTTCCGATGATGTGTGAGTAGTTTACCACAGACCTACGGGTCCATAGTTAGTGGCTAGATGGCTATCTCTCTCTCTCTCTTCGATCTTCTATACAATGTTCTCCTTGATGTTCTTGGAGTTCTATTCGATGTAATCACTTTTTGCGGTGTGTTTGTTGGGATCTGATGAATTATGAGTTTATGATCAGATTATCCATGAATATTATTTGGGTCTTCTTTGAACTCTTATATGCATGATTATTATAGCTTTGTATTTCTCTTCGATCTATTGATTTGGTTTGGCCAACTAGATTGATTTTTCTTGCAATGGGAGAGGTGCTTTGTGATGGGTTCGATCTTGCGGTGCTCAATCCTAGTAACAAAAGGGGACATGACACATATTTTTATTGTTTCCATTAAGGATAAAAGGATGGGGTTGTATCACGCAACCGCCTCGTATGTGAGCAAGAGGAAGAACTTCGTTGAGCACGACAAGAAGAAGCCGCCCGACGTGAAGAGCAACAAGAACGGCAAAACCGAGCGCATATGCCTCGTCCTCCTCCACGCCAAGAGCGCTATCACGAAGAACGTGAAGTTGACGACCCTCCCCCACGTCAAGAGCGACGTCAAGCGGATCGAGTGCGTGAAGACCCTCCCCCACACCAAGAGCGACATCAAAACCGCCACTATGATGAAGAACTCCACTACGGCAAGCTCAAGTTCACCATGCCCAAGTTCTACGGAAGCAACAATCCCGAAGAATATCTCTCATCGGCATGAAAAGTCGATAAGATATTCCTTCTTCACAACTACGACGTGGAAAAGAAGATCGCCATGGCATCCCTCGAGTTTCAATACTACGTCCTCATTTGGTGGGAACAAGTGATCGAGCGACGCCGCGAGAGAGGTGAACCACCCATCACAACTTGGCCACAAATGAAGGATGTCATGAGAGCTCGCTTCATGCCTACACACTACGCCCATGATCTCTTCAAGATGTTGCAACTCCTCAAGAATGGCACGAAGATGGTGGAAGAATACTATCAAGAAATGGAGATTGCCATGATAAGAGCAAATGTCAAGGAAGATGACGAGCAGACTATGGCACAATTCTTGAACGGCCTCAATCATCCAATCAAGAAGATCGCCGACTTCCAACCCTACTCCAACCTTCTCGAGCTAGTTCATCAAGCGACCAAGGCCGAGCGACAAGTACAAGATGACTTCAAGTACGCCAAGTACTCTTCCAAGACCTACGGCTCATACACTCAAGCCCCCATGACTTTGGCACCTCCTACCTCAACTAGAGCATCACCAAGTACCGGAGACAAGTCAAGTTCCAAGCAAGCCCCTTCCTCGACTCATCCTCCGACAAGCAACTACAAGTCCAAGACTCCCTCATCATTGACGCCACCGGATGACCCCATCAAGACAAGTTCTCTCAAGTGCTTCACATGTGGTGGTCGTGGACACAAGTCCTTCCAATGCATCAACCGGCGAACCATGATTGCGAATGATGATGGCACATACGACTCCATGAGCGAAGAAGAAATGGAAGCACTCGAGCACGTCGCCATGCATCGTTGAGTGAATGAAAAAGAAAATGAGCAAGTCTTTTGTGGTAATGATTCAAGTCCCGCTCTCATGGTCTCCAAGGTCTTGATGCTTCAACACCAACAAGATGAAGACCAACGGTGTCACGTCTTCCACACCAAGGCCGGCATCAACGGGCGTTCCGTGAAAGTCATCATCGACGGAGGAAGTTGCCACAACTTGGCAAGTGACAAGCTATGTTCCAAGCTACAATTGGTCAAGAAGAAGCATCCTCACCCCTAGAAGGTCCAATGGCTTAGTGACTCCGACACCATTCAAGTGGAGCACACCGTGCAAGTTTCGTTCAAGATTGGTGCTTACGAGGACACATTGGAGTGTGATGTGGTTCCCATGTTAGTGTGCCATCTTATCTTGGGAAGACCTTGGCAATTCGACCGCGACGTCATCCACAACGGAAGAACAAACCACTATAGCTTCAAGATGAAGGGAAGGGAGTACATGCTATGACCTATGTCACCAAGCCAAGTGATCGCCGACAAGCAAGCATCCACCCATTGTAGAGAGACTAGTGAGAGAGTGAACCACCACAAACAGAATGAGAGCCACAAGCCCAAAATGAGTGACTCCACACCACGAGAGAAGAACTTAGTCCTCCTAGCCACAAAAAGAGAGATGAAGAAGTGTGTGAGAACCCATCTAGTGTCATACACTATGTCCTAGTGTGCAAAGATGAAGCGGCAAGGACAAACAGTTCTAACCATCTACCTCTACTGTTGTCTCAATTATTGCAGGAATTCATGGATGTCATTCCCGATGAGCTAACCCCCGGTCTTCCTCTTCTACGTGGCATCGAACACCGGACCGACCTCATCCCCGTCGCACCTCTTCTGAACAAGGCTCCATACCGCGTCAACCCCAAAGAAACCAAAGAAATACAAAGGCAACTCCAACATCTCATAGACCATGGACGTGTGCGTGAAGTTTGAGCCCTTGTGTTGTACCGATCATTCTCGTGCCTAAGAAAGATGGTAGTTTTCGCATGTGTTCCGATTGTAGACCAATAAATGCTATCACGATTCGCTATAGGCATCCCATTCCTCGCCTTGATGATATGCTAGATGAGCTTAGCGGTGCCACCATTTTCTCAAAAATTGATCTTAAAAGTGGCTATTACCAAATACGCATTCAAGAAGTTGATGAGTGGAAAACCGCTTTTAAAACCAAATTTGGCTTGTACGAGTGGTTAGTTATGCCTATGGGTTTATTCGAAGCACCCGGTACTTTCATGCGTGTTATGCATTATATGCTTCGCCCATACATTGGCGTGTTTGTTGTGGTCTACTTTGATGACATACTTATGTTTAGCAAATCGCTCAAAGATCATGTAACTCATATTAGAGCCGTTTTGCAAACTCTTCGAAAAGAGCGACTTTATGCCAATATGGAAAAATGCACTTTTGGTGTTGACAAGATTGTTTTCTTGGGCTTTGTTGTGTCTTCAAAGGGTGTTCATGTTGATGAGTCTAAAATTGAAGCAATTAAAACTTGGCCACAACCCACTAATTTGAAACAAGTGCGTAGTTTCCTTGGTCTAGCGGGTTTTTATTGTCGCTTTGTGAAAGACTTTAGCAGTATTGCCTCACCGTAGCATGACTTGAGTAAGAAGAATGCACCCTTTGTTTGGGGACCCTCGCAATCTACCGCATTTGATGAGCTCAAATCTTTGCTCGCACATGCTCCAATTCTTGCATTGCCTATTTCAACAAAACTTTTGAGGTTCATTGTGATGCTAGTGGTAATGGAATTGGTGGAGTTTTGATGCAAGAAAAGCAACCCATTGCATATTTTAGTGAAAAACTTTCCGGAGCTCAACTTAACTATCCCATCTATGACAAAGAATTGTATGCTTTAGTGCGAGTATTGCATGTTTGGGAGCATTATCTTCGTCCACATGAATTTGTCGTACATACCGATCATGAGACACTAAAGTACCTTAAAGGTCAAACCAAGTTGAATAAACGACATGCTAAATGGAGTGAATTTATTGAATCTTTTCCTTATGTGATCAAGTACATTAAGGGTAAAGAAAACGTTGTGGCGGATGCTCTTTCCCGCAAGTGCATGTTAATTACTCAACTTGAATTGAATGCTATTGGCTTTGAGCATATTAAAGATCTTTATGCACATGATGTTTCATTCGCGCTTCCTTATGCCAAATGCCTTGATAACACTTGTTGGGAGAACTATTATCTCAAGAATGGCTACCTTATGCACGCTAACAAACTTTGTATACCCAAGTCTTCGCTTCGTTTGTTACTTTTGCAAGAGGCTCATGGCGGAGGACTTATGGGACATTTCTGGCACGACAATACCTTTGTGTCGGTGCAACAAACATTCGCGTTTGTTGCCCGGACTTATACATAGGCGTACTGGCATCGCGTGTGCAGCACCAAACTACAAAGCAAGGCCAAGCCAGAGAAACCGCTCTTTGAGAGATCAAGGAGCGGATCAAGAAGACCAAGACAAACAAACAAGATAGCAGAGCATCACCTTGGGGAGGCCTCCCTTGCCGGGCAGGAGAGCCTGGCCGGGTCGAAGTAGCCCTAGGGACAAATCTGAAACTTCCTCGGTAGGCTTGCCGGGCTTGCCAGGGGCGAGGACTCCCGCCAAGGCACCACCGCTCCACCGCACCACAACATAAATCACTTATCAATGCGGTGTCGAGCCTCCTAATGATTAAGTGGCTTCCATGAAGCACGTGGCGTCCCGTTGGAAGACAGGTTATCCTCGCATGACACCCATCCAGGGGCGTGTCGAACAGATAAGAAGAAGTTGATTAGGCGGCACGGCAGGCTTGCCGGGCTTCACCCTCCACATGAAACAAAGCAGTGCATTTAATGCACTTTGTCCTAACTGCCAGAGTTAGGTATGATAGCACTGTTTTGCAACTGTGGTTACCCCTTGAGCTATAAAAGGAGGTCTGAGACAAACTAACAAAGGATTCGGACCCTTGCACACTTGTACGCGCATAGCACCTTTCCCCGAGGCCACCTTGCCGGGCTTGAGCGCTACGTGTTCTTCGTGTTCCTCCATCCAATCCACCAAAGCAGGAGTAGGGTTTTAAGCTTCCCAGCGGTCCGAACCTGGGTAAAAACCACCAGTGTCACCACCGTCGTGCTGTTTCATGGCCTCCGCTCTTTGTGTAACGTGGCCTTCCCCCTTGCTGAACCACAAAGGGGCTAATGGCCCCATAGGTGATCGTGTTCCTCCATGACATCTTTGGCGCACCAGGTAGGGGGGAATCGCTTGCGCGAACCCGAGGCTGTGAACAACGCGTCGATCATCATCATCATCGTCTTCATCCATGGCGCCCAAGAAGAAACCCGGTGCAACTGTGCACCCTTCCACTTCGGAGGCCCCCTCGCATGCGGACGCCATAGGCGCCGCATCAGCGTTAGGCGAGGTGGGCACCGCGGGTGATGCGACCGGCGCAGGCGGTGCCATCGTTGTGTCCCCCATGGTCAAAGTTGGAGCAGGAGACGCCGGGGAAGGGCAGCATCAACAACATCCCGACGGCCATAACCCGCAAGTCGCGGGTGGAGGGAACGTTCAGTCTCAACCCCGCCCCCCCCCTGCCGCACTAGCAGGCATAGCCATAGCAACAACGCCTGCTCTAGCGCAAGTCATGACCCTCTAGCAGTGCCTACCACAGGTGCGCCTACTGGGCATGCGCCTTGCCTGGATCAAGGCGACCAAGACGAAGCACTGAACGGGGTTGCCAATCCCCGAGCATGCCCTACTCATCACCAGATTGCCTTGGCGACGGTTTGCAATGGCAAGAACGCGGTGACGCCCCTGCTGGTGCTACCAAGAGTCGAGCAACGTCACGCTCTGCCTCGTCAGCTATGCCGAGCACCGCTACTGAAGCCATGGCACAGGCCCAACTTCTGCTAAGATTCCTGTCGGTAGCTGATCAAATGGATGAGTGGAGAGCCACCATCCAGAATCTGATCTGCTTTGCCGAAGCCGAAAAATCTCAGCAGGCAGAGACATCGCGGTACCCGCGAACAACAACAGCAGCCCGGACTGCTGGCCACGTTGAGGGGGGGCGCACTGACGGTGCAGTCCCCTCCACGGCAGCAAGCCCAGAGGCAGCAACAAGAGCAACGTGTCCACGAACCCGACGAAGCATCGATGGCCTCGTCTGATCCACGAGCTCATCGGGATCAGCGGCAGGTCCTGGAGGATCGGCGGAGGGAAGATGCATGCGTCACCATAGAGCAGCGCTGGGAGACCTGCGCCTAGTGATGGCGGGTACCTACCTTTCTAGGTTGGGTGCCCTGCCTTCACTCGTGAGCTGCGGCATGTCCGCTGGCCATCTGCCCACGTCTTCAAGCCTGAGTTACCAGAAAAATATGATGGAAAGTTAAACCCGGCAGAGTTCCTGAGCATTTACACAATTGCTGTTCAAGCCGCCGGGGGCAAGGATGAAAAGGTGTTCGCCAACTACTTCCCTTTGGCACTCAAGCCAAATGTGAGGTCGTGGCTGATGCACCTGCCAGAGAACTCCATTTCATCATGGACTGACTTGTGCAACAAATTTGTTGGCGCCTTCACGGGTAGCCATCAAGAGCCCGGGAGGCCCAGTGAGTTGCAAGTCCTTCCACAGAAGGAAGGGGAGAGCTTGCGAAAGTATATGCAGAGGTTCAGCTGAGTACACAGGAACATTCCAAAAATACATCCAGCGGCAGTGATTACCGCGTTCCACTTGAACGTGCGCAACAGAAGGATACGGTCCAAAATCAACGTTTGGCTGCCCAAGACCATCAATGAGCTATACACCTTGGCAGATAAATGTGCTCGGGCTGAGGAAGAAAGGCGACTTCCCGGGGAGGAGGATGGCGTCGAGGTTGATTCGGAGGACGACGACGAGACCGCTAACCCGAAGAGGAGGAGCCGGAGGTGCAATAAGAAATGCAAGGAGATGTCAGTATTGGCCGTTGATGGCTCTGGCGATCTCAGCACCGGCAAGAAGGCCAAAACCGAAGCCCCCGGCAAGGAAGCTGCCGCATGCGCTGATTGCTGGAAGGCTGCGGCGGCAGAGAAAGCTGGGAAGTCCGATGGGCCATACTGCAAAATCCACCGCACTAAGGGTCATGATCTCCAAGAATGCCACCAAGTTGAGCAGCTTGTTAAAAAGCAAAAGGTAGAGTATGAGAAGCGCGACAGGGAGAGAGACCAGTAAGGTGCTGGCGGAAAAGGCCGTGGCAGCAGGGGGCTGCCGTGTCAAGGCCCCTCAGCAGAAAGAGAAGCCTGCCAGAGGCCGTGAGAAAAAGAAGGGGATGATGTGAGTGATGAAGAAGATGAGGAAGAAACCAGCGAGCAAGAATTCCAGAAGCAACTGAAGCCATGTGCATTGATGGAGGTGTGTCCCTACACTCCTCTCACTGTCAGCTCAAGCAGTGGGCACGTGAGGTCAATGCCGTAGAGCCAGCTGCCGACTCCCAGAAGCCACTCAAGTGGTCCCGCACGCCTATCATCTTTGATGAAGAGGATCACCCTGACCGCACTACTGCAGTAGGGTGTTTGCCGTTGTTGGTTTCTCTTGGTTTCACCAACAATCAGCAACCTTAAAGTGACAAAGATGCTAGTTGACAGTGGGGCTGGGCTGAATCTGATCTCCCCCAAAGTGGTTAGCAAGTTACATATCCCTGATGAAGAGCTCAAGGTTACTGGCACGTTCCAAGGAATCAACCCCAGTAGGAGCCGTCCTAAGGGAAAGATTACGCTGACGGTAACGTTTGGTGGAGAGCTGAACTACCAGACCGAGAGGGTTGTGTTTGACGTTGTTGAACTTCCCTTGCCATACAATGGGATTATTGGTCGTCCGGCTCTGGCAAAGTTCATGGCAGCGTCCCACTATGCCTACAACACTTTGAAGATGCGAGGGCCAATGGGCATCAATCTCCATCCCATCAGACAAGAAAGATGCAATCATATGTGTGGACAAGATGTAACGGGATGCAGTAGCAGCTGAGGCTGCAGCAACCGCAGCTCCCGCCATAGAAACAAAGAAGGGAAAGAAGGCTAGCAGAGACGCCGGCAAGGAATCCGGGAAGCGCGCCTCTCCGGAGTGCGCTGCACCTGTTGATGACCTGCAGGAGAGTTCCACTAGTAAGAGATCCAAGGTTGCTTCACCTGCTGTGAAGAAGGTCCCGGCAAGGCAGGATGGCGCTGACGGTACGTTCACCATTAGCGCCAGCCTTGATGACAAATAGGAAAGCGCACTCGTTGCCTTCCTGCGGGCGAATGTCGATGTGTTTGCTTGGCAACCATATGACATCCCCGGTGTTCCCAGGGAGGTAATCGAGCACCACCTTAATGTCTGCCCTCACGCTTGGCCCGTCAAGCAGAAGGTTAGAAAGCAAGCTTTGGAGCAGCAGTAATTCATTACCGAGGAAATCAAGAAACTTGAAGCAGCTGGTTTGGTCAGAGGAGTGCTGCATCCAACCTGGTTGGCGAACCCAGTGGTGGTGTGCAAGGAAACTGGGAAATGGAGGCTTTGTATTGATTTCACAGAATTGAACAAGCGTGCCCGAAGGACCCTTTTCCCCTGCCGTGCATCGATCATATTGTAGACTCCACTTCCGGGTGTGATCTGCTTTCCTTTTTGGACGCGTACTCTGGGTACCATCAGATATTCATGTCCAAGGAAGATGAAGAGAAGACCGCGTTCATAACTCCATGTGGCACGTACTGCTTTGTACGCATGCCTTTCGGGTTAAAGAGTGCTGGATCCACTTTTGCAAGGGCAGTACAAATTGGTTTTGAGCCTCAGCTGCATAGGAATATAGAAGCTTACATGGATGACATCATGGTCAAAACCAAGGACAGATCAACACTCATTCAAGATTTAGAAGAGACCTTTGCAAACTTGCGCAAGATCAATTTGAAGTTAAACCCTGAGAAGTGTGTGTTTGGTGTTCCCTCCGGCAAGCTACTTGGTTTCTTTGTGTCCCAGCAGGGGATAGAGGCCATGATGAGGACATCAATACCATTGTTACACCCACAGCCCCTGCTTCTATACATACTGGACCAATTACTAGAGCTCGCGCACGTCAATTAAAATATCAGGTACTTTCGTTTCTTGGTAATGATTCTAAAGTTCATGAGAATATGATGCTGCCTAAATTGGATACATTTGTTTTGCTTACAAATGAAGGGCCTAGCTTGGACAAGAAAGAGGAACCTTGGAGCAAGTTCAAGCATGGAGATGATGGCATGCACAAGGGGAACAAGAACGGAGTTACAAGTGATGATTTCAGGACTTTGAAGCCACCATAATGAGTGCAGGAAGCCTTGGACGAAATATACAAGATGTCACTTCATAAATTTCGTCCAGAGGCTATTATAGGTGCTGCGTCACCTTATTATTGGGCCAGGCCCATGTAATTTCGAAATACTTGAGTATAGGCTGTTTTTAGAGTCCGTATGTCTGGGGAAACAAGAGATAGGGTTGGTTTCGGACCCCTCCTTCAAGGGCCACGAAATCCCCTCCTCTTCCTCCATATATACAGCCCTTAGGGCACCGTTTAGACTTTGGGATTTGTTTAGTTAAAAGTTAGCCATTGCAACTTCGTGTACTTCGTTTGTGTCCAACGACCAGACCAAGACCGCTTTCGGATCCCCACCTTTATCAATACTTCATCTATATTCGCAATATTCAGATTGCATTATCATATTCTTGCTTGTTCTTCGATTGCGTGCAGGAATAGACCTTCGTGGTCAGGCTGATCGTGCTTTCAGCATCGTCAATAACCTCGGGAGATTGGTTTAGCGATTGCTAAGGCGCAACGTCGTGCACGTTTGTAGTCGGATCGTCAAAGTCGACTCCACCAAATCGATAGCTATCATCTCATCGAAAGATCGGGACACCCCCGCCTCTATCAACATGTAGTACTAAAAAGCAGTTTAGTCCCCAACTTAGCCCATAAACATCTCCAAAAGTGGCTAAGAAATTTCGTATCACGATCTGAAACAATAGTATTTGGCACACCATGCAAGCGTATAATTTCACGAAAGAACAAATCAGCAACATTAACAGCATCATCGCTTTTATGACATGGTATAAAGTGTGCCATTTTCGAGAACCTATCCACGACAACAAATATGCTATCCCTCCCCTTCTTTGTTCGAGGTAAACCTAAAACAAAGTCCATAGATATATCCTCCCAAGGAACACTAGGTACAGGCAAAGGCATATATAAACCATGAGGATTGAGTCGTGACTTAGCTTTTTGACATGTAGTGCAGCGAGCAACAAAACGCTCAACATCCCGTCTCATCTTTGGCCAAAAGAAATGTGTAGCAAGTATATCCTCCGTCTTCTGCACGCCAAAGTGTCCCATTAATCCTCCTCCATGCGCCTCCTGCAACAACAAAAGACGAACGGAGCTAGCTGGAATGCATAGCTTGTTAGCACGAAACACAAATCCATCGTTAACGACGAACTTGTTCCATGTTCTCCCTTCCTTACAATTCTGCAATACATCTTTAAATTCAGCATCATGCACATATTGATCTTTGATGGTCTCCAAACCAAATATTTTAAAGTCAAGTTGTGAAAGCATAGTATAACGACGAGACAATGCATCAGCAATAACATTTTCTTTACCCTTCTTGTGTTTAATGACATAAGGGAAAGTCTCAATAAATTCCACCCATTTAGCATGTCTACGGTTCAGTTTTGCTTGACTTTTAATGTGTTTCAAAGATTCATGATCAGAATGTATAACAAATTCTTTGGGCCATAAATAATGTTGCCATGTGTTCTAAGGTCCGAACAAGAGCATATAATTCTTTATCATAAGTAGAATAGTTCAGACTAGGCCCACTCAATTTTTCAGAAAAGTATGCAACAGGTTTGCCATCTTGTAATAAAACACCTCCTAATCCAATTCCACTAGCATCACATTCAAGCTCAAAAGTCTTATTAAAATCAGGAAGTTGGAGTAAAGGAGCATGTGTCAACTTATCTTTCAATACCGTGAAGGCTTCTTCCTGTGAGGTACCCCAAACAAAAGGCACATCCTTCTTTGTAAGCTCATTGAGAGGTGCAGCAATGGTGCTGAAATCTCTCACAAAACGCCTATAGAAACCAGCGAGTCCAAGAAAACTCCTCACTTGAGTGACAGTTTTGGGCTGTGGCCAACTCTCAATAGCTTCAATCTTGGCTTTATCAACTTCAATTCCCTGTGGAGTAACAACATAGCCAAGAAAAGATACTCGGTCGGTGCAAAAGGTGCACTTCCCAAGGTTACCAAACAAACGTGCATCACGTAAAGCAATAAAAACAGCACGTAAATGTTCCAAATGTTCCTCCAAAGATCTGCTATAAATCAGTATATCATCAAAATAGACTACCACAAATCGTCCAATGAAAGCACGTAAAACTTCGTTCATTAATCTCATGAAAGTACTAGGTGCATTAGTTAACCCAAAAGGCATGACTAACCACTCATATAATCCAAGCTTTGTTTTAAATGCTGTTTTCCATTCATCCCCCAATTTCATACGAATTTGATGGTATCCACTACGCAAATCAACTTTGGAGAATATTGTAGAGCCACTCAATTCATCAAGCATATCATCTAGTCTAGGAATAGGATGACGATAACGAATAGTAATATTATTAATGCCTCTACAATCAACACACATACGCGATGTACCATCCTTTTTCGGCACTAGAATAATAGGAACAGCACAAGGACTAAGGGATTCGCGTATATAACCTTTGTCGAGCAACTCCTGTACTTGACGCATAATCTCCTTCGTCTCCTCTGGATTGGTACGGTATGGCGCACGGTTTGGCAACGAAGCACCGGGAATTAAGTCAATCTGATGCTCAATCCCGCGAATAGGTGGTAATCCCGGTGGCACGTCTTGTGGAAAGACGTCAGCGAACTCCTGCAAAATGTTAGTGACCGCAGGAGGCAAAGAGGAAGGCACGTCCTCGAATGAAAATAACGCCTCTTTGCACACAAAAGCATAGCAAACAGAATTGTTGAAATCTAGGTCATCAATATCAGATTTGGTGGCAAGTAAGCATGCACTTTTCAATTTAATTTCAGAAGCAACACTAGATGGTTTATTATTAGGCTTCATTTGTTGCTCAAATTCTTTTGCCACAATCTGATTTTCACTCTTATTTTTCTCCTGTTTTGCTTTACTAGCTCTATTAATATCATCTTTCAAAATAGAATCAGGAGTCATAGGAAGCAAAGTAATATGTTTATCCTTATGAACAAGAGTATACTGATTGTTTCTACCATGGTGTACAGAATTTTTATCAAATTGCCATGGTCTACTGATGAGGACATCAATACCATTGTTACACCCACAGCCCCTGCTTCTATACATACTGGACCAATTACTAGAGCTCGCGCACGCCAATTAAAATATCAGGTACTTTCGTTTCTTGGTAATGATTCTAAAGTTCATGAGAATATGATGCTGCCTAAATTGGATACATTTGTTTTGCTTACAAATGAAGGGCCTAGCTTGGACAAGAAAGAGGAACCTTGGAGCAAGTTCAAGCATGGAGATGATGGCATGCACAAGGGGAACAAGAACGGAGTTACAAGTGATGATTTCAGGACTTTGAAGCCACCATAATGAGTGCAGGAAGCCTTGGACGAAATATACAAGATGTCACTTCATAAATTTCGTCCAGAGGCTATTATAGGTGCTGCGTCACCTTATTATTGGGCCAGGCCCATGTAATTTCGAAATACTTGAGTATAGGCTGTTTTTAGAGTCCGTATGTGTGGGGAAACAAGAAATAGGGTTGGTTTCGGACCCCTCCTTCAAGGGCCACGAAATCCCCTCCTCTTCCTCCATATATACAGCCCTTAGGGCACCGTTTAGACTTTGGGTTTTGTTTAGATTAAAAGTTCGCCATAGCTGCAACTTCGCGTACTTCGTTTGTGTTCAACGACCAGACCAAGACGTCACAGAACCCCACCTTGATCAATAAAGCTTTCATCTTATATTCGCAATATCCAGATTGCAAATCTTAGTTTCTTGCTTGTTCTTCGTTTGCTTGCAGGAGATAGACCCTCGTGGTCAGGTTGATTGTGCTCCGGCGTGGTCAATAACCTCTCGGAGTTGGTTTAGCGATTGCTAAGGCGCGACGTCCTCGCACGTTCGTAGTCGGATCGTCAAAGTCTACTCCACCAAAAACGATAGCTATCATCTCATCGAAAGATCGGGACACCCTCGCCTCTATCAAATTGGATACATTTGTTTTGCTTACAAATGAAGGGCCTAGCTTGGACAAGAAAGAGGAACCTTGGAGCAAGTTCAAGCATGGAGATGATGGCATGCACAAGGGGAACAAGAACGGAGTTACAAGTGATGATTTCAGGACTTTGAAGCCACCATAATGAGTGCAGGAAGCCTTGGACGAAATATACAAGATGTCACTTCATAAATTTCGTGCAGAGGCTATTATGGGTGTTGCGTCACCTTATTATTGGGCCAGGCCCATGTAATTTCGAAATACTTGAGTATAGGCTGTTTTTAGAGTCCGTATGTGTGGGGAAACAAGAGATAGGGTTGGTTTCAGACCCCTCCTTCAAGGGCCACGAAATCCCCTCCTCTTCCTCCATATATACAGCCCTTAGGGCACCGTTTAGACTTTGGGTTTTGTTTAGATTAAAAGTTCGCCATAGCTGCAACTTCGCGTACTTCGTTTGTGTTCAACGACCAGACCAAGACGTCACAGAACCCCACCTTGATCAATAAAGCTTTCATCTTATATTCGCAATATCCAGATTGCAAATCTTAGTTTCTTGCTTGTTCTTCGTTTGCTTGCAGGAGATAGACCCTCGTGGTCAGGTTGATTGTGCTCCGGCGTGGTCAATAACCTCTCGGAGTTGGTTTAGCGATTGCTAAGGCGCGACGTCCTCGCACGTTCGTAGTCGGATCGTCAAAGTCTACTCCACCAAAAACGATAGCTATCATCTCATCGAAAGATCGGGACACCCTCGCCTCTATCACCCCGCCTCTATCAAGTGGTATCAGAGCTCAGGTTGCTCGGTGAGAATTTCCAGTTTTCCCTAGATTAGATTTATTTTCTTACCTATTGTTCAAGAAAAAGCCACAAAAAAAAGTTAGATCTATTCATCCTTTGTCCAAGCCAGTCTGAGCCTTTGCAATTTTCTTTTCATTGTTTGCATTATTGAATTATCGGTTGCATCGTCGTGTTCAGTTGCTGGTCTTAGTATCTAGTTCGTTTAGAGTTTCGAGTTCTGTTCACATTAGTCACGCCGCCGCTGCATCGTTATTCCTTCCGCTGTCCACCATCCCATCCATCACTTTCCACATCGTGCTACCCACTGTTCATTGTCATAATCATAGTTGAGGTCGTTCACAACTGTGCTTGATCCAATCTACATCTTATCTAGTTTGTTTTGGAAAGAGAGAAAAAAAAAAGTAAAAAAAAAAGAGAAAAAAAGCGATGATGCTGTTAATGTTGCTGATTTGTTCTTTCGTGAAATTATACGCTTGCATGGTGTGCCAAATACTATTGTTTCAGATCGTGATACTAAATTTCTTAGCCACTTTTGGAGATGTTTATGGGCTAAGTTGGGGACTAAACTGCTTTTTAGTACTACATGTCACCCCCAAACTGATGGACAAACTGAAGTAGTCAATAGAACATTGTCTACTATGCTTAGGGCTGTTTTGTAGAATAACAAGAAAATGTGGGAAGAATGCTTGCCTCATATTGAATTTGCTTATAATCGTTCATTGCATTCTACTACTAAGATGTGTCCTTTTGAAATTGTGTATGGTTTCCTTCCTCGTGCACCAATTGATTTGTTGCCTCTTCCATCTTCGGAGAAGGTTAATTTTGATGCTAAACAACGTGCTGAATTGATCTTAAAAATGCATGAGTTAACTAAGGAGAACATTGAGCGTATGAATGCTAAATATAAACTTGCTGGAGATAAGGGTATAAAACATGTTGTGTTTGCACCTGGAGATCTTGTTTGGTTACATTTGCGTAAGGATAGATTTCCTGATTTGCGCAAATCAAAGCTAATGCCACGTGCTGATGGTCCTTTTAAGGTGTTAGAGAAAATAAATGATAACGCATATAAACTTGAGCTGCCTGCAGATTTTGGGGTTAGTCCCACTTTTAACATTGCAGATTTGAAGCCTTATTTGGGTGAGGAAGATGAGCTTCCGTCGAGGACGACTTCATTTCAAGAAGGGGAGGATGATGAGGACATCAATACCATTGTTACACCCATAGCCCCTGCTGCTATACATACTGGACCAATTACTAGAGCTCGCGCACGCCAATTAAATTATCAGGTACTTTCGTTTCTTGGTAATGATTCTAATGTTCATGAGAATATGATGCTGCCTAAATTGGATACATTTGTTTTGCTTACAAATGAAGGGCCTAGCTTGGACAAGAAAGAGGAACCTTGGAGCAAGTTCAAGCATGGAGATGATGGCCTGCGCAAGGGGAACAAGAACGGAGTTACAAGTGATGATTTCAGGACTTTGAAGCCACCATAAGGAGTGCAGGAAGCCTTGGACGAAATATACAAGATGCCACTTCATAAATTTCGTCCAGAGGCTATTATAGGTGCTGCATCACCTTATTATTGGGCCAGGCCCATGTAATTTCGAAATACTTGAGTATAGGCTATTTTTAGAGTCCGTATGTGTGGGGAAACAAGAGATAGGGTTGGTTTCGGACCCCTCCTTCAAGGGCCACGAAATCCCCCCCTCTTCCTCCATATATACAGCCCTTAGGGCACCGTTTAGACTTTGGGTTTTGTTTAGATTAAAAGTTCGCCATAGCTGCAACTTCGCGTACTTCGTTTGTGTTCAACAACCAGACCAAGACGTCACAGAACCCCACCTCGATCAATAAAGCTTTCATCTTATATTCGCAATATCCAGATTGCAAATCTTAGTTTCTTGCTTGTTCTTCGTTTGCTTGCAGGAGATAGACCCTCGGTGATGAGGACATCAATACCATTGTTACACCCACAACCCCTGCTTCTATACATACTGGACCAATTACTAGAGCTCGCGCACGCCAATTAAAATATCAGGTACTTTCGTTTCTTGGTAATGATTCTAAAGTTCATGAGAATATGATGCTGCCTAAATTGGATACATTTGTTTTGCTTACAAATGAAGGGCCTAGCTTGGACAAGAAAGAGGGACCTTGGAGCAAGTTCAAGCATGGAGATGATGGCATGCACAAGGGGAACAAGAACGGAGTTACAAGTGATGATTTCAGGACTTTGAAGCCACCATAATGAGTGCAGGAAGCCTTGGACGAAATATACAAGATGTCACTTCATAAATTTCGTCCAGAGGCTATTATAGGTGCTGCGTCACCTTATTATTGGGCCAGGCCCATGTAATTTCGAAATACTTGAGTATAGGCTGTTTTTAGAGTCCGTATGTGTGGGGAAACAAGAGATAGGGTTGGTTTCGGACCCCTCCTTCAAGGGCCACGAAATCCCCTCCTCTTCCTCCATATATACAGCCCTTAGGGCACCGTTTAGACTTTGGGATTTGTTTAGTTAAAAGTTAGCCATTGCAACTTCGTGTACTTTGTTTGTGTCCAACGGCCAGACCAAGACCGCTTTCGGATCCCCACCATTATCAATACTTCATCTATATTCGCAATATTCAGATTGCATTATCATATTCTTGCTTGTTCTTCGATTGCGTGCAGGAATAGACCTTCGTGGTCAGGTTGATCGTGCTTCCAGCATCGTCAGTAACCTCAGGAGATTGGTTTAGCGATTGCTAAGGCGCAACGTCGTGCACGTTTGTAGTCGGATCGTCAAAGTCGGCTCCACCAAATCGATAGTTACCATCTCATCGAAAGATCGGGACACCCTCGCCTCTATCAAGTGGTATCAGTTTTCAGGTTGCTCGGTGAGAATTTCCAGTTTTCCCTAGATTAGATTTATTTTCTTACGTATTGTCCAAAAAAAAAGCCAAAAAAAAAAATTAGGGTTAGTTCATCATATCCGAACCAATCTGAGCCTTTGCATAATCTTTTTAGGGTTTTTGCTTTGTTGAATTTGCGGTTGCATCGTCGTGTCAAGTTGCTGGTCTTAGCGTCTAGTTCTTTAGAGTTTCGAGTTCTGTTCACAAGTTGTCACGCCGCCGCCGCACCATCATCATCGCCCCTACCATATACCACCACAGCTTATCTGCTATTTCTCTGAGTCCATATACCACCACCGATCCGAGTCCATATACCACCACCGATCCGAGTCCATATACCACCACCAATCCGAGCCCACATATACTACCGTCATATACCATCACCAGTCTGAGTTCCACCAGATTCATCTCTGCCACCAGTCCTAGTCCGAGTCCAGTATTTATTCCTTTATTTTAGAGTTCCAGATCACGCGATACTACGAGTCGTGAACAAGTCGGATTCCCCAATTTTCGTGCTACCCGTAGAAGAAAAATAGTTCCAGTTTCAAAAAAAAAAAACTAAGTCTGGAAAATTCTGGCTAGGCAGTTTTTAGACCATTTGTAGACTTTTTCGAAAAAAAATTGTTGCGGAGCAAAAAAAAAAAAGAGGAAAAAAAAAGTGCAAAAAAAAAAAAGAAAAAAATTCAGAGTGTGCTCCTCCCTTGTTTACGTGCAGCGCTGATGAGGACATCAATACCATTGTTACACCCACAGCCCCTGCTTCTATACATACTGGACCAATTACTAGAGCTCGCGCACGTCAATTAAAATATCAGGTACTTTCGTTTCTTGGTAATGATTCTAAAGTTCATGAGAATATGATGCTGCCTAAATTGGATACATTTGTTTTGCTTACAAATGAAGGGTCTAGCTTGGACAAGAAAGAGGAACCTTGGAGCAAGTTCAAGCATGGAGATGATGGCATGCACAAGGGGAACAAGAACGGAGTTACAAGTGATGATTTCAGGACTTTGAAGCCACCATAATGAGTGCAGGAAGCCTTGGACGAAATATACAAGATGTCACTTCATAAATTTCGTCCAGAGGCTATTATAGGTGCTGCGTCACCTTATTATTGGGCCAGGCCCATGTAATTTCGAAATACTTGAGTATAGGCTATTTTTAGAGTCCGTATGTGTGGGGAAACAAGAGATAGGGTTGGTTTTGGACCCCTCCTTCAAGGGCCACGAAATCCCCTCCTCTTCCTCCATATATACAGCCCTTAGGGCACCGTTTAGACTTTGGGTTTTGTTTAGATTAAAAGTTCGCCATAGCTGCAACTTCGCGTACTTCGTTTGTGTTCAACGACCAGACCAAGACGTCACAGAACCCCACCTTGATCAATAAAGCTTTCATCTTATATTCGCAATATCCAGATTGCAAATCTTAGTTTCTTGCTTGTTCTTCGTTTGCTTGTAGGAGATAGACCCTTGTGGTCAGGTTGATTGTGCTCCGGCGTGGTCAATAACCTCTCGGAGTTGGTTTAGCGATTGCTAAGGCGCGACGTCCTCGCACGTTCGTAGTCGGATCGTCAAAGTCTACTCCACCAAAAACGATAGCTATCATCTCATCGAAAGATCGGGACACCCTCGCCTCTATCACACCCACAGCCCCTGCTTCTATACATACTGGACCAATTACTAGAGCTCGTGCACGCCAATTAAAATATCAGGTACTTTCGTTTCTTGGTAATGATTCTAAAGTTCATGAGAATATGATGCTGCCTAAATTGGATACATTTGTTTTGCTTACAAATGAAGGGCCTAGCTTGGACAAGAAAGAGGAACCTTGGAGCAAGTTCAAGCATGGAGATGATGGCATGCACAAGGGGAACAAGAACGGAGTTACAAGTGATGATTTCAGGACTTTGAAGCCACCATAATGAGTGCAGGAAGCCTTGGACGAAATATACAGGATGTCACTTCATAAATTTCGTCCAGAGGCTATTATAGGTGCTGCGTCACCTTATTATTGGGCCAGGCCCATGTAATTTCGAAATACTTGAGTATAGGCTGTTTTTAGAGTCCGTATGTGTGGGGAAACAAGAGATAGGGTTGGTTTCGGACCCCTCCTTCAAGGGCCACGAAATCCCCTCCTCTTCCTCCATATATACAGCCCTTAGGGCACCGTTTAGACTTTGGGTTTTGTTTAGATTAAAAGTTCGCCATAGCTGCAACTTCGCGTACTTCGTTTGTGTTCAACGACCAGACCAAGACGTCACAGAACCCCACCTCGATCAATAAAGCTTTCATCTTATATTCGCAATATCCAGATTGCAAATCTTAGTTTCTTGCTTGTTCTTCGTTTGCTTGCAGGAGATAGACCCTCGGGGTCAGGTTGATTGTGCTCCGGCGTGGTCAATAACCTCTCGGAGTTGGTTTAGCGATTACTAAGGCGCGACGTCCTCGCACGTTCGTAGTCGGATCGTCAAAGTCTACTCCACCAAAAATGATAGATATCATCTCATCGAAAGATCGGGACACCCTCGCCTCTATCAGTGTTCCTCTTGAGGATGGCCAAACTTCTGGTGCTGCTGTACCTACTGTTGATGCTTCTTTGGCTCCTGCTCCTGCTGCTGCTGGTGCCGAGGAGGAGGATGATTACGCGGGCGATTATGAGGATGAGGTTGATCAAAATCATAACTACGTGCAACCACCAGCACCAGGTCGTCCACATGCAAATAATCGCAATGGTAGGCCTGCACCACCACTTCAGGTACGAGATCATGACCATCTTCCTAAATTAAAATTGAATATTCCACCATTCGAGGGTAGATATGTTCCTGATATATATCTTACTTGGGAGTTAGAAACTGAACAACGTTTTACATGTTTACAATATCCCGAGGAACGACGTGTTGCTGCTGCTGTTTGTGCTTTCACTAGTTTTGCATGTGTATGGTGGTCTGAACATTGTAGATTATATCCTATTCCAGCTACGTGGGCTGCTTTGAAAACTGCTATGCGTACTCGGTGGGTTCCACCATATTATCAACGTGAATTACTTCAAAAATTGCAGCGCTTAAGACAAGGAAAAAATTCTGTAGAAGAATATTATCAGGAATTACAAACTGGCATGATTAGATGTGGTATTGTTGAGGAGAATGAAGCTATGCTTGCACGTTTCATGGGTGGATTAAATAGAGAGATTCAGACCATTCTAGAGTATAAGGAGTATAATAATATCACTCGTTTATTCCATCTTGCTTGTAAAGCTGAACGTGAAGTGCAGGATCGACAGGCATTGGCGCGAACTAATTTTTCTGCAGGTCGATCTTCATCATGGACACCGCGTGCCTCCTCTACTCCCACACGTCCTACTGCGGCACCACTGACTTCAGCCGCCAATTCCAATCGAGATACAAGAAAACAGGCACCACCACCACCATCTGCCAAGAGTACACCTTCTGGGCCTGCCCAGAGCTCTTCTTCATCTATGGCATCAACAGGACACACACATGATATTATTTGTCGTCGTTGTAAGGGAAGAGGTCATTATGCGAGAGAATGCCAATCTCCGCGTGTTATGATTGCTACTGAGGATGGTGGGTATGAGTCCGCTAGTGATTATGATGAGGAGACTTTGGCTCTTATTACAAATGAAGAACACAGTGGAGATGATTTTGATCATGAGACGCAATACATGGCTCCTGAAGACGCTGACAGGTATGAATGTTTAGTTGCTCAACGTGTTTTGAGTGTGCAGGTCACACAAGCTGAGCAAAATCAGAGGCATAATTTGTTCCATACAAAGGGAGTTGTGGAGGAACGTTCTGTTCGCGTCATCATAGATGGAGGGAGCTGCAACAACTTGGCTAGCATGGAGATGGTGGAGAAGCTATCTCTAACCACAAGACCACATCCACATCCTTACTATATCCAATGGTTCAACAACAGCGGCAAGGTTAAGGTAACACGTACTGTTCGTGTGCATTTTAGTATCTCTACATATGCTGATTATGTTGATTGTGATGTGGTACCCATGCAAGCATGTTCATTATTACTTGGTAGACCATGGCAATTTGATAAAAATTCTGTACACCATGGTAGAAACAATCAGTATACTCTTGTTCATAAGGATAAACATATTACTTTGCTTCCTATGACTCCTGATTCTATTTTGAAAGATGATATTAATAGAGATAGTAAAGCAAAACAGGAGAAAAATAAGAGTGAAAATCAGATTGTGGCAAAAGAATTTGAGCAACAAATGAAGCCTAATAATAAACCATCTAGTGTTGCTTCTGAAATTAAATTGAAAAGTGCATGCTTACTTGCCACCAAATCTGATATTGATGATCTAGATTTCAGCAATTCTGTTTGCTATGCTTTTGTGTGCAAAGAGGCGTTATTTTCATTCGAGGACGTGCCTTCCTCTTTGCCTCCTGCGGTCACTAACATTTTGCAGGAGTTCGCTGACGTCTTTCCACAAGACGTGCCACCGGGATTACCACCTATTCGCGGGATTGAGCATCAGATTGACTTAATTCCCGGTGCTTCGTTGCCAAACCGTGCGCCATACCGTACCAATCCAGAGGAGACGAAGGAGATTATGCGTCACGTACAGGAGTTGCTCGACAAAGGTTATATACGCGAATCCCTTAGTCCTTGTGCTGTTCCTATTATTCTAGTGCCGAAAAAGGATGGTACATCGCGTATGTGTGTTGATTGTAGAGGCATTAATAATATTACTATTCGTTATCGTCATCCTATTCCTAGACTAGATGATATGCTTGATGAATTGAGTGGCTCTACCATATTCTCCAAAGTTGATTTGCGTAGTGGATACCATCAAATTCGTATGAAATTGGGGGATGAATGGAAAACAGCATTTAAAACAAAGTTTGGATCATATGAGTGGTTAGTCATGCCTTTTGGGTTAACTAATGCACCTAGTACTTTCATGAGATTAATGAACGAAGTTTTACGTGCTTTCATTGGACGATTTGTGGTAGTCTATTTTGATGATATACTGATTTATAGCAGATCTTTGGAGGAACATTTGGAACATTTACGTGCTGTTTTTATTGCTTTACGTGATGCACGTTTGTTTGGTAACCTTGGGAAGTGCACCTTTTGCACCGACCGAGTATCTTTTCTTGGCTATGTTGTTACTCCACAGGGAATTGAAGTTGATAAAGCCAAGATTGAAGCTATTGAGAGTTGGCCACAGCCCAAAACGGTCACTCAAGTGAGGAGTTTTCTTGGACTCGCTGGTTTCTATAGGCGTTTTGTGAGAGATTTCAGCACCATTGCTGCACCTCTCAATGAGCTTACAAAGAAGGATGTGCCTTTTGTTTGGGGTACCTCACAGGAAGAAGCCTTCACGGTATTGAAAGATAAGTTGACACATGCTCCTTTACTCCAACTTCCTGATTTTAATAAGACTTTTGAGCTTGAATGTGATGCTAGTGGATCTGGATTAGGAGGTGTTTTATTACAAGATGGCAAACCTGTTGCATACTTTTCTGAAAAATTGAGTGGGCCTAGTCTGAACTATTCTACTTATGATAAAGAATTATATGCTCTTGTTCGGACCTTAGAAACATGGCAACATTATTTATGGCCCAAAGAATTTGTTATACATTCTGATCATGAATCTTTGAAACACATTAAAAGTCAAGCAAAACTGAACCGTAGACATGCTAAATGGGTTGAATTTATTGAGACTTTCCCTTATGTCATTAAACACAAGAAGGGTAAAGAAAATGTTATTGCTGATGCATTGTCTCATCGTTATACTATGCTTTCACAACTTGACTTTAAAATATTTGGTTTGGAGACCATCAAAGATCAATATGTGCATGATGCTGAATTTAAAGATGTATTGCAGAATTGTAAGGAAGGGAGAACATGGAACAAGTTCATCGTTAACGATGGATTTGTGTTTCGTGCTAACAAGCTATGCATTCCAGCTAGCTCCGTTCGTCTTTTGTTGTTGCAGGAGGCGCATGGAGGAGGATTAATGGGACACTTTGGCGTGAAGAAGACGGAGGATATACTTGCTACACATTTCTTTTGGCCAAAGATGAGACGGGATGTTGAGCGTTTTGTTGCTCGCTGCACTACATGTCAAAAAGCTAAGTCACGACTCAATCCTCATGGTTTATATATGCCTTTGCCTGTACCTAGTGTTCCATGGGAGGATATATCTATGGACTTTGTTTTAGGTTTACCTCGAACAAAGAAGGGGAGGGATAGCATATTTGTTGTCATGGATAGGTTCTCGAAAATGGCACACTTTATACCATGTCATAAAAGCGATGATGCTGTTAATGTTGCTGATTTGTTCTTTCGTGAAATTATACGCTTGCATGGTGTGCCAAATACTATTGTTTCAGATCGTGATACTAAATTTCTTAGCCACTTTTGGAGATGTTTATGGGCTAAGTTGGGGACTAAACTGCTTTTTAGTACTACATGTCACCCCCAAACTGATGGACAAACTGAAGTAGTCAATAGAACATTGTCTACTATGCTTAGGGCTGTTTTGAAGAATAACAAGAAAATGTGGGAAGAATGCTTGCCTCATATTGAATTTGCTTATAATCGTTCATTGCATTCTACTACTAAGATGTGTCCTTTTGAAATTGTGTATGGTTTCCTTCCTCGTGCACCAATTGATTTGTTGCCTCTTCCATCTTCGGAGATGGTTAATTTTGATGCTAAACAACGTGCTGAATTGATCTTAAAAATGCATGAGTTAACTAAGGAGAACATTGAGCATATGAATGCTAAATATAAACTTGCTGGAGATAAGGGTAGAAAACATGTTGTGTTTGCACCTGGAGATCTTGTTTGGTTACATTTGCGTAAGGATAGATTTCCTGATTTGCGCAAATCAAAGCTAATGCCACGTGTTGATGGTCCTTTTAAGGTGTTAGAGAAAATAAATGATAATGCAAATAAACTTGAGCTGCCTGCAGATTTTGGGGTTAGTCCCACTTTTAACATTGCAGATCTGAAGCCTTATTTGGGTGAGGAAGATGAGCTTCCGTCGAGGACGACTTCATTTCAAGAAGGGGAGGATGATGAGGACATCAATACCATTGTTACACCCACAGCCCCTGCTTCTATACATACTGGACCAATTACTAGAGCTCGCGCACGCCAATTAAATTATCAGGTACTTTCGTTTCTTGGTAATGATTCTAAAGTTCATGAGAATATGATGCTGCCTAAATTGGATACATTTGTTTTGCTTACAAATGAAGGCCCTAGCTTGGACAAGAAAGAGGAACCTTGGAGCAAGTTCAAGCATGGAGATGATGGCATGCACAAGGGGAACAAGAACGGAGTTACAAGTGATGATTTCAGGACTTTGAAGCCACCATAATGTGTGCAGGAAGCCTTGGACGAAATATACAAGATATCACTTCATAAATTTCGTCCAGAGGCTATTATAGGTGCTGCGTCACCTTATTATTGGGCCAGGCCCATGTAATTTCGAAATACTTGAGTATAGGCTGTTTTTAGAGTCCGTATGTGTGGGGAAACAAGAGATAGGGTTGGTTTCGGACCCCTCCTTCAAGGGCCACGAAATCCCCTCCTCTTCCTCCATATATACAGCCCTTAGGGCACCGTTTAGACTTTGGGTTTTGTTTAGATTAAAAGTTCGCCATAGCTGCAACTTCGCGTACTTCGTTTGTGTTCAACAACCAGACCAAGACGTCACAGAACCCCACCTCGATCAATAAAGCTTTCATCTTATATTCGCAATATCCAGATTGCAAATCTTAGTTTCTTGCTTGTTCTTCGTTTGCTTGCAGGAGATAGACCCTCGGTGATGAGGACATCAATACCATTGTTACACCCACAACCCCTGCTTCTATACATACTGGACCAATTACTAGAGCTCGCGCACGCCAATTAAAATATCAGGTACTTTCGTTTCTTGGTAATGATTCTAAAGTTCATGAGAATATGATGCTGCCTAAATTGGATACATTTGTTTTGCTTACAAATGAAGGGCCTAGCTTGGACAAGAAAGAGGGACCTTGGAGCAAGTTCAAGCATGGAGATGATGGCATGCACAAGGGGAACAAGAACGGAGTTACAAGTGATGATTTCAGGACTTTGAAGCCACCATAATGAGTGCAGGAAGCCTTGGACGAAATATACAAGATGTCACTTCATAAATTTCGTCCAGAGGCTATTATAGGTGCTGCGTCACCTTATTATTGGGCCAGGCCCATGTAATTTCGAAATACTTGAGTATAGGCTGTTTTTAGAGTCCGTATGTGTGGGGAAACAAGAGATAGGGTTGGTTTCGGACCCCTCCTTCAAGGGCCACGAAATCCCCTCCTCTTCCTCCATATATACAGCCCTTAGGGCACCGTTTAGACTTTGGGTTTTGTTTAGATTAAAAGTTCGCCATAGCTGCAACTTCGCGTACTTCGTTTGTGTTCAACGACCAGACCAAGACGTCACAGAACCCCACCTTGATCAATAAAGCTTTCATCTTATATTCGCAATATCCAGATTGCAAATCTTAGGTTCTTGCTTGTTCTTCATTTGCTTGCAGGAGATAGACCCTCGTGGTCAGGTTGATTGTGCTCCGGCGTGGTCAATAACCTCTCGGAGTTGGTTTAGCGATTGCTAAGGCGCGACGTCCTCGCACGTTCGTAGTCGGATCGTCAAAGTCTACTCCACCAAAAACGATAGCTATCATCTCATCGAAAGATCGGGACACCCTCGCCTCTATCAGGCCAACCCGGTCAAGATCAGGGCAATGAGCAAATTCAAGCAGCCAAGACTGTCAAGGATGTGAGGCGTTTGACTGGATGTGTTGCCGCACTGAGTAGGTTCATTTCCAAGTCTGCCGAGTGTGCCTTACCTTTTTTCAAAATCTTGAAGAAGGTAGGGCAGACGAAGTGGACCCCAGAGGCAGAAGCTGTGCTGCAAGACCTGAAAGCATACCTTTCCTCTGCTCCCACCTTAGTCACTCCTAAACCGCAAGAGCCGTTGCTGCTATATTTAGCGGCAACGAACCAAGTGGTTAGTGCAGTGCCGGTGGCGCAGCGAGAAGTGGATGAGGAAGCAGCTGCCACAACTGTCCCCTCCGGAGATGAAACTGAACCAGCCACGATAGGATTGGACACAGATCAAGAAAAAGCAGATCAAGTTAGCGAAGACAGTCCTAAAACCACGGCAAAGAAGAAAGTGATGCAACGGCCACTGTACTTTGTTAGCTCCCTGTTACAGGGGGCTAGGTCAAGGTACTCTGGAGTGCAAAAGCTGATCTTCGGCCTCATCATGGCCTCGAGGAAACTACGCCACTACTTCCAAGCCCACGAAATCACAGTTGTCGCCCGTTTCCCACTGCAGCGCATACTGAGGAACCCCGAAGCTACTGGCAGGATAGTTGAATGGGCACTAGAGCTGTCAAGTTTTGGCCTGAAGTACGAAAGTACCTGAATCATTCAAAGCAGAGCATTGGCAGAGTTCATTGCGGAATGGACGCCCACTCTAGATGAAGAAATACAAGAGATAGTTATCCCCGACAAGGAGGCGCCTCAGTAGTGGATTATGTATTTTGATGGTGCTTTCTCGTTGCAAGGCGCTGGAGCTGGCGTGCTTCTTGTTGCACCCACCAGAGAGCAACTCAAGTACGTGGTTCAAATGCACTTCCCCTGGGAGAAGGCCACCAACAACACTGCTGAGTATGAGGGGCTCCTTGCCAGGCTCAGAATTGCGGTGGAGTTGGGAATCAAGAAATTGATCATCCGTGGAGACTCGCAGCTCATGGTGAGACAAGTCAATAAGGATTACTAGAGTCCGTTGATGGATACATATGTAGAGGAAGTGAGAAAGTTGGAGGAGCACTTTGATGGATTACAAATAGAGCACGTGCCACGTGCGGAGAATAGCATCGCTGATCATTTATCAAAGTGCGTTGCACAAAAGCTCCCTGTAGAACCAGGAACTTTTGTGATGAGGACATCAATACCATTGTCACACCCACAACCCCTGCTGCTATACATACTGGACCAATTACTAGAGCTCGCGCACGCCAATTAAATTATCAGGTACTTTCGTTTCTTGGTAATGATTCTAATGTTCATGAGAATATGATGCTGCCTAAAGTGGATACATTTGTTTTCCTTACGAATGAAGGGCCTAGCTTGGACAAGAAAGAGGAACATTGGAGCAAGTTCAAGCATGGAGATGATGGCATGCGCACGGGAAACAAGAACGGAGTTACAAGTGATGATTTCAGGACTTTGAAGCCACCATAATGAGTGCGTGAAGCCTTGGACGAAATATACAAGATGCCACTTCATAAATTTCGTCCAGAGGCTATTATAGGTGCTGCGTCGCCTTATTATTGGGCCAGGCCCATGTAATTTCGAAATACTTGAGTATAGGCTGTTTTTAGAGTCCGTATGTGTGGGAAAACATGAGATAGGGTTGGATTCGGACCCCTCCTTCAAGGGCCACGAAATTCCCCCCCCCCCTCTTCCTCCATATATACAGCCCTTAGGGCACCGTTTAGACTTTGGGTTTTGTTTAGATTAAAAGTTCGCCATAGCTGCAACTTCGCGTACTTCGTTTGTGTTCAACGACCAGACAAAGGCGTCACAGAACCCCACCTTGATCAATAAAGCTTTCATCTTATATTCGCAATATCCAGATTGCAAATCTTAGTTTCTTGCTTGCTCTTCGTTTGCTCGCAGGAAACAGACCCTCGTGGTCAGGTTGATCGTGCTCCGGCGTGGTCAATAACCCCTTGGAAGTTGGTATAGCGATTGCTAAGGCGCGACGTCTCGCACGTTCGTAGTCGGATCGTCAAGGTCGACTCCACCAAAAACAATAGCTATCATCTCATCGAAAGATCGGGACACCCTCGCCTCTATCAAGTGGTATCAGATTTTCAGGTTGCTCTGTGAGATTTTACAGTTTTTCGTAGTTTAGATCGAGTCTGTTCTTCATACCTACAGTCCACGAAAAAGCCAAAAAAAAATTAGGGTTAGTTCATCATATCCGAACCAATCTGAGCCTTTGCATAATCTTTTTAGGGTTTTTGCTTTGTTGAATTTGCGGTTGCATCGTCGTTTCTAGTTGCTGGTCTTAGCGTCTAGTCCTTTAGAGTTTCGAGTTCTGGTCATAAGTTGTCACGCCGCCGCCGCACCATCATCATCGCCCCTGCCATCTACCACCACCGCTTATCCGTCACCGATCTGTATCCATATACCACCACCGATCCGTATCCATATACCAGCACCGCTGCCATATACCACCACCATATATCCACCACCAATCCGAGTTCTTTTCATATTAGGTTTGTTTTCGAGATCCATCTAGTTTCCGATTCGTGTTTCCTTGCCGGAGTAGGTTTCGAAAAAAAAAAGAGTCTGGAGACCCCCGGGCAGTTTTTAGGCCAAAATTTTGGCAGTCAATTTTTTTTTCGCTATCCTATTTTTAGGTCCCAGGGAGCGTTTTGAGACACTTGCCATCATAGTGATTTTTTGTCGCACTTTTTCGTCGTCGCTGCCCTGATTTCCGAAAAAAAAAATTCAAAAAAAAAATTTCGTGCCAATCCTGTTAGTTTGACTTGGGAAGAGTTTTGAGACACTCGCCATTATAGTGATTTTTTGCAAAAAAAAAGGAGCGCAAAAAAAAATGAAATTTTTTTTAGAGTGTGCTCTTCCCTTGTTTACGTGCCGCGCCGTGATTTTGTTAGTGTTCTAGGCTTGCGTCTCTAGTACGGTCTAGCCTAGGACCAGCACAGTACCGTCGTTGAGCGTTTATTCAACTTTGCATCTCTTAATTGATTATTGCTGACATTTTTGCTACCATATCATAAGCCTTCCCAGCACCACATACATCTATGTCGTGCGTTTGACACCACCTGGCAATCGCTCTGTCCAATCTTTAAGAGTTTTGACTACAACGGTTGCCGATCACCACCTGCTGCTGGGTAAGAACTGGTAAGCATTTGAGATTCGCTTGACGGTTTTGTGATACACCACCACCACCACTTCCCAGTAGTCTGTAGGATCATAGTCTTTTGTGTTTCTATTGCTGCTAACCATGGCAGGATCACAAGCCGATGAGACTGATTGGGAGAACATGACGAACAAACAGCTACATGATAAATTTCAGCAAATGATGAGTGGACAGGTGCAAGATGTGCTAAACA
The DNA here is from genome assembly GCA_011799875.1 of Thinopyrum elongatum. Classification (NCBI taxonomy): domain Eukaryota; kingdom Viridiplantae; phylum Streptophyta; class Magnoliopsida; order Poales; family Poaceae; genus Thinopyrum; species Thinopyrum elongatum. Next base: position 328,858,499 of record CM022298.1, read on the forward strand.
GATTTGAAGAGGCCATGGAGAAGATAGATGGAATTGAGAAGACGTTCGAAACTAAGCTCGATAACAAGTTTAATGAATTGGTCACGCGTCTTCCACAATCACCGCCCGCTGCACCTGTCGCACCTCTACAACAACAACAACGTCGCCTTCCAAATCAAGTGGGACGAGCACAGCGCGTTCCCCTTGAGCCTGGTCAAACTTCTGGTGCCGCTGGACCTACTGTTGATGCTTCTATGGCTCCTGTTGCCGCTGAGGAGGACGATTATGCGGGTGATTACGAGGATAAGGTTGATCAAAATCAGAACTACGTACCAGCACCAGGTCATCCACATGCCAATAATCGCAATGGTAGGGCTGCATTACCACCTCAGGTACGAGATCATGACCATATTCCTAAACTGAAATTGAATATTCCACCATTTGAGGGTAGATATGTTCCTGATATATATCTTACTTGGGTGTTAGAAACTGAACAACGTTTTACATGTTTACAATATCCCGAGGAGAGACGTGTTGCTGCTGCTGTTTGTGCTTTTACTAGTTTTGCATGTGTATGGTGGTCTGAACATTGTAGATTATATCCTATTCCAGCTACGTGGGCTGCTTTGAACACTGCTATGCGTACTCGTTGGGTTCCACCATATTATCAACGTGAATTACATCAAAAATTGCAGCGCTTAAGACAAGGAAAAAATTCTATAGAAGAATATTATCAGGAATTACAAACTGGCATGATTAGATGTGGTATTGTTGAGGAGAATGAAGCTATGCTTGCATGTTTCATGGGTGGATTAAATAGAGAGATTCAGACCATTCTAGAGTATAAGGAGTAAAATAATATCACTCGTTTATTCCATCTTGCTTCTAAAGCTGAACGTGAAGTGCAGGATCGACAGGCATTGGCGCGAACTAATTTTTCTGCAGGTCGATCTTCATCATGGACACCGCGTGCCTCCTCTACTCCCACACGTCCTACTGCAGCACCACTGACTTTAGCGGCCAACTCCAACCGAGATACAAGAAAACAGGCACCACCACCACCATCTGCCAAGAGTACACCTTCTGGGCCTGCCCAGAGCTCTTCTTCATCTATGGCATCAACAGGGCACACACATGATATTATTTGTCGTCGTTGTAAGGGAAGAGGTCATTATGCCAGAGAATGCCAATCTCCACGTGTTATGATTGCTACTGAGGATGGTGGGTATGAGTCCTCTAGTGACTACGATGAGGAGACTTTGGCTCTTATTACAAGTGAAGAACACGGTGGAGATGATTCTGATCAAGAGACGCAATACATGGCTCCTGAAGACGCTGACATGTATGAATGTTTAGTTGCTCAACGTGTTTTGAGTGTGCAGGTCACACAAGCTGAGCAAAATCAGAGGCATAATTTGTTCCATCCAAAGGGAGTTGCGAAGGAACGTTCTGTTCGCGTCATCATAGATGGAGGGAGCTGCAACCACTTGGCTAGCATGGAGATGGTGGAGAAGCTATCTCTCACCACAAGGCCACATCCACATCCTTACTATATCCAATGGTTCAACAACAGCGGCAAGGTTAAGGTAACACGTACTGTTCGTGTGCATTTTAGTATCTCTACATATGCTAATTATGTTGATTGTGATGTGGTACCCATGCAAGCATGTTCCTTATTACTTGGTAGACCATGGCAATTTGATAAAAATTCTGTACACCATGGTAGAAACAATCAGTATACTCTTGTTCATAAGGATAAACATATTACTTTGCTTCCTATGACTCCTGATTCTATTTTGAAAGATGATATTAATAGGGCTAGTAAAGCAAAACAGGAGAAAAATAAATGTGAAAATCAGATTGTGGCGAAAGAATTTCAGCAACAAATGAAGCATAATAATAAAACATCTAGTGTTGCTTCTGAAATTCAATTGAAAAATGCGTGTTTACTTGCCACCAAATCTGATATTGATGAGCTAGATTTCAGCAAATCTGTTTGCTATGCTTTTGTGTGCAAAGAGGCATTATTTTCATTCGAGGACGTGCCTTCCTCTTTGCCTCCTGCTGTCACTAACATTTTACAGGAGTTCGCTGACATCTTTCCACAAGACGTGCCACCGGGATTACCACCTATTCACGGGATTGAGCATCAGATTGACTTAATTCCCGGTGCTTCCTTGCCAAACCGTGCGCCATACCGTACCAATCCAGATTATGCGTCAAGTACAGGAGCTGCTCGACAAAGGTTATATACGCGAATCTCTTAGTCCTTGTGCTGTTCCTATTATACTAGTGCTAAAAAAGGATGGTACGTCGCGTATGTGTGTTGATTGTAGAGGCATTAATAATATTACTATTCGTTATCGTCATCCTATTCCTAGGCTAGATGATATGCTTGATGAATTGAGTGGCTCTACAATATTCTCCAAAGTTGATTTGCGTAGTGGATACCATCAAATTCGTATTAAATTGGGAGATGAATGGAAAACAGCATTTAAAACTAAGTTCGGTTTATATGAGTGGTTAGTCATGCCTTTTGGGTTAACTAATGCATCTAGTACTTTCATGAGAATAATGAACGAAGTTTTACGTGCTTTCATTGGACGATTTGTGGTAGTTTACTTTGATGATATATTGATTTATAGCAGATCTTTGGAGGAACATTTGGAACATTTACGTGTTGTTTTTATTGCTCTACGTGATGCACGTTTGTTTGGTAACCTTGGGAAGTGCACCTTTTGCACCGACCGAGTATCTTTTCTTGGCTATGTTGTTACTCCACAGGGAATTGAAGTTGATAAAGCCAAGATTGAAGCTATTGAGAGTTGGCCGCAGCCCAAAACGGTCACACAAGTGAGGAGTTTCCTTGGCCTCGCTGGTTTCTATAGGCGTTTTGTGAGAGATTTCAGTACCATTGCTGCACCTCTCAACGAGCTTACAAAGAAGGATGTGCCTTTTGTTTGGGGTACCGCACAGGAAGAAGCCTTCACGGTGTTGAAAGATAAGTTAACACATGCTCCTTTACTCCAACTTCCTGATTTTAATAAGACTTTTGAGCTTGAATGTGATGCTAGTGGAATTGGATTAGGAGGTGTGTGATGAGGACATGAATACCTTGGATACGACCAAAAATATTGCATACATGTATATTTGTGAGGTGATTTCTAATGCAAACTATGCAATAATTTATTTGTGTCATCCAGGACAAAAATACTTCACAAACTTTTGTGCCATGTCTAATTGCAGGTGTATGGGACATTTGTACAATTCACATATGAAGATAAGGGAAAACGAGAAGTTTAGGTGCTGTTCAAAAAGTCCTCTCACGTCACTTTTGGGCCAAGAGAAGATAGAGTCCAAGTCTCTCACGTTCTGGATTCAGATTCGGACTGCACAGACATACCTGACTCAAAACGCCAAGAACTTTTTCATACGAACTCCGAATTGGGTGATTCTTTTTTTGTTGGAAAGTAGATTTCGTGCTCTTTCCAACCCAATTGGATTCACCTTAAAATTCATCTGGAGCTATGAGTTATTGACGAAACAATCTGACGCTGCAGCAGAATCCGAGTCAAACTACAAGTCCAAAGGTGTTGCATCACCTCCACTTGGGCCCATGAGCCTTGTACGACCTAGGGTTAGTTTTAGGCTGCCTTGGGACGTCCTCCCACCTCCTTGGCCGCCACCCCTTACTCCTATATAAGTAGATCCATCTAGTAGCTTTTTCCTTGGGATTTGTTTAGTTAAAAGTTAGCCATTGCAACTTCGTGTACTTCGTTTGTGTCCAACGACCAGACCAAGACCGCTTCCGGATCCCCACCATTATCAATACTTCATCTATATTCGCAATATTTAGATTGCATTATCATATTCTTGCTTGTTCTTCGATTGCGTGCAGGAATAGACCTTCGTGGTCAGGCTGATCGTGCTTCCAGCATCGTCAGTAACCTCAGGAGATTGGTTTAGCGATTGCTAAGGCGCAACGTCGTGCACGTTTGTAGTCGGATCGTCAAAGTCGGCTCCACCAAATCGATAGTTACCATCTCATCGAAAGATCGGGACACCCTCGCCTCTATCAGAAGTGCACCTTTTGCACCGACCGAGTATCTTTTCTTGGCTATGTTGTTACTCCACAGGGAATTGAAGTTGATAAAGCCAAGATTGAAGCTATTGAGAGTTGGCCGCAGCCCAAAACGGTCACACAAGTGAGGAGTTTTCTTGGCCTCGCTGGTTTCTATAGGCGTTTTGTGAGAGATTTCAGTACCATTGCTGCACCTCTCAACGAGCTTACAAAGAAGGATGTGCCTTTTGTTTGGGGTACCGCACAGGAAGAAGCCTTCACGGTGTTGAAAGATAAGTTAACACATGCTCCTTTACTCCAACTTCCTGATTTTAATAAGACTTTTGAGCTTGAATGTGATGCTAGTGGAATTGGATTAGGAGGTGTGTTATTACAAGATGGCAAACCTGTTGCATACTTTTCTGAAAAATTGAGTGGGCCTAGTCTGAATTACTCTACTTATGATAAGGAATTATATGCTCTTGTTCGGACTTTGTAAACATGGCAACATTATTTATGGCCCAAAGAATTTGTTATTCATTCTGATCATGAATCTTTGAAACATATTAAAAGTCAAGCCAAACTGAACCGTAGACATGCTAAATGGGTTGAATTCATTGAGACTTTCCCTTATGTCATTAAACACAAGAAGGGTAAAGAAAATGTTATTGCTGATGCATTGTCTCGTCGTTATACTATGCTTTCACAACTTGACTTTAAAATATTTGGTTTGGAGACCATCAAAGATCAATATGTGCATGATGCTGAATTTAAAGATGTATTGCAGAATTGTAAAGAAGGGAGAACATGGAACAAGTTCGTCGTTAACTATTTTTCTTCTGCGGGTAGCACGAAAATTGGGGAATCCGACTTGTTCACGACTCGTAGTATCGCGTGATCTGGAACTCCAAAATAAAGGAATAAATACTGGACTCGGACTAGGACTGGTGGCAGAGATGAATCTGGTGGAACTCGGACTGGTGGTGGTATATGGACTCGGATCGGTGGTGGTATATGGACTCGGATCGGTGGTGGTATATGGACTCAGAGAAATAGCAGATAAGCTGTGGTGGTATACGATAGGGGCGATGATGATGGTGCGGCGGCGGCGTGACAACTTGTGAACAGAACTCGAAACTCTAAAGAACTAGACGCTAAGACCAGCAACTTGACACGACGATGCAACCGCAAATTCAACAAAGCAAAGTGAGGAGTTTCCTTGGCCTCGCTGGTTTCTATAGGCGTTTTGTGAGAGATTTCAGTACCATTGCTGCACCTCTCAACGAGCTTACAAAGAAGGATGTGCCTTTTGTTTGGGGTACCGCACAGGAAGAAGCCTTCACGGTGTTGAAAGATAAGTTAACACATGCTCCTTTACTCCAACTTCCTGATTTTAATAAGACTTTTGAGCTTGAATGTGATGCTAGTGGAATTGGATTAGGAGGTGTGTTATTACAAGATGGCAAACCTGTTGCATACTTTTCTGAAAAATTGAGTGGGCCTAGTCTGAATTACTCTACTTATGATAAGGAATTATATGCTCTTGTTCGGACTTTGGAAACATGGCAACATTATTTATGGCCCAAAGAATTTGTTATTCATTCTGATCATGAATCTTTGAAACATATTAAAAGTCAAGCCAAACTGAACCGTAGACATGCTAAATGGGTTGAATTCGTTGAGACTTTCCCTTATGTCATTAAACACAAGAAGGGTAAAGAAAATGTTATTGCTGATGCATTGTCTCGTCGTTATACTATGCTTTCACAACTTGACTTTAAAATATTTGGTTTGGAGACCATCGAAGATCAATATGTGCATGATGCTGAATTTAAAGATGTATTGCAGAATTGTAAAGAAGGGAGAACATGGAACAAGTTCGTCGTTAACGATGGATTTGTGTTTCGTGCTAACAAGCTATGCATTCCAGCTAGCTCCGTTCGTCTTTTGTTGTTGCAGGAGGCGCATGGAGGAGGATTAATGGGACACTTTGGCGTAAAGAAGACGGAGGATGTACTTGCTACATATTTCTTTTGGCCAAAGATGAGACGGGATGTTGAGCGCTTTGTTGCTCGCTGCACTACATGTCAAAAAGCTAAGTCACGACTCAATCCTCATGGTTTATATATGCCTTTGCCTGTACCTAGTGTTCCATGGGAGGATATATCTATGGACTTTGTTTTGGGTTTACCTCGAACAAAGAAGGGGAGGGATTGCATATTTGTTGTCGTGGATAGGTTCTCGAAAATGGCACACTTTATACCATGTCATAAAAGCGATGATCCTGCTAATGTTGCTGATTTGTTCTTTCGTGAAATTATTCGCTTGCATGGTGTGCCAAATACTATTGTTTCAGATCGTGATACCAAATTTCTTAGCCACTTTTGGAGATGTTTATGGGCTAAGTTGGGGACTAAACTGCTTTTTAGTACTACTTGTCACCCCCAAACTGATGGACAAACTGAAGTAGTCAATAGAACTTTGTCTACTATGCTTAGGGCTGTTTTGAAGAATAACAAGAAAATGTGGGAAGAATGCTTGCCTCATATTGAATTTGCTTATAATCGTTCATTGCATTCTACTACTAAGATGTGCACTTTTGAAATTGTATATGGTTTCCTACCTCGTGCACCTATTGATTTGTTGCCTCTTCCATCTTCGGAGAAGGTTAATTTTGATGCTAAACAACGTGCTGAATTGATCGTAAAAATGCATGAGTTAACTAAGGAGAACATTGAGCTTATGAATGCTAAATATAAACTTGCTGGAGATAAGGGTAGAAAACATGTTGTGTTTGCACCTGGAGATCTTGTTTGGTTACATTTGCGTAAGGATAGATTTCCTGATTTGCGCAAATCAAAGCTAATGCCACGTGCTGATGGTCCTTTTAAGGTGTTAGAGAAAATAAATGATAATGCATATAAACTTGAGCTGCCTGCAGATTTTGGGGTTAGTCCCACTTTTAACATTGCAGATTTGAAGCCTTATTTGGGTGAGGAAGATGAGCTTCCGTCGAGGACGACTTCATTTCAAGAAGGGGAGGATGATGAGGACATCAATACAATTGTTACACCCACAGCCCCTGCTGCTATACATACTGGACCAATTACTAGAGCTCGCACACGCCAATTAAATTATCAGGTACTTTCGTTTCTTGGTAATGATTCTAATGTTCATGAGAATATGATGCTGCCTAAATTGGATACATTTGTTTTGCTTACAAATGAAGGGCCTAGCTTGGACAAGAAAGAGGAACCTTGGAGCAAGTTCAAGCATGGAGATGATGGCATGCGCAAGGGGAACAAGAACGGAGTTACAAGTGATGATTTCAGGACTTTGAAGCCACCATAAGGAGTGCAGGAAGCCTTGGACGAAATATACAGGATGCCACTTCATAAATTTCGTCCAGAGGCTATTATAGGTGCTGCGTCACCTTATTATTGGGCCAGGCCCATGTAATTTCGAAATACTTGAGTATAGGCTCTTTTTAGAGTCCGTATGTGTGGGGAAACAAGAGATAGGGTTGGTTTCGGACCCCTCCTTCAAGGGCCACGAAATCCCCCCCCCCTCTTCCTCCATATATACAGCCCTTAGGGCACCGTTTAGACTTTGGGTTTTGTTTAGATTAAAAGTTCGCCATAGCTGCAACTTCGCGTACTTCGTTTGTGTTCAACGACCAGACCAAGACGTCACAGAACCCCACCTTGATCAATAAAGCTTTCATCTTATATTCGCAATATCCAGATTGCAAATCTTAGTTTCTTGCTTGTTCTTCGTTTGCTTGCAGGAGATAGACCCTCGGGGTCAGGTTGATTGTGCTCCGGCGTGGTCAATAACCTCTCGGAGTTGGTTTAGCGATTGCTAAGGCGCGACGTCCTCGCACGTTCGTAGTCGGATCGTCAAAGTCTACTCCACCAAAAACGATAGATATCATCTCATCGAAAGATCGGGACACCCTCGCCTCTATCTAGTGGTATCAGATTCCCAGGTTGCTCGGTGAGATTTACAGTTTTTCGTAGTTTAGATCGAGTCTGTTCTTCATACCTACAGTCCAGGAAAAAGCCAAAAAAAAATTTAGGGTTAGTTCATCATATCCGAACCAATCTGAGCCTTTGCATAATCTTTTTAGGGTTTTTGCTTTGTTGAATTTGCGGTTGCATCGTCGTGTCAAGTTGCTGGTCTTAGCGTCTAGTTCTTTAGAGTTTCGAGTTCTGTTCACAAGTTGTCACGCCGCCGCCGCACCATCATCATCGCCCCTACCATATACCACCACAGCTTATCTGCTATTTCTCTGAGTCCATATACCACCACCGATCCGAGTCCATATACCACCACCGATCCGAGTCCATATACCACCACCAATCCGAGCCCACATATACTACCGTCATATACCATCACCAGTCCGAGTTCCACCTGATTCATCTCTGCCACCAGTCCTAGTCCGAGTCCAGTATTTATTCCTTTATTTTAGAGTTCCAGATCACGCGATACTACGAGTCGTGAACAAGTCGGATTCGCCAATTTTCGTGCTACCCGCAGAAGAAAAATAGTTCCAGTTTCAAAAAAAAAAAACTAAGTCTGGAAAATTCTGGCTAGGCAGTTTTTAGACCATTTGTAGACTTTTTCAAAAAAAATTTGTTGCGGAGCAAAAAAAAAGTGCAAAAAAAGTGCAAAAAAAAAGAAAAAATTTCAGAGTGTGCTCCTCCCTTGTTTACGTGCAGCGCCGTGATTTTTGTTAGTGTTCTAGGCTCGCGTCTCTAGCACGGTCTAGCCTAGGACCAGCACAGTACCGTCGTTAAGAGTTTATTCAACATTGCATCTCTGAATTGATTATTGCTGACCCTTTTTGCTACCATATCATAAGCCTTCCCAGCTCCACATACATCTACATCGTGTGTTTGACACCACCTGGCAATCGCTCTGTCCAAGCTCTGAGAGTTTTGACTACAAAGGTTGCCGATCACCACCTGCTGCTGGGTAAGAACTGGTAAGAATTTGAGATTTGCTTGACGGATTTGTGACACCACACCACACCACCACCACTTTCTAGTAGTCTGTAGGATCATATTCTTGTGTGTTTCTATTGCTGCTAACCATGGCAGGATCACAAGCCGACGAGATTGACTGGGAGAACATGACGAACAAGGAGTTGCATGATAAATTTCAGCAAATGATGAGTGGCCAGGTGGGAGATGTGCTAAACAGATTTGAAGAGGCCATGGAGAAGATAGATGGCATGGAGAAGTCGTTCGAGACAAAGCTGGATAACAAGTTTAATGAATTGATCACGCGTCTTCCCCAACCACCACCGGCTGCACCTGTCGCACCTCTGCAACGACAACAACAACGCCCCCTTCCAAATCAGTTCGGACGAGCGAAGCGTGTTCCTCTTGAGGATGGCCAAACTTCTGGTGCTGCTGTACCTACTGTTGATGCTTCTTTGGCTCCTGCTCCTGCTGCTGCTGGTGCCGAGGAGGAGGATGATTACGCGGGCGATTATGAGGATGAGGTTGATCAAAATCATAACTACGTGCAACCACCAGCACCAGGTCGTCCACATGCAAATAATCGCAATGGTAGGCCTGCACCACCACTTCAGGTACGAGATCATGACCATCTTCCTAAATTAAAATTGAATATTCCACCATTCGAGGGTAGATATGTTCCTGATATATATCTTACTTGGGAGTTAGAAACTGAACAACGTTTTACATGTTTACAATATCCCGAGGAACGATGTGTTGCTGCTGCTGTTTGTGCTTTCACTAGTTTTGCATGTGTATGGTGGTCTGAACATTGTAGATTATATCCTATTCCAGCTACGTGGGCTGCTTTGAAAACTGCTATGCGTACTCTTTGGGTTCCACCATATTATCAACGTGAATTACTTCAAAAATTGCAGCGCTTAAGACAAGGAAAAAATTCTGTAGAAGAATATTATCACGAATTACAAACTGGCATGATTAGATGTGGTATTGTTGAGGAGAATGAAGCTATGCTTGCACGTTTCATGGGTGGATTAAATAGAGAGATTCAGACCATTCTAGAGTATAAGGAGTATAATAATATCACTCATTTATTCCATCTTGCTTGTAAAGCTGAATGTGAAGTGCAGGATCGACAGGCATTGGCGCGAACTAATTTTTCTGCAGGTCGATCTTCATCATGGACACCACGTGCCTCCTCTACTCCCACACGTCCTACTGTGGCACCACTGACTTCAGCCGCCAATGCCAACCGAGATACAAGAAAACAGGCACCACCACCACCATCTGCCAAGAGTACACCTTCTGGGCCTGCCCAGAGCTCTTCTTCATCTATGGCATCAACAGGGCACACACATGATATTATTTGTCGTCGTTGTAAGGGAAGAGGTCATTATGCGAGAGAATGCCAATCTCCGCGTGTTATGATTGCTACTGAGGATGGTGGGTATGAGTCCGCTAGTGATTATGATGAGGAGACTTTGGCTCTTATTACAAGTGAAGAACATGGTGGAGATGATTCTGATCATGAGACGCAATACATGGCTCCTGAAGACGCTGACAGGTATGAATGTTTAGTTGCTCAACGTGTTTTGAGTGTGCAGGTCACACAAGCTGAGCAAAATCAGAGGCATAATTTGTTCCATACAAAGGGAGTTGTGAAGGAACGTTCTGTTCGCGTCATCATAGATGGAGGGAGCTGCAACAACTTGGCTAGCATGGAGATGGTGGAGAAGCTATCTCTCACCACAAGACCACATCCACATCCTTAATATATCCAATGGTTCAACAACAGCGGCAAGGTTAAGGTAACACGTACTGTTCGTGTGCATTTTAGTATCTCTACATATGCTGATTATGTTGATTGCGATGTGGTACCCATGCAAGCATGTTCATTATTACTTGGTAGACCATGGCAATTTGATAAAAATTATGTACACCATGGTAGAAACAATCAGTACACTCTTGTTCATAAGGATAAACATATTACTTTGCTTCCTATGACTCCTGATTCTATTTTGAAAGATGATATTAATAGAGCTAGTAAAGCAAAGCAGGAGAAAAATAAGAGTGAAAATCAGATTGTGGCAAAAGAATTTGAGCAACAAATGAAGCCTAATAATAAACCATCTAGTGTTGCTTCTGAAATTAAATTGAAAAGTGCATGCTTACTTGCCACCAAATCTGATATTGATGAGCTAGATTTCAGCAATTCTGTTTGCTATGCTTTTGTGTGCAAAGAGGCGTTATTTTCATTCGAGGACGTGCCTTCCTCTTTGCCTCCTGCGGTCACTAACATTTTGCAGGAGTTCGCTGACGTCTTTCCACAAGACGTGCCACCGGGATTACCACCTATTCGCGGGATTGAGCATCAGATTGACTTAATTCCTTGTGCTTCGTTGCCAAACCGTGCGCCATACCGTACCAATCCAGAGGAGACGAAGGAGATTATGCGTCAAGTACAGGAGCTGCTCGACAAAGGTTATATATGCGAATCTCTTAGTCCTTGTGCTGTTCCTATTATACTAGTGCCAAAAAAGGATGGTACGTCGCGTATGTGTGTTGATTGTAGAGGCATTAATAATATTACTATTCGTTATCGTCATCCTATTCCTAGGCTAGATGATATGCTTGATGAATTGAGTGGCTCTACAATATTCTCCAAAGTTGATTTGCGTAGTGGATACCATCAAATTCGTATGAAATTGGGAGATGAATGGAAAACAGCATTTAAAACTAAGTTCGGTTTATATGAGTGGTTAGTCATGCCTTTTGGGTTAACTAATGCACCTAGTACTTTCATGAGATTAATGAACGAAGTTTTACGTGCTTTCATTGGACGATTTGTGGTAGTTTACTTTGATGATATATTGATTTATAGCAGATCTTTGGAGGAACATTTGGAACATTTACGTGTTGTTTTTATTGCTCTACGTGATGCACGTTTGTTTGGTAACCTTGGGAAGTGCACCTTTTGCACCGACCGAGTATCTTTTCCTGGCTATGTTGTTACTCCACAGGGAATTGAAGTTGATAAAGCCAAGATTGAAGCTATTGAGAGTTGGCCGCAGCCCAAAACGGTCACACAAGTGAGGAGTTTCCTTGGCCTCGCTGGTTTCTATAGGCGTTTTGTGAGAGATTTCAGTACCATTGCTGCACCTCTCAACGAGCTTACAAAGAAGGATGTGCCTTTTGTTTGGGGTACCGCACAGGAAGAAGCCTTCACGGTGTTGAAAGATAAGTTAACACATGCTCCTTTACTCCAACTTCCTGATTTTAATAAGACTTTTGAGCTTGAATGTGATGCTAGTGGAATTGGATTAGGAGGTGTGTTATTACAAGATGGCAAACCTGTTGCATACTTTTCTTAAAAATTGAGTGGGCCTAGTCTGAATTACTCTACTTATGATAAGGAATTATATGCTCTTGTTCGGACTTTGGAAACATGGCAAAATTATTTATGGCCCAAAGAATTTGTTATTCATTCTGATCATGAATCTTTGAAACATATTAAAAGTCAAGCCAAACTGAACCGTAGGCATGCTAAATGGGTTGAATTCATTGAGACTTTCCCTTATGTCATTAAACACAAGAAGGGTAAAGAAAATGTTATTGCTGATGCATTGTCTCGTCGTTATACTATGCTTTCACAACTTGACTTTAAAATATTTGGTTTGGAGACCATCAAAGATCAATATGTGCATGATGCTGAATTTAAAGATGTATTGCAGAATTGTAAAGAAGGGAGAACATGGAACAAGTTCGTCGTTAACGATGGATTTGTGTTTCGTGCTAACAAGCTATGCATTCCAGCTAGCTCCGTTCGTCTTTTGTTGTTGCAGGAGGCGCATGGAGGAGGATTAATGGGACACTTTGGCGTAAAGAAGACGGAGGATGTACTTGCTACATATTTCTTTTGGCCAAAGATGAGACGGGATGTTGAGCGCTTTGTTGCTCGCTGCACTACATGTCAAAAAGCTAAGTCACGACTCAATCCTCATGGTTTATATATGCCTTTGCCTGTACCTAGTGTTCCATGGGAGGATATATCTATGGACTTTGTTTTGGGTTTACCTCGAACAAAGAAGGGGAGGGATAGCATATTTGTTGTCGTGGATAGGTTCTCGAAAATGGCACACTTTATACCATGTCATAAAAGCGATGATCCTGCTAATGTTGCTGATTTGTTCTTTCGTGAAATTATTCGCTTGCATGGTGTGCCAAATACTATTGTTTCAGATCGTGATACCAAATTTCTTAGCCACTTTTGGAGATGTTTATGGGCTAAGTTGGGGACTAAACTGCTTTTTAGTACTACTTGTCACCCCCAAACTGATGGACAAACTGAAGTAGTCAATAGAACTTTGTCTACTATGCTTAGGGCTGTTTTGAAGAATAACAAGAAAATGTGGGAAGAATGCTTGCCTCATATTGAATTTGCTTATAATCGTTCGTTGCATTCTACTACTAAGATGTGCCCTTTTGAAATTGTATATGGTTTCCTACCTCGTGCACCTATTGATTTGTTGCCTCTTCCATCTTCGGAGAAGGTTAATTTTGATGCTAAACAACGTGCTGAATTGATCGTAAAAATGCATGAGTTAACTAAGGAGAACATTGAGCTTATGAATGCTAAATATAAACTTGCTGGAGATAAGGGTAGAAAACATGTTGTGTTTGCACCTGGAGATCTTGTTTGGTTACATTTGCGTAAGGATAGATTTCCTGATTTGCGCAAATCAAAGCTAATGCCACGTGCTGATGGTCCTTTTAAGGTGTTAGAGAAAATAAATGATAATGCATATAAACTTGAGCTGCCTGCAGATTTTGGGGTTAGTCCCACTTTTAACATTGCAGATTTGAAGCCTTATTTGGGTGAGGAAGATGAGCTTCCGTCGAGGACGACTTCATTTCAAGAAGGGGAGGATGATGAGGACATCAATACCATTGTTACACCCACAGCCCCTGCTGCTGTACATACTGGACCAATTACTAGAGCTCGCGCACGCCAATTAAATTATCAGGTACTTTCGTTTCTTGGTAATGATTCTAATGTTCATGAGAATATGATGCTGCCTAAATTGGATACATTTGTTTTGCTTACAAATGAAGGGCCTAGCTTGGACAAGAAAGAGGAACCTTGGAGCAAGTTCAAGCATGGAGATGATGGCATGCGCAAGGGGAACAAGAACGGATTTACAAGTGATGATTTCAGGACTTTGAAGCCACCATAAGGAGTGCAGGAAGCCTTGGACGAAATATACAGGATGCCACTTCATAAATTTCGTCCAGAGGCTATTATAGGTGCTGCGTCACCTTATTATTGGGCCAGGCCCATGTAATTTCGAAATACTTGAGTATAGGCTATTTTTAGAGTCCGTATGTGTGGGGAAACAAGAGATACGGTTGGTTTCGGACCCCTCCTTCAAGGGCCACGAAATCCCCCCCCCCTCTTCCTCCATATATACAGCCCTTAGGGCACCGTTTAGACTTTGGGTTTTGTTTAGATTAAAAGTTCGCCATAGCTGCAACTTCGCGTACTTCGTTTGTGTTCAACGACCAGACCAAGACGTCACAGAACCCCACCTCGATCAATAAAGCTTTCATCTTATATTCGCAATATCCAGATTGCAAATCTTAGTTTCTTGCTTGTTCTTCGTTTGCTTGCAGGAGATAGACCCTCGGGGTTAGGTTGATTGTGCTCCGGCGTGGTCAATAACCTCTCGGAGTTGGTTTAGCGATTGCTAAGGCGCGACGTCCTCGCACGTTCGTAGTCGGATCGTCAAAGTCTACTCCACCAAAAACGATAGATATCATCTCATCGAAAGATCGGGACACCCTCGCCTCTATCAAGTGGTATCAGATTCCCAGGTTGCTCGGTGAGATTTACAGTTTTTCGTAGTTTAGATCGAGTCTGTTCTTCATACCTACAGTCTAGGAAAAAGCCAAAAAAAAAATTTAGGGTTAGTTCATCATATCCGAACCAATCTGAGCCTTTGCATAATCTTTTTAGGGTTTTTGCTTTGTTGAATTTGCGGTTGCATCGTCGTGTCAAGTTGCTGGTCTTAGCGTCTAGTTCTTTAGAGTTTCGAGTTCTGTTCACAAGTTGTCACGCCGCCGCCGCACCATCATCATCGCCCCTACCATATACCACCACAGCTTATCTGCTATTTCTCTAAGTCCATATACCACCACCGATCCGAGTCCATATACCACCACCAATCCGAGTCCACATATACTACCGTCATATACCATCACCAGTCCGAGTTCCACCATATTCATCTCTGCCACCAGTCCTAGTCCGAGTCCAGTATTTATTCCTTTATTTTAGAGTTCCAGATCACGCGATACTGCGAGTCGTGAACAAGTCGGATTCCCCAATTTTCGTGCTACCCGTAGAAGAAAAATAGTTCCAGTTTCAAAAAAAAAAACTAAGTCTGGAAAATTCTGGCTAGGCAGTTTTTAGACCATTTGTAGACTTTTTCGAAAAAAAATTGTTGCGGAGCAAAAAAAAAAGTGCAAAAAAAAAAAAGATGATGAGGACATCAATACCATTGTTACACCCACAGCCCCTGCTTCTATACATACTGGACCAATTACTAGAGCTCGCGCACGCCAATTAAAATATCAGGTACTTTCGTTTCTTGGTAATGATTCTAAAGTTCATGAGAATATGATGCTGCCTAAATTGGATACATTTGTTTTGCTTACAAATGAAGGGCCTAGCTTGGACAAGAAAGAGGAACCTTGGAGCAAGTTCAAGCATGGAGATGATGGCATGCACAAGGGGAACAAGAACGGAGTTACAAGTGATGATTTCAGGACTTTGAAGCCACCATAATGAGTGCAGGAAGCCTTGGACGAAATATACAAGATGTCACTTCATAAATTTCGTCCAGAGGCTATTATAGGTGCTGCGTCACCTTATTATTGGGCCAGGCTCATGTAATTTCGAAATACTTGAGTATAGGCTGTTTTTAGAGTCCGTATGTGTGGGGAAACAAGAGATAGGGTTGGTTTCGGACCCCTTCTTCAAGGGCCACGAAATCCCCTCCTCTTCCTCCATATATACAGCCCTTAGGGCACCGTTTAGACTTTGGGTTTTGTTTAGATTAAAAGTTCGCCATAGCTGCAACTTCGCGTACTTCGTTTGTGTTCAACGACCAGACCAAGACGTCACAGAACCCCACCTCGATCAATAAAGCTTTCATCTTATATTCGCAATATCCAGATTGCAAATCTTAGTTTCTTGCTTGTTCTTCGTTTGCTTGCAGGAGATAGACCCTCGGGGTCAGGTTGATTGTGCTCCGGCGTGGTCAATAACCTCTCGGAGTTGGTTTAGCGATTGCTAAGGCGCGACGTCCTCGCACGTTCATAGTCGGATCGTCAAAGTCTACTCCACCAAAAACGATAGATATCATCTCATCGAAAGATCGGGACACCCTCGCCTCTATCAAGTGGTATCAGATTCCCAGGTTGCTCGGTGAGATTTACAGTTTTTCGTAGTTTAGATCGAGTCTGTTCTTCATACCTACAGTCCAGGAAAAAGCCAAAAAAAAAATTTAGGGTTAGTTCATCATATCCGAACCAATCTGAGCCTTTGCATAATCTTTTTAGGGTTTTTGCTTTGTTGAATTTGCGGTTGCATCGTCGTGTCAAGTTGCTGGTCTTAGCGTCTAGTTCTTTAGAGTTTCGAGTTCTGTTCACAAGTTGTCACGCCGCCGCCGCACCATCATCATCTCCCCTACCATATACCACCACAGCTTATCTGCTATTTCTCTGAGTCCATATACCACCACCGATCCGAGTCCATATACCACCATCGATCCGAGTCCATATACCACCACCAATCCGAGCCCACATATACTACCGTCATATACCATCACCAGTCCGAGTTCCACCAGATTCATCTCTGCCACCAGTCCTAGTCCGAGTTCCACCAGATTCATCTCTGCCACCAGTCCTAGTCCGAGTCCAGTATTTATTCCTTTATTTTAGAGTTCCAGATCACGCGATACTACGAGTCGTGAACAAGTCGGATTCCCCAATTTTCGTGCTACCCGCAGAAGAAAAATAGTTCCAGTTTCAAAAAAAAAAAACTAAGTCTGGAAAATTCTGGCTAGGCAGTTTTTAGACCATTTGTAGACTTTTTCGAAAAAAAATTGTTGCGGAGCAAAAAAAAAAAAGAGGAAAAAAAAGTGCAAAAAAGAAAAAGAAAAACATTCAGAGTGTGCTCCTCCCTTGTTTACGTGCAGCGCCGTGATTTTTGTTAGTGTTCTAGGCTCGCGTCTCTAGCACGGTCTAGCCTAGGACCAGCACAGTACCGTCGTTGAGAGTTTATTCAACATTGCATCTCTGAATTGATTATTGCTGACCCTTTTTGCTACCATATCATAAGCCTTCCCAGCTCCACATACATCTACATCGTGTGTTTGACACCACCTGGCAATCGCTCTGTCCAAGCTCTGAGAGTTTTGACTACAAAGGTTGCCGATCACCACCAGCTGCTGGGTAAGAACTGGTAAGAATTTGAGATTTGCTTGACGGATTTGTGACACCACACCACACCACCACCACTTTCTAGTAGTCTGTAGGATCATATTCTTGTGTGTTTCTATTGCTGCTAACCATGGCAGGATCACAAGCCGACGAGATTGACTGGGAGAACATGAAGAACAAGGAGTTGCATGATAAATTTCAGCAAATGATGAGTGGCCAGGTGGGAGATGTGCTAAACAGATTTGAAGAGGCCATGGAGAAGATAGATGGCATGGAGAAGTCGTTCGAGACAAAGCTGGATAACAAGTTTAATGAATTGCTCACGCGTCTTCCCCAACCACCACCGGCTGCACCTGTCGCACCTCTGCAACGACAACAACAACGCCCCCTTCCAAATCAGTTCGGACGAGCGAAGCGTGTTCCTCTTGAGGATGGCCAAACTTCTGGTGCTGCTGTACCTACTGTTGATGCTTCTTTGGCTCCTGCTCCTGCTCCTGCTGCTGCTGGTGCCGAGGAGGAGGACGATTACGCGGGCGATTATGAGGATGAGGTTGATCAAAATCATAACTACGTGCAACCACCAGCACCAGGTCGTCCACATGCAAATAATCGCAATGGTAGGCCTGCACCACCACTTCAGGTACGAGATCATGACCATCTTCCTAAATTAAAATTGAATATTCCACCATTCGAGGGTAGATATGTTCCTGATATATATCTTACTTGGGAGTTAGAAACTGAACAACGTTTTACATGTTTACAATATCCCGAGGAACGACGTGTTGCTGCTGCTGTTTGTGCTTTCACTAGTTTTGCATGTGTATGGTGGTCTGAACATTGTAGATTATATCCTATTCCAGCTACGTGGGCTGCTTTGAAAACTGCTATGCGTACTCGTTGGGTTCCACCATATTATCAACGTGAATTAATTCAAAAATTGCAGCGCTTAAGACAAGGAAAAAATTCTGTAGAAGAATATTATCAGGAATTACAAACTGGCATGATTAGATGTGGTATTGTTGAGGAGAATGAAGCTATGCTTGCACGTTTCATGGGTGGATTAAATAGAGAGATTCAGACCATTCTAGAGTATAAGGAGTATAATAATATCACTCGTTTATTCCATCTTGCTTGTAAAGCTGAACGTGAAGTGCAGGATCGACAGGCATTGGCGCGAACTAATTTTTCTGCAGGTCGATCTTCATCATGGACACCGCGTGCCTCCTCTACTCCCACACATCCTACTGCGGCACCACTGACTTCAGCCGCCAATTCCAATCGAGATACAAGAAAACAGGCACCACCACCACCATCTGCCAAGAGTACACCTTCAAGGCCTGCCCAGAGCTCTTCTTCATCTATGGCATCAACAGGGCACACACATGATATTATTTGTCGTCGTTGTAAGGGAAGAGGTCATTATGCGAGAGAATGCCAATCTCCGCGTGTTATGATTGCTACTGAGGATGGTGGGTATGAGTCCGCTAGTGATTATGATGAGGAGACTTTGGCTCTTATTACAAGTGAAGAACACGGTGGAGATGATTCTGATCATGAGACGCAATACATGGCTCCTGAAGACGCTGACAGGTATGAATGTTTAGTTGCTCAACGTGTTTTGAGTGTGCAGGTCACACAAGCTGAGCAAAATCAGAGGCATAATTTGTTCCATACAAAGGGAGTTGTGATGAGGACATCAATACCATTGTTACACCCACAACCCCTGCTTCTATACATACTGGACCAATTACTAGAGCTCGCGCACGCCAATTAAAATATCAGGTACTTTCGTTTCTTGGTAATGATTCTAAAGTTCATGAGAATATGATGCTGCCTAAATTGGATACATTTGTTTTGCTTACAAATGAAGGGCCTAGCTGGGACAAGAAAGAGGAACCTTGGAGCAAGTTCAAGCATGGAGATGATGGCATGCACAAGGGGAACAAGAACGGAGTTACAAGTGATGATTTCAGGACTTTGAAGCCACCATAATGAGTGCAGGAAGCCTTGGACGAAATATACAAGATGTCACTTCATAAATTTCGTCCAGAGGCTATTATAGGTGCTGCGTCACCTTATTATTGGGCCAGGCCCATGTAATTTCGAAATACTTGAGTATAGGCTGTTTTTAGAGTCCGTATGTGTGGGGAAACAAGAGATAGGGTTGGTTTCGGACCCCTCCTTCAAGGGCCACGAAATCCCCTCCTCTTCCTCCATATATACAGCCCTTAGGGCACCGTTTAGACTTTGGGATTTGTTTAGTTAAAAGTTAGCCATTGCAACTTCGTGTACTTCGTTTGTGTCCAACGACCAGACCAAGACCGCTTTCGGATCCCCACCATTATCAATGCTTCATCTATATTCGCAATATTCAGATTGCATTATCATATTCTTGCTTGTTCTTCGATTGCGTGCAGGAATAGACCTTCGTGGTCAGGTTGATCGTGCTTCCAGCATCGTCAGTAACCTCAGGAGATTGGTTTAGCGATTGCTAAGGCGCAACGTCGTGCACGTTTGTAGTCGGATCGTCAAAGTCGGCTCCACCAAATCGATAGTTACCATCTCATCGAAAGATCGGGACACCCTCGCCTCTATCAAGTGGTATCAGTTTTCAGGTTGCTCGGTGAGAATTTCCAGTTTTCCCTAGATTAGATTTATTTTCTTACGTATTGTCCAAAAAAAAAGCCAAAAAAAAAATTAGGGTTAGTTCATCATATCCGAACCAATCTGAGCCTTTGCATAATCTTTTTAGGGTTTTTGCTTTGTTGAATTTGCGGTTGCATCGTCGTGTCAAGTTGCTGGTCTTAGCGTCTAGTTCTTTAGAGTTTCGAGTTCTGTTCACAAGTTGTCACGCCGCCGCCGCACCATCATCATCGCCCCTACCATATACCACCACAGCTTATCTGCTATTTCTCTGAGTCCATATACCACCACCGATCCGAGTCCATATACCACCACCAATCCGAGTCCACATATACTACCGTCATATACCATCACCAGTCCGAGTTCCACCATATTCATCTCTGCCACCAGTCCTAGTCCGAGTCCAGTATTTATTCCTTTATTTTAGAGTTCCAGATCACGCGATACTGCGAGTCGTGAACAAGTCGGATTCCCCAATTTTCGTGCTACCCGTAGAAGAAAAATAGTTCCAGTTTCAAAAAAAAAAAAACTAAGTCTGGAAAATTCTGGCTAGGCAGTTTTTAGACCATTTGTAGACTTTTTCAAAAAAAATTTGTTGCGGAGCAAAAAAAAAAGTGCAAAAAAAAGAAAGAAAAAAAGATGATGAGGACATCAATACCAATGTTACACCCACAGCCCCTGCATCTATACATACTGGACCAATTACTAGAGCTCGCGCACGCCAATTAAAATATCAGGTACTTTCGTTTCTTGGTAATGATTCTAAAGTTCATGAGAATATGATGCTGCCTAAATTGGATACATTTGTTTTGCTTACAAATGAAGGGCCTAGCTTGGATAAGAAAGAGGAACCTTGGAGCAAGTTCAAGCATGGAGATGATGGCATGCACAAGGGGAACAAGAACGGAGTTACAAGTGATGATTTCAGGACTTTGAAGCCACCATAATGAGTGCAGGAAGCCTTGGACGAAATATACAAGATGTCACTTCATAAATTTCGTCCAGAGGCTATTATAGGTGCTGCGTCACCTTATTATTGGGCCAGGCCCATGTAATTTCGAAATACTTGAGTATAGGCTGTTTTTAGAGTCCGTATGTGTGGGGAAACAAGAGATAGGGTTGGTTTCGGACCCCTCCTTCAAGGGCCACGAAATCCCCTCCTCTTCCTCCATATATACAGCCCTTAGGGCACCGTTTAGACTTTGGGTTTTGTTTAGATTAAAAGTTCGCCATAGCTGCAACTTCGCGTACTTCGTTTGTGTTCAACGACCAGACCAAGACGTCACAGAACCCCACCTTGATGAATAAAGCTTTCATCTTATATTCGCAATATCCAGATTGCAAATCTTAGTTTCTTGCTTGTTCTTCGTTTGCTTGCAGGAGATAGACCCTCGTGGTCAGGTTGATTGTGCTCCGGCGTGGTCAATAACCTCTCGGAGTTGGTTTAGCGATTGCTAAGGCGCGACGTCCTCGCACGTTCGTAGTCGGATCGTCAAAGTCTACTCCACCAAAAACGATAGCTATCATCTCATCGAAAGATCGGGACACCCTCGCCTCTATCAAGTGGTATCAGATTCCCAGGTGATGAGGACATCAATACCATTGTTACACCCACAGCCCCTGCTTCTATACATACTGGACCAATTACTAGAGCTCGCGCACGCCAATTAAAATATCAGGTACTTTCGTTTCTTGGTAATGATTCTAAAGTTCATGAGAATATGATGTTGCCTAAATTGGATACATTTGTTTTGCTTACAAATGAAGGTCCTAGCTTGGACAAGAAAGAGGAACCTTGGAGCAAGTTCAAGCATGGAGATGATGGCATGCACAAGGGGAACAAGAACGGAGTTACAAGTGATGATTTCAGGACTTTGAAGCCACCATAATGAGTGCAGGAAGCCTTGGACGAAATATACAAGATGTCACTTCATAAATTTCGTCCAGAGGCTATTATAGGTGCTGCGTCACCTTATTATTGGGCCAGGCCCATGTAATTTGGAAATACTTGAGTATAGGCTGTTTTTAGAGTCCGTATGTGTGGGGAAACAAGAGATAGGGTTGGTTTCGGACCCCTCCTTCAAGGGCCACGAAATCCCCTCCTCTTCCTCCATATATACAGCCCTTAGGGCACCGTTTAGACTTTGGGTTTTGTTTAGATTAAAAGTTCGCCATAGCTGCAACTTCGCGTACTTCGTTTGTGTTCAACGACCAGACCAAGACGTCACAGAACCCCACCTTGATCAATAAAGCTTTCATCTTATATTCGCAATATCCAGATTGCAAATCTTAGTTTCTTGCTTGTTCTTCGTTTTCTTGCAGGAGATAGACCCTCGTGGTCAGGTTGATTGTGCTCCGGCGTGGTCAATAACCTCTCGGAGTTGGTTTAGCGATTGCTAAGGCGCGACGTCCTCGCACGTTCGTAGTCGGATCGTCAAAGTCTACTCCACCAAAAACGATAGCTATCATCTCATCGAAAGATCGGGACACCCTCGCCTCTATCAAGTGGTATCAGATTCCCAGGTTGCTCGGTGAGATTTACAGTTTTTCGTAGTTTAGATCGAGTCTCTTCTTCATACCTACAGTCCAGGAAAAAGCCAAAAAAAAAATTTAGGGTTAGTTCATCATATCCGAACCAATCTGAGCCTTTGCATAATCTTTTTAGGGTTTTTGCTTTGTTGAATTTGCGGTTGCATCGTCGTGTCAAGTTGCTGGTCTTAGCGTCTAGTTCTTTAGAGTTTCGAGTTCTGTTCACAAGTTGTCACGCCGCCGCCGCACCATCATCATCGCCCCTACCATATACCACCACAGCTTATCTGCTATTTCTCTGAGTCCATACACCACCACCGATCCGAGTCCATATACCACCACCAATCCGAGCCCACATATACTACCGTCATATACCATCACCAGTCCGAGTTCCACCAGATTCATCTCTGCCACAAGTCCTAGTCCGAGTCTAGTATTTATTCCTTTATTTTAGAGTTCCAGATCACGCGATACTACGAGTCGTGAACAAGTCGGATTCCCCAATTTTCGTGCTACCCGCAGAAGAAAAATAGTTCCAGTTTCAAAAAAAAAAAAACTAAGTCTGGAAAATTCTGGCTAGGCAGTTTTTAGACCATTTGTAGACTTTTTCGAAAAAAAATTGTTGCGGAGCAAAAAAAAAAAAGAGGAAAAAAAAAGTGCAAAAAAATAAATAAAAAAATTCAGAGTGTGCTACTCCCTTGTTTACGTGCAGCGCCGTGATTTTTGTTAGTGTTCTAGGCTCGCGTCTCTAGCACGGTCTAGCCTAGGACCAGCATAGTACCGTCGTTGAGAGTTTATTCAACATTGCATCTCTGAATTGATTATTGCTGACCCTTTTTGCTACCATATCATAAGCCTTCCCAGCTCCACATACATCTACATCGTGCGTTTGACACCACCTGGCAATCGCTCTGTCCAAGCTCTGAGAGTTTTGACTACAAAGGTTGCCGATCACCACCTGCTGCTGGGTAAGAACTGGTAAGAATTTGAGAGTTGCTTGACGGATTTGTGACACCACACCACACCACCACCACTTTCTAGTAGTCTGTAGGATCATATTCTTGTGTGTTTCTATTGCTGCTAACCATGGCAGGATCACAAGCCGACGAGATTGACTGGGAGAACATGACGAACAAGGAGTTGCATGATAAATTTCAGCAAATGATGAGTGGCCAGGTGGGAGATGTGCTAAACAGATTTGAAGAGGCCATGGAGAAGATAGATGGCATGGAGAAGTCGTTCGAGACAAAGCTGGATAACAAGTTTAATGAATTGCTCACGCGTCTTCCCCAACCACCACCGGCTGCACCTGTCGTACCTCTGCAACGACAACAACAACGCCCCCTTCCAAATCAGTTCGGACGAGCGAAGCGTGTTCCTCTTGAGGATGGCCAAACTTCTGGTGCTGCTGTACCTACTGTTGATGCTTCTTTGGCTCCTGCTCCTGCTGCTGCTGGTGCCGAGGAGGAGGATGATTACGCGGGCGATTATGAGGATGAGGTTGATCAAAATCATAACTACGTGCAACCACCAGCACCAGGTCGTCCACATGCAAATAATCGCAATGGTAGGCCTGCACCACCACTTCAGGTACGAGATCATGACCATCTTCCTAAATTAAAATTGAATATTCCACCATTCGAGGGTAGATATGTTCCTGATATATCTCTTACTTGGGAGTTAGAAACTGAACAACGTTTTACATGTTTACAATATCCCGAGGAACGACGTGTTGCTGCTGCTGTTTGTGCTTTCACTAGTTTTGCATGTGTATGGTGGTCTGAACATTGTAGATTATATCCTATTCCAGCTACGTGGGCTGCTTTGAAAACTGCTATGCGTACTCGTTGGGTTCCACCATATTATCAACGTGAATTACTTCAAAAATTGCAGCGCTTAAGACAAGGAAAAAATTCTGTAGAAGAATATTATCAGGAATTACAAACTGGCATGATTAGATGTGGTATTGTTGAGGAGAATGAAGCTATGCTTGCACGTTTCATGGGTGGATTAAATAGAGAGATTCAGACCATTCTAGAGTATAAGGAGTATAATAATATCACTCGTTTATTCCATCTTGCTTGTAAAGCTGAACGTGAAGTGCAGGATCGACAGGCATTGGCGCGGACTAACTTTTCTGCAGGTCGACCTTCATCGTGGACACTGCGTGCATCCTCTACTTCCACACATTCTATTGCACCGACACCTCCATCAGCTGCCACCTGCAGCTGTGATACAAGGAAGCAGGCACAACCACCACTATCTGCCAAGAGCACACCTACCGGGCCTGCACAGAGTTCTTCTTCTTCCATGGCATCAACAGGGCACACAAGTGATATTATTTGTCGTCGTTGTAAGGGAAGAGGTCATTATGCGAGAGAATGCAAATCTCAGCGTGTGATGATTGCTACCGAGGATGGTGGGTATGAGTCCGCTAGTGAATATGATGAGGAGACTTTGGCTCTCATTACACGTGAAGAACACAGTGGAGATGATTCTGAACAAGAGACGCAATACATGGCTCCTGAAGACGCTGACAGGTATGAATGTTTAGTTGCTCAACGTGTTTTGAGTGTGCAGGTCACACAAGCTGAGCAAAATCAGAGGCATAATTTGTTCCATACAAAGGGAGTTGTGAAGGAACGTTCTATTCGCGTCATCATAGATGGAGGGAGCTGCAACAACTTGGCTAGCATGGAGATGGTGGAGAAGCTCTCTCTCACCACAAGACCACATCCACATCCTTACTATATCCAATGGTTTAACAACAGCGGCAAGGTTAAGGTAACACGTACTGTTTGTGTGCATTTTAGTATCTCTACGTATGCTGATTTTGTTGATTGTGATGTGGTACCCATGCAAGCATGTTCCTTATTACTTGGTAGACCATGGCAATTTGATAAAAGTTCTGTACACCATGGTAGAAACAATCAGTATACTCTTGTTCATAAGGATAAACATATTACTTTGCTTCCTATGTCTCCTGATTCTATTTTGAAAGATGATATTAATAGAGCTAGTAAGGCAAAACAGGAGAAAAATAAGAGTGAAAATCAGATTGTGACAAAAGAATTTGAGCAACAAATGAATCCTAATAATAAAACATCTAGTGTTGCTTCTGAAATTAAATTGAAAAGTGCATGTTTACTTGCCACCAAATCTGATATTGATGATCTAGATTTCAGCAAATCTGTTTGCTATGCTTTTGTGTGCAAAGAGGCATTATTTTCAGTCGAGGACATGCCTTCCTCTTTGCCTCCTGCTGTTACTAACATTTTGCAGGAGTTCGCCGACGTCTTTCCACAAGATGTGCCTCCGGGATTACCACCTATTCGAGGGATTGAGCATCAGATTGACTTAATTCCTGGTGCATCGCTACCCAACCGTGCACCATACCGTACTAATCCAGAGGAGACGAAGGAGATTGTGCGTCAAGTCCAGGAGTTGCTCGACAAAGGTTATATACGCGAATCCCTTAGTCCTTGTGTTGTTCCTATTATTCTACTGCCGAAAAAGGATGGTACATCGCGTATGTGTGTTGATTGTAGAGGCATTAAAAATATTACTATTCGTTATCGTCATCCTATTCCTAGACTTGATGATATGCTTGATGAATTGAGTGGCTCTACAATATTCTCCAAAGTTGATTTGCGTAGTGGATACCATCAAATTCGTATGAAATTGGGGGATGAATGGAAAACAGCATTTAAAACAAAGTTTGGATTATATGAGTGGTTAGTCATGCCTTTTGGGTTAACTAATGCACCTAGTACTTTCATGAGATTAATGAACGAAGTTTTACGTGCTTTCATTGGACGATTTGTGGTAGTCTATTTTGATGATATACTGATTTATAGCAGATCTTTGGAGGAACATTTGGAACATTTACGTGCTGTTTTTATTGCTTTACGTGATGCAGGTTTGTTTGGTAACCTTGGGAAGTGCACCTTTTGCACCGACCGAGTATCTTTTCTTGGCTATGTTGTTACTCCACAGGGAATTGAAGTTGATAAAGCCAAGATTGAAGCTATTGAGAGTTGGCCACAGCCCAAAACGGTCACACAAGTGAGGAGTTTTCTTGGACTCGCTGGTTTCTATAGGCGTTTTGTGAGAGATTTCAGCGCCATTGCTGCACCTCTCAATGAGCTTACAAAGAAGGATGTGCCTTTTGTTTGGGGTACCTCATAGGAAGAAGCCTTCACGGTATTGAAAGATAAGTTGACACATGCTCCTTTACTCCAACTTCCTGATTTTAATAAGACTTTTGAGCTTGAATGTGATGCTAGTGGAATTGGATTAGGAGGTGTTTTATTACAAGCTGGCAAACCTGTTGCATACTTTTCTGAAAAATTGAGTGGGCCTAGTCTGAACTATTCTACTTATGATAAAGAATTATATGCTCTTGTTCGGACCTTAGAAATATGGCAACATTATTTATGGCCCAAAGAATTTGTTATACATTCTGATCATGAATCTTTGAAACACATTAAAAGTCAAGCAAAACTGAATCGTAGACATGCTAAATGGGTTGAATTTATTGAGACTTTCCCTTATGTCATTAAACACAAGAAGGGTAAAGAAAATGTTATTGCTGATGCCTTGTCTCGTCGTTAAACTATGCTTTCACAACTTGACTTTAAAATATTTGGTTTGGAGACCATCAAAGATCAATATGTGCATGATGCTGAATTTAAAGATGTATTGCAGAATTGTAAGGAAGGGAGAACATGGAACAAGTTCGTCGTTAACGATGGATTTGTGTTTCGTGCTAACAAGCTATGCATTCCAGCTAGCTCTGTTCGTCTTTTGTTGTTGCAGGAGGCGCATGGAGGAGGATTAATGGGACACTTTGGCGTGAAGAAGACGGAGGATATACTTGCTACACATTTCTTTTGGCCAAAGATGAGACGGGATGTTGAGCGTTTTGTTGCTCGCTGCACTACATGTCAAAAAGCTAAGTCACAACTCAATCCTCATGGTTTATATATGCCTTTGCCTGATGAGGACATCAATACCATTGTTACACCCACAGCCCCTGCTGCTATACATACTGGACCAATTACTAGAGCTCGCGCACGCCAATTAAATTATCAGGTACTTTCGTTTCTTGGTAATGATTCTAATGTTCATGAGAATATGATGCTGCCTAAATTGGATACATTTGTTTTGCTTACAAATGAAGGGCCTAGCTTGGACAAGAAAGAGGAAACTTGGAGCAAGTTCAAGCATGGAGATGATGGCATGCGCACGGGAAACAAGAACGAAGTTACAAGTGATGATTTCAGGACTTTGAAGCCACCATAATGAGTGCATGAAGCCTTGGACGAAATATACCAGATGCCACTTCATAAATTTCGTCCAGAGGCTATTATAGGTGCTGCGTCACCTTATTATTGGGCCAGGCCCATGTAATTTGGAAATACTTGAGTATAGGCTGTTTTTAGAGACCGTATGTGTGGGGAAACAAGAGATAGGGTTGGTTTCCGACCCCTCCTTCAAGGGCCACGAAATCCCCCCCTCTTCCTCCATATATACAGCCCTTAGGGCACCGTTTAGACTTTTGGTTTTGTTTAGATTAAAAGTTCGCCATAGCTGCAACTTCGCGTACTTCGTTTGTGTTCAACGACCAGACCAAGACGTCACAGAACCCCACCTTGATCAATAAAGCTTTCATCTTATATTCGCAATATCCAGATTGCAAATCTTAGTTTCTTGCTTGTTCTTCGTTTGCTTGCAGGAGATAGACCCTCGTGGTCATGTTGATTGTGCACCGGCGTGGTCAATAACCTCTCGGAGTTGGTTTAGCGATTGCTAAGGCGCGACGTCCTCGCACGTTCGTAGTCTGATCGTCAAAGTCTACTCCACCAAAAACGATAGCTATCATCTCATCGAAAGATCGGGACACCCTCGCCCCTATCAAGTGGTATCAGATTTTCAGGTTGCTCGGTGAGATTTTACAGTTTTTCGTAGTTTAGATCGAGTCTGTTCTTCATACCTACAGTCCACGAAAAAGCAAAAAAAAATTAGGGTTAGTTCATCATATCCGAACCAATCTGAGCCTTTGCATAATCTTTTTAGGGTTTTTGCTTTGTTGAATTTGCGGTTGCATCGTCGTGTCTAGTTGCTGGTCTTAGCGTCTAGTCCTTTAGAGTGTCGAGTTCTGGTCATAAGTTGTCACACCGCCGCCGCACCATCAACATCGCCCCTGCCATCTACCACCACCGTTGATCCGCCACCGCTCTGAATCCATATTCCACCACCATATATCCACCACCAATCCGAGTTCTTTTCATATTAGGTTTGTTTTCGATACCCATTTATTTTCCGATTCGTGTTTCCTTGCCTGAGTAGGTTTCGGAAAAAAAAAATTGGCAGTCAAAAATATTTTTTCCCTATCCTATTTTTAGGTCCCAGGGAGCATTTTGAGACACTCGCCATAGTGATTTTTTGTCGCACTTTTTCGTCGTCGCTGCCCTGATTTCCGAAAAAAAAATTGTCAAATTTTTTTTCGTGCCAATCCTGTTAGTTTGACTTGGGAAGAGTTTTGAGACACTCGCCATTATAGTGATTTTTTGCAAAAAAAAAAAGCGCAAAAAAAAATGAAATTTTTTTTTAGAGTGTGCTCTTCCCTTGTTTACGTGCCGCGCCGTGATTTTGTTAGTGTTCTAGGCTCGCGTCTCTAGTACGGTCTAGCCTAGGACCAGCACAGTACCGTCATTGAGCGTTTATTCAACTTTGCATCTCTGAATTGATTATTGCTGACCCTTTTTGCTACCATATCATAAGCCTTCCCAGCTCCACATACATCTACATCGTGCGTTTGACACCACCTGGCAATCGCTCTATCCAAGCTTTGTGAGTTTTGACTACAAAGGTTGCCGATCACCACCTGCTGCTGGGTAAGAACTGGTAAGAATTTGAGTTTTGCTTGACGGATTTGTGACACCACACCACCACCACTTCATAGTAGTCTGTAGGATCATATGCTTGTGTGTTTCTATTGCTGCTAACCATGGCAGGATCACAAGCTGATGAGACTGATTGGGAGAACATGACGAACAAACAGCTACATGAGAAATTTCAGAAAATGATGAGTGGACAGGTGCAAGATGTGCTAAACAGATTTGAAGAGGCCATGGAGAAGATAGATGGAATTGAGAAGACGTTCGAAACAAAGCTCGATAACAAGTTTAATGAATTGCTCGCGCGTCTTCCACAACCACCGCCGGCTGCACCTGTCGCACCTCTACAACAACAACAACGTCGCCTTCCAAATCAAGTGGGACGAGCACAGCGCGTTCCCCTTGAGCCTGGTCAAACTTCTGGTGCCGCTGCACCTACTGTTGATGCTTCTATGGCTCCTGCTGCCGTTGAGGAGGACGATTATGCGGGCGATTACGAGGATGAGGTTGATCAAAATCAGAACTACGTACCAGCACCAGGTCGTCCACATGCCAATAATCGCAATGGTAGGGCTGCATTACTAGCTCAGGTAAGAGATCATGACCATCTTCCTAAACTGAAATTGAATATTCCATCATTTGAGGGTAGATATGTTCCTGATATATATCTTACTTGGGAGTTAGAAACTGAACAACGTTTTACATGTTTACATTATCCCGAGGAGAGACGTGTTGCTGCTGCTGTTTGTGCTTTTACTAGTTTTGCATGTGTATGGTGGTCTGAACATTGTAGATTATATCCTATTCCAGCTACTTGGGCTGCTTTGAAAACTGCTATGCGTACTCGTTGGGTTCCACCATATTATCAACGTGAATTACTTCAAAAATTACAGCGCTTAAGACAAGGAAAAAATTCTGTAGAAGAATATTATCAGGAATTACAAACTGGCATGATTAGATGTGGTATTGTTGAGGAGAATGAAGCTATGCTTGCACGTTTCATGGGTGGATTAATGAAGCTATGCTTGCACGTTTTATGGGTGGATTAAATAGAGAGATTCAGACCATTCTAGAGTATAAGGAGTATAATAATATCACTCGTTTATTCCATCTTGCTTGTAAAGCTGAACGTGAAGTGCAGGATCGACAGGCATTGGCGCGAACTAATTTTTCTGCAGGTCGATCTTCATCATCGACACCGCGTGCCTCCTCTACTCCCACACATTCTATTGCACCGACACCTCCATCAGCTGCCACCTGCAGCTGTGATACAAGGAAGCAGGCACAACCACCACTATCTGCCAAGAGCACACCTACCGGGCCTGCACAGAGTTCTTCTTCTTCCATGGCATCAACAGGGCACACAAGTGATATTATTTGTCGTCGTTGTAAGGGAAGAGGTCATTATGCGAGAGAATGCAAATCTCAGCGTGTGATGATTGCTACCGAGGATGGTGGGTATGAGTCCGCTAGTGACTATGATGAGGAGACTTTGGCTCTCATTACACGTGAAGAACACGATGGAGATGATTCTGAACAAGAGACGCAATACATGGCTCCTGAAGACGCTGACAAGTATGAATGTTTAGTTGCTCAACGTGTTTTGAGTGTGCAGGTCACACAAGCTGAGCAAAATCAGAGGCATAATTTGTTCCATACAAAGGGAGTTGTGAAGGAACGTTCTATTCGCGTCATCATAGATGGAGGGAGCTGCAACAACTTGGCTAGCATGGAGATGGTGGAGAAGCTCTCTCTCACCACAAGACCACATCCACATCCTTACTATATCCAATGGTTTAACAATAGCGGCAAGGTTAAGGTAACACGTACTGTTCGTGTGCATTTTAGTATCTCTACGTATGCTGATTTTGCTGATTGTGATGTGGTACCCATGCAAGCATGTTCCTTATTACATGGTAGACCATGGCAATTTGATAAAAGTTCTGTACACCATGGTAGAAACAATCAGTATACTCTTGTTCATAAGGATAAACATATTACTTTGCTTCCTATGTCTCCTGATTCTATTTTGAAAGATGATATTAATAGAGCTAGTAAGGCAAAACTGGAGCAAAATAAGAGTGAAAATCAGATTGTGACAAAAGAATTTGAGCAACAAATGAATCCTAATAATAAAACATCTAGTGTTGCTTCTGAAATTAAATGGAAAAGTGCATGTTTACTTGCCACCAAATCTGATATTGATGATCTAGATTTCAGCAAATCTGTTTGCTATGCTTTTGTGTGCAAAGAGGCATTATTTTCAGTCGAGGACATGCCTTCCTCTTTGCCTCCTGCTGTTACTAACATTTTGCAGGAGTTCGCCGACGTCTTTCCACAAGGTGTGCCTCCGGGATTACTACCTATTCGAGGGATTGAGCATCAGATTGACTTAATTCCCGGTGCATCGCTACCCAACCGTGCACCATACCGTACTAATCCAGAGAAGACGAAGGAGATTGTGCGTCAAGTCCAGGAGTTGCTCGACAAAGGTTATATACGCGAATCCCTTAGTCCTTGTGTTGTTCCTATTATTCTACTGCCGAAAAAGGATGGTACATCGCGTATGTGTGTTGATTGTAGAGGCATTAATAATATTACTATTCGTTATCGTCATCCTATTCCTAGAGTAGATGATATGCTTGATGAATTGAGTGGCTCTACAATATTCTCCAAAGTTGATTTGCGTAGTGGATACCATCAAATTCGTATGAAATTGGGGGATGAATGGAAAACAGCATTTAAAACAAAGTTTGGATTATATGAGTGGTTAGTCATGCCTTTTGGGTTAACTAATGCACCTAGTACTTTCATGAGATTAATGAACGAAGTTTTACATGCTTTCATTGGACGATTTGGGGTAGTCTATTTTGATGATATACTGATTTATAGCAGATCTTTGGAGGAACATTTGGAACATTTACGTGCTATTTTTATTGCTTTACGTGATGCACGTTTGTTTGGTAACCTTGGGAAGTGCACCTTTTGCACCGACCGAGTATCTTTTCTTGGCTATGTTGTTACTCCACAGGGAATTGAAGTTGATAAAGCCAAGATTGAAGCTATTGAGAGTTGGCCACAGCCCAAAACGGTCACACAAGTGAGGAGTTTTCTTGGACTCGCTGGTTTCTATAGGCGTTTTGTGAGAGATTTCAGCGCCATTGCTGCACCTCTCAATGAGCTTACAAAGAAGTATGTGCCTTTTGTTTGGGGTACCTCACAGGAAGAAGCCTTCACGGTATTGAAAGATAAGTTGACACATGCTCCTTTACTCCAACTTCCTGATTTTAATAAGACTTTTGAGCTTGAATGTGATGCTAGTGGAATTGGATTAGGAGGTGTTTTATTACAAGATGGCAAACCTGTTGCATACTTTTCTGAAAAATTGAGTGGGCCTAGTCTGAACTATTCTACTTATGATAAAGAATTATATGCTCTTGTTCGGACCTTAGAAATATGGCAACATTATTTATGGCCCAAAGAATTTGTTATACATTCTGATCATGAATCTTTGAAACACATTAAAAGTCAAGCAAAACTGAATCGTAGACATGCTAAATGGGTTGAATTTATTGAGACTTTCCCTTATATCATTAAACACGAGAAGGGTAAAGAAAATGTTATTGCTAATGCATTGTCTCGTCGTTATACTATGCTTTCACAACTTGACTTTAAAATATTTGGTTTGGAGACCATCAAAGATCAATATGTGCATGATGCTGAATTTAAAGATGTATTGCAGAATTGTAAGGAAGGGAGAACATGGAACAAGTTCGTCGTTAACGATGGATTTGTGTTTCGTGCTAACAAGCTATGCATTCCAGCTAGCTCTGTTCGTCTTTTGTTGTTGCAGGAGGCGCATGGAGGAGGATTAATGGGACACTTTGGCGTGAAGAAGACGGAGGATATACTTGCTACACATTTCTTTTGGCCAAAGATGAGACGGGATGTTGAGCGTTTTGTTGCTCGCTGCACTACATGTCAAAAAGCTAAGTCACGACTCAATCCTCATGGTTTATATATGCCTTTGCCTGATGAGGACATCAATACCATTGTTACACCCACAGCCCCTGCTGCTATACATACTGGACCAATTACTAGAGCTCGCGCACGCCAATTAAATTATCAGGTACTTTCGTTTCTTGGTAATCATTCTAATGTTCATGAGAATATGATGCTGCCTAAATTGGATACATTTGTTTTGCTTACAAATGAAGGGCCTAGCTTGGACAAGAAAGAGGAACCTTGGAGCAAGTTCAAGCATGGAGATGATGGCATGCACACGGGAAACAAGAACGAAGTTACAAGTGATGATTTCAGGACTTTGAAGCCACCATAATGAGTGCATGAAGCCTTGGACGAAATATACAAGATGCCTCTTCATAAATTTCGTCCAGAGGATATTATAGGTGCTGCGTCAGCTTATTATTGGGCCAGGCCCATGTAATTTCGAAATACTTGAGTATAGGCTGTTTTTAGAGACCGTATGTGTGGGGAAACAAGAGATAGGGTTGGTTTCGGACCCCTCCTTCAAGGGCCACGAAATCCCCCCCTCTTCCTCCATATATACAGCCCTTAGGGCACCGTTTAGACTTTTGGTTTTGTTTGGATTAAAAGTTCGCCATAGCTGCAACTTCGCGTACTTCGTTTGTGTTCAATGACCAGACCAAGACGTCACAGAACCCCACCTTGATCAATAAAGCTTTCATCTTATATTCGCAATATCCAGATTGCAAATCTTAGTTTCTTGCTTGTTCTTCGTTTGCTTGCAGGAGATAGACCCTCGTGGTCAGGTTGATTGTGCTCCGGCGTGGTCAATAACCTCCCGGAGTTGGTTTAGCGATTGCTAAGGCGCGACGTCCTCGCACGTTCGTAGTCGGATCGTCAAAGTCTACTCCACCAAAAACGATAGCTATCATCTCATCGAAAGATCGGGACACCCTCGCCCCTATCAAGTGGTATCAGATTTTCAGGTTGCTCGGTGAGATTTTACAGTTTTTCGTAGTTTAGATCGAGTCTGTTCTTCATACCTACAGTCCACGAAAAAGCAAAAAAAAATTAGGGTTAGTTCATCATATCCGAACCAATCTGAGCCTTTGCATAATCTTTTTAGTGTTTTTGCTTTGTTGAATTTGCGGTTGCATCGTCGTGTCTAGTTGCTGGTCTTAGCGTCTAGTCCTTTAGAGTGTCGAGTTCTGGTCATAAGTTGTCACGCCACCGCCGCACCATCATCGTCGCCCCTGCCATCTACCACCACCGTTGATCCGCCACCGCTCTGAATCCATATTCCACCACCATATATCCACCACCAATCCGAGTTCTTTTCATATTAGGTTTGTTTTCGAGACCCATTTATTTTCCGATTCGTGTTTCCTTGCCTGAGTAGGTTTCGGAAAAAAAAAATTTGGCAGTCAAAAATATTTTTTCCCTATCCTATTTTTAGGTCCCAGGGAGCGTTTTGAGACACTCGCCATCATAGTGATTTTTTGTCGCACTTTTTCGTCGTCGCTGCCCTGATTTCCGAAAAAAAAATTGTCAAAAAAAAATTCGTGCCAATCCTGTTAGTTTGACTTGGGAAGAGTTTTGAGACACTCGCCATTATAGTGATTTTTTGCAAAAAAAAAAAGAGCGCAAAAAAAAACGAATTTTTTTTTAGAGTGTGCTCTTCCCTTGTTTACGTGCCGCGCCGTGATTTTGTTAGTGTTCTAGGCTCGCGTCTCTAGTACGGTCTAGCCTAGGACCAGCACAGTACCGTCGTTGAGCGTTTATTCAACTTTGCATCTCTGAATTGATTATTGCTGACCCTTTTTGCTACCATATCATAAGCCTTCTCAGCTCCACATACATCTACATCGTGCGTTTGACACCACCTGGCAATCGCTCTATCCAAGCTTTGTGAGTTTTGACTACAAAGGTTGCCGATCACCACCTGCTGCTGGGTAAGAACTGGTAAGAATTTGAGTTTTGCTTGACGGATTTGTGACACCACACCACCACCACTTCCTAGTAGTCTGTAGGATCATATTCTTGTGTGTTTCTATTGCTGCTAACAATGGCAGGATCACAAGCCGATGAGACTGATTGGGAGAACATGACGAACAAACAGCTACATGATAAATTTCAGCAAATGATGAGTGGACAAGTGCAAGATGTGCTAAACAGATTTGAAGAGGCCATGGAGAAGATAGATGGAATTGAGAAGACGTTCGAAACAAAGCTCGATAACAAGCTTAATGAATTGCTCGCGCGTCTTCCACAACCACCGCCAGCTGCACCTGTCGCACCTCTACAACAACAACAACGTCGCCTTCCAAATCAAGTGGGACGAGCACAGCGCGTTCCCCTTGAGCCTGGTCAAACTTCTGGTGCCGCTGCACCTACTGTTGATGCTTCTATAGCTCCTGCTGCCGCTGAGGAGGACGATTATGCGGGCGATTACGAGGATGAGGTTGATCAAAATCAGAACTACGTACCAGCACCAGGTCGTCCACATGCCAATAATCGCAATGGTAGGGCTGCATTACCAGCTCAGGTACGAGATCATGACCATCTTCCTAAACTGAAATTGAATATTCCACCATTTGAGGGTAGATATGTTCCTGATATATATCTTACTTGGGAGTTAGAAACTGAACAACGTTTTACATGTTTACAATATCCCGAGGAGAGACGTGTTGCTGCTGCTGTTTGTGCTTTTACTAGTTTTGCATGTGTATGGTGGTCTGAACATTGTAGATTATATCCTACTCCAGCTACTTGGGCTGCTTTGAAAACTGCTATGCGTACTCGTTGGGTTCCACCATATTATCAACGTGAATTACTTCAAAAATTGCAGCGCTTAAGACAAGGAAAAAATTCTGTAGAAGAATATTATCAGGAATTACAAACTGGCATGATTAGATGTGGTATTGTTGAGGAGAATGAAGCTATGCTTGCATGTTTCATGGGTGGATTAATGAAGCTATGCTTGCACGTTTTATGGGTGGATTAAATAGAGAGATTCAGACCATTCTAGAGTATAAGGAGTGTAATAATATCACTCGTTTATTCCATCTTGCTTGTAAAGCTGAACGTGAAGTGCAGGATCGATAGGCATTGGCGCGAACTAATTTTTCTGCAGGTCGATCTTCATCATCGACACCGCATGCCTCCTCTACTCCCACACATTCTATTGCACCGACACCTCCATCAGCTGCCACCTGCAGCTGTGATACAAGGAAGCAGGCACAACCACCACTATCTGCCAAGAGCACACCTACCGGGCCTGCACAGAGTTCTTCTTCTTCCATGGAATCAACAGGGCACACAAGTGATATTATTTGTCGTCGTTGTAAGGGAAGAGGTCATTATGCGAGAGAATGCAAATCTCAGCGTGTGATGATTCCTACCGAGGATGGTGGGTATGAGTCCGCTAGTGACTATGATGAGGAGACTTTGGCTCTCATTACACGTGAAGAACACGGTGGAGATGATTCTGAACAAGAGACGCAATACATGGCTCCTGAAGACGTTGACAGGTATGAATGTTTAGTTGCTCAACGTGTTTTGAGTGTGCAGGTCACACAAGCTGAGCAAAATCAGAGGCATAATTTGTTCCATACAAAGGGAGTTGTGAAGGAACGCTCTATTCGCGTCATCATAGATGGAGGGAGCTGCAACAACTTGGCTAGCATGGAGATGGTGGAGAAGCTCTCTCTCACCACAAGACCACATCCACATCCTTACTATATCCAATGGTTTAACAACAGCGGCAAGGTTAAGGTAACACGTACTGTTCGTGTGCATTTTAGTATCTCTACGTATGCTGATTTTGTTGATTGTGATGTGGTACCCATGCAAGCATGTTCCTTATTACTTGGTAGACCATGGCAATTTGATAAAAGTTCTGTACACCATGGTAGAAACAATCAGTATACTCTTGTTCATAAGGATAAACATATTACTTTGCTTCCTATGTCTCCTGATTCTATTTTGAAAGATGATATTAATAGAGCTAGTAAGGCAAAACAGGAGCAAAATAAGAGTGAAAATCAGATTGTGACAAAAGAATTTGAGCAACAAATGAATCCTAATAATAAAACATCTAGTGTTGCTTCTGAAATTAAATTGAAAAGTGCATGTTTACTTGCCACCAAATCTGATATTGATGATCTAGATTTCAGAAAATCTGTTTGCTATGCTTTTGTGTGCAAAGAGGCATTATTTTCGTTCGAGGACATGCCTTCCTCTTTGCCTCCTGCTGTTACTAACATTTTGCAGGAGTTCGCCGACGTCTTTCCACAAGATGTGCCTCCGGGATTACCACCTATTCGAGGGATTGAGCATCAGATTGACTTAATTCCCGGTGCATCGCTACCCAACCGTGCACCATACCGTACTAATCCAGAGTAGACGAAGGAGATTGTGCGTCAAGTCCAGGAGTTGCTCGACAAAGGTTATATACGCGAATCCCTTAGTCCTTGTGTTGTTCCTATTATTCTACTGCCGAAAAAGGATGGTACATCGCGTATGTGTGTTGATTGTAGAGGCATTAATAATATTACTATTCGTTATCGTCATCCTATTCCTAGCCTAGATGATATGCTTGATGAATTGAGTGGCTCTACAATATTCTCCAAAGTTGATTTGCGTAGTGGATACCATCAAATTCGTATGAAATTGGGGGATGAATGGAAAACAGCATTTAAAACAAAGTTTGGATTATATGAGTGGTTAGTCATGCCTTTTGGGTTAACTAATGCACCTAGTACTTTCATGAGATTAATGAACGAAGTTTTACGTGCTTTCATTGGACGATTTGTGGTAGTCTATTTTGATGATATACTAATTTATAGCAGATCTTTGGAGGAACATTTGGAACATTTACGTGCTATTTTTATTGCTTTACGTGATGCACGTTTGTTTGGTAACCTTGGGAAGTGCACCTTTTGCACCGACCGAGTATCTTTTCTTGGCTATGTTGTTACTCCACAGGGAATTGAAGTTGATAAAGCCAAGATTGAAGCTATTGAGAGTTGGCCACAGCCCAAAACGGTCACACAAGTGAGGAGTTTTCTTGGACTCGCTGGTTTCTATAGGCGTTTTGTGAGAGATTTCAGCGCCATTGCTGCACCTCTCAATGAGCTTACAAAGAAGGATGTGCCTTTTGTTTGGGGTACCTCACAGGAAGAAGCCTTCACGGTATTGAAAGATAAGTTGACACATGCTCCTTTACTCCAACTTCCTGATTTTAATAAGACTTTTGAGCTTGAATGTGATGCTAGTGGAATTGGATTAGGAGGTGTTTTATTACAAGATGGCAAACCTGTTGCATACTTTTCTGAAAAATTGAGTGGGCCTAGTCTGAACTATTCTACTTATGATAAAGAATTATATGCTCTTGTTCGGACCTTAGAAACAAGGCAACATTATTTATGGCCCAAAGAATTTGTTATACATTCTGATCATGAATCTTTGAAACACATTAAAAGTCAAGCAAAATTGAATCGTAGACATGCTAAATGGGTTGAATTTATTGAGACTTTCCCTTATGTCATTAAACACAAGAAGGGTAAAGAAAATGTTATTGCCGATGCATTGTCTCGTCGTTATACTATGCTTTCACAACTTGACTTTAAAATATTTGGTTTGGAGACCATCAAAGATCAATATGTGCATGATGCTGAATTTAAAGATGTATTGCAGAATTGTAAGGAAGGGAGAACATGGAACAAGTTCGTCGTTAACGATGGATTTGTGTTTCGTGCTAACAAGCTATGCATTCCAGCTAGCTCTGTTCGTCTTTTGTTGTTGCAGGAGGCGCATGGAGGAGGATTAATGGGACACTTTGGCGTGAAGAAGACGGAGGATATACTTGCTACACATTTCTTTTGGCCAAAGATGAGACGGGATGTTGAGCGTTTTGTTGCTCGCTGCACTACATGTCAAAAAGCTAAGTCACGACTCAATCCTCATGGTTTATATATGCCTTTGCCTGATGAGGACATCAATACCATTGTTACACCCACAGCCCCTGCTGCTATACATACTGGACCAATTACTAGAGCTCGCGCACGCCAATTAAATTATCAGGTACTTTCGTTTCTTGGTAATGATTCTAATGTTCATGAGAATATGATGCTGCCTAAATTGGATACATTTGTTTTGCTTACAAATGAAGGGCCTAGCTTGGACAAGAAAGAGGAACCTTGGAGCAAGTTCAAGCATGGAGATGATGGCATGCACACGGGAAACAAGAACGAAGTTACAAGTGATGATTTCAGGACTTTGAAGCCACCATAATGAGTGCATGAAGCCTTGGACGAAATATACAAGATGCCTCTTCATAAATTTCGTCCAGAGGATATTATAGGTGCTGCGTCACCTTATTATTGGGCCAGGCCCATGTAATTTCGAAATACTTGAGTATAGGCTGTTTTTAGAGACCGTATGTGTGGGGAAACAAGAGATAGGGTTGGTTTCGGACCCCTCCTTCAAGGGCCACGAAATCCCCCCCTCTTCCTCCATATATACAGCCCTTAGGGCACCGTTTAGACTTTTGGTTTTGTTTAGATTAAAAGTTCGCCATAGCTGCAACTTCGCGTACTTCGTTTGTGTTCAATGACCAGACCAAGACGTCACAGAACCCCACCTTGATCAATAAAGCTTTCATCTTATATTCGCAATATCCAGATTGCAAATCTTAGTTTCTTGCTTGTTCTTCGTTTGCTTGCAGGAGATAGACCCTCGTGGTCAGGTTGATTGTGCTCCGGCGTGGTCAATAACCTCCCGGAGTTGGTTTAGCGATTGCTAAGGCGCGACGTCCTCGCACGTTCGTAGTCGGATCGTCAAAGTCTACTCCACCAAAAACGATAGCTATCAGCTCATCGAAAGATCGGGACACCCTCGCCCCTATCAAGTGGTATCAGATTTTCAGGTTGCTCGGTGAGATTTTACAGTTTTTCGTAGTTTAGATCGAGTCTGTTCTTCATACCTACAGTCCACGAAAAAGCAAAAAAAAATTAGGGTTAGTTCATCATATCCGAACCAATCTGAGCCTTTGCATAATCTTTTTAGGGTTTTTGCTTTGTTGAATTTACGGTTGCATCATCGTGTCTAGTTGCTGGTCTTAGCGTCTAGTCCTTTAGAGTGTCGAGTTCTGGTCATAAGTTGTCACGCCGCCGCCGCACCATCATCATCGCCCCTGCCATCTACCACCACCGTTGATCCGCCACCGCTCTGAATCCATATTCCACCACCATATATCCACCACCAATCCGAGTTCTTTTCATATTAGGTTTGTTTTCGAGACCCATTTATTTTCCGATTCGTGTTTCCTTGCCTGAGTAGGTTTCGGAAAAAAAAAAATTGGCAGTCAAAAATATTTTTTCCCTATCCTATTTTTAGGTCCCAGGGAGCGTTTTGAGACACTCGCCATCATAGTGATTTTTTGTCGCACTTTTTCGTCGTCGCTGCCCTGATTTCCGGAAAAAAAATTGTCAAAAAAAATTTCGTGCCAATCCTGTTAGTTTGACTTGGGAAGAGTTTTGAGACACTCGCCATTATAGTGATTTTTTGCAAAAAAAAAGAGCGCAAAAAAACGAAGTTTTTTTTAGAGTGTGCTCTTCCCTTGTTTACGTGCCGCGCCGTGATTTTGTTAGTGTTCTAGGCTCGCGTCTCTAGTATGGTCTAGCCTAGGACCAGCACAGTACCATCGTTGAGCGTTTATTCAACTTTGCATCTCTGAATTGATTATTGCTGACCCTTTTTGCTACCATATCATAAGCCTTCCCAGCTCCACATACATCTACATCGTGCGTTTGACACCACCTGGCAATCGCTCTATCCAAGCTTTGTGAGTTTTGACTACAAAGGTTGCCGATCACCACCTGCTGCTGGGTAAGAACTGGTAAGAATTTGAGTTTTGCTTGACGGATTTGTGACACCACACCACCACCACTTCCTAGTAGTCTGTAGGATCATATTCTTGTATGTTTCTATTGCTGCTAACCATGGCAGGATCACAAGCCGATGAGACTGATTGGGAGAACATGACGAACAAACAGCTACATGATAAATTTCAGCAAATGATGAGTGGACAGGTGCAAGATGTGCTAAACAGATTTGAAGAGGCCATGGAGAAGATAGATGGAATTGAGAAGACGTTCGAAACAAAGCTCGATAACAAGTTTAATGAATTGCTCGCGCGTCTTCCACAACCACCGCCGGCTGCACCTGTCGCACCTCTACAACAACAACAACGTCGCCTTCCAAATCAAGTGGGACGAGCACAGCGCGTTCCCCTTGAGCCTGGTCAAACTTCTGGTGCCGCTGCACCTACTGTTGATGCTTCTATGGCTCCTGCTGCCGCTGAGGAGGACGATTATGCGGGCAATTACGAGGATGAGGTTGATCAAAATCAGAACTACGTACCAGCAACAGGTCGTCCACATGCCAATAATCGCAATGGTAGGGCTGCATTACCAGCTCAGGTACGAGATCATGACCATCTTCCTAAACTGAAATTGAATATTCCACCATTTGAGGGTAGATATGTTCCTGATATATATCTTACTTGGGAGTTAGAAACTGAACAACGTTTTACATGTTTACAATATCCCGAGGAGAGACGTGTTGCTACTGCTGTTTGTGCTTTTACTAGTTTTGCATGTGTATGGTGGTCTGAACATTGTAGATTATATCCTATTCCAGCTACTTGGGCTGCTTTCAAAACTGCTATGCGTACTCGTTGGGTTCCACCATATTATCAACGTGAATTACTTCAAAAATTGCAGTGCTTAAGACAAGGAAAAAATTCTGTAGAAGAATATTATCAGGAATTACAAACTGGCATGATTAGATGTGGTATTGTCGAGGAGAATGAAGCTATGCTTGCACGTTTCATGGGTGGATTAATGAAGCTATGCTTGCATGTTTTATGGGTGGATTAAATAGAGAGATTCAGACCATTCTAGAGTATAAGGAGTATAATAATATCACTCGTTTATTCCATCTTGCTTGTAAAGCTGAACGTGAAGTGCAGGATCGACAGGCATTGGCGCGAACTAATTTTTCTGCAGGTCGATCTTCATCATGGACACCACGTGCCTCCTCTACTCCCACATGTCCTACTGCGGCACCACTGACTTCAGCCGCCAATTCCAACCAAGATACAAGAAAATAGGCACCACCACCACCATTTGCCAAGAGTACACCTTCTGGGCCTGCCCAGAGCTCTTCTTCATCTATGGCATCAACAGGGCACACACATGATATTATTTGTCGTCGTTGTAAGGGAAGAGGTCATTATGCGAG
This sequence comes from Thinopyrum elongatum, assembly GCA_011799875.1. Classification (NCBI taxonomy): domain Eukaryota; kingdom Viridiplantae; phylum Streptophyta; class Magnoliopsida; order Poales; family Poaceae; genus Thinopyrum; species Thinopyrum elongatum. The sequence continues at coordinate 328,901,389 of CM022298.1, forward strand.
AGAATGCCAATCTCCGCGTGTTATGATTGCTACTGAGGATGGTGGGTATGAGTCCGCTAGTGACTATGATGAGGAGACTTTGGTTCTTATTACAAGTGAAGAACACGGTGGAGATGATTCTGATCATGAGACGCAATACATGGCTCCTGAAGACGCTGACAGGTATGAATGTTTAGTTGCTCAACGTGTTTTGAGTGTGCAGGTCACACAAGCTGAGCAAAATCAGAGGCATAATTTGTTCCATACAAAGGGAGTTGTGAAGGAACGTTCTGTTCGCGTCATCATAGATGGAGGGAGCTGCAACAACTTGGCTAGCATGGAGATGGTGGAGAAGCTATCTCTCACCACAAGACCACATCCACATCCTTACTATATCCAATGGTTCAACAACAGCGGCAAGGTTAAGGTAACACGTACTGTTCGTGTGCATTTTAGTATCTCTACATATGCTGATTATGTTGATTGTGATGTGGTACCCATGCTAGCATGTTCCTTATTACTTGGTAGACCATGGCAATTTGATAAAAATTCTGTACACCATGGTAGAAACAATCAGTATACTCTTGTTCATAAGGATAAACATATTACTTTGCTTCCTATGACTCCTGATTCTATTTTGAAAGATGATATTAATAGAGCTAGTAAAGCAAAACAGGAGAAAAATAAGAGTGAAAATCAGATTGTGGCAAAAGAATTTGAGCAACAAATGAAGCCTAATAATAAAACATCTAGTGTTGCTTCTGAAATTAAATTGAAAAATGCGTGTTTACTTGCCACCAAATCTGATATTGATGAGCTAGATTTAAGCAAATCTGTTTGCTATGCTTTTGTGTGCAAAGAGGCATTATTTTCATTCGAGGACGTGCCTTCCTCTTTGCCTCCTGCTGTCACTAACATTTTGCAGGAGTTCGCTGACGTCTTTCCACAAGACGTGCCACCGGGATTACCACCTATTCGCGGGATTGAGCATCAGATTGACTTAATTCCCGGTGCTTCCTTGCCAAACTGTGCGCCATACCGTACCAATCCAGAGGAGACGAAGGAGATTATGCGTCAAGTACAGGAGCTGCTCGACAAAGGTTATATACGCGAATCTCTTAGTCCTTGTGCTGTTCCTATTATACTAGTGCCAAAAAAGGATGGTACGTCGCGTATGTGTGTTGATTGTAGAGGCATTAATAATATTACTATTCGTTATCGTCATCCTATTCCTAGGCTAGATGATATGCTTGATGAATTGAGTGGCTCTAGAATATTCTCCGAAGTTGATTTGCGTAGTGGATACCATCAAATTCGTATGAAATTGGGAGATGAATGGAAAACAGCATTTAAAACTAAGTTCGGTTTATATGAGTGGTTAGTCATGCCTTTTGGGTTAACTAATGCACCTAGTACTTTCATGAGATTAATGAACGAAGTTTTACGTGCTTTCATTGGACGATTGGTGGTAGTTTACTTTGATGATATATTGATTTATAGCAGATCTTTGGAGGAACATTTGGAACATTTACGTGCTGTTTTTATTGCTCTACGTGATGCACGTTTGTTTGGTAACCTTGGGAAGTGCACCTTTTGCACCGACCGAGTATCTTTTCTTGGCTATGTTGTTACTCCACAGGGAATTGAAGTTGATAAAGCCAAGATTGAAGCTATTGAGAGTTGGCCGCAGCCCAAAACGGTCACACAAGTGAGGAGTTTCCTTGGCCTCGCTGGTGTCTATAGGCGTTTTGTGGGAGATTTCAGTACCATTGCTGCACCTCTCAACGAGCTTACAAAGAAGGATGTGCCTTTTGTTTGGGGTACCGCATAGGAAGAAGCCTTCATGGTGTTGAAAGATAAGTTAACACATGCTCCTTTACTCCAACTTCCTGATTTTAATAAGACTTTTGAGCTTGAATGTGATGCTAGTGAAATTGGATTAGGAGGTGTGTTATTACAAGATGGCAAACCTGTTGCATACTTTTCTGAAAAATTGAGTGGGCCTAGTCTGAATTACTCTACTTATGATAAGGAATTATATGCTCTTGTTCGGACTTTGGAAACATGGCAACATTATTTATGGCCCAAAGAATTTGTTATTCATTCTGATCATGAATCTTTGAAACATATTAAAAGTCAAGCCAAACTGAACCGTAGACATGCTAAATGGGTTGAATTCATTGAGACTTTCCCTTATGTCATTAAACACAAGAAGGGTAAAGAAAATGTTATTGCTGATGCTTTATCTCGTCGTTATACTATGCTTTCACAACTTGACTTTAAAATATTTGGTTTGGAGACCATCAAAGATCAATATGTGCATGATGCTGAATTTAAAGATGTATTGCAGAATTGTAAAGAAGGGAGAACATGGAACAAGTTCGTCGTTAACGATGGATTTGTTTTTCGTGCTAACAAGCTATGCATTCCAGCTAGCTCTGTTCGTCTTTTGTTGTTGTAGGAGGCGCATGGAGGAGGATTAATGGGACACTTTGGTGTAAAGAAGATGGAGGATGTACTTGCTACACATTTCTTTTGGCCAAAGATGAGACGGGATGTTGAGCGTTTTGTTGCTCGCTGCACTACATGTCAAAAAGCTAAGTCACGACTCAATCCTCATGGTTTATATATGCCTTTGCCTGTACCTAGTGTTCCTTGGGAGGATATATCTATGGACTTTGTTTTAGGTTTACCTCGAACAAAGAAGGGGAGGGATAGCATATTTGTTGTCATGGATAGATTTTCGAAAATGGCACACTTTATACCATGTCATAAAACCGATGATGCTGCTAATGTTGCTGATTTGTTCTTTCGTGAAATTATTCGCTTGCATGGTGTGCCAAATACTATTGTTTCAGATCGTGATACTAAATTTCTTAGCCACTTTTGGAGATGTTTATGGGCTAAGTTGGGGACTAAACTGCTTTTTAGTACTACTTGTCACCCCCAAACTGATGGACAAACTGAAGTAGTCAATAGAACTTTGTCTACTATGCTTAGGGCTGTTTTGAAGAATAATAAGAAAATGTGGGAAGAATGCCTGCCTCATATTGAATTTGCTTATAATCGTTCATTGCATTCTACTACTAAGATGTGCCCTTTTGAAATTGTATATGGTTTCCTACCTCGTGCACCCATTGATTTGTTGCCTCTTCCATCTTCGGAGAAGGTTAATTTTGATGCTAAACAACGTGCTGAATTGATCTTAAAAATGCATGAGTTAACTAAGGAGAACATTGAGCGTATGAATGCTAAATATAAACTTGCTGGAGATAAGGGTAGAAAACATGTTGTGTTTGCACCTGGAGATCTTGTTTGGTTACATTTGCGTAAGGATAGATTTCCTGATTTGCGCAAATCAAAGCTAATGCCACGTGCTGATGGTCCTTTTAAGGTGTTAGAGAAAATTAATGATAATGCATATAAACTTGAGCTGCCTGCAGATTTTGGGGTTAGTCCCACTTTTAACATTGCAGATTTGAAGCCTTATTTGGGTGAGGAAGATGAGCTTCTGTCGAGGACGACTTCATTTCAAGAAGGGGAGGATGATGAGGACATCAATACCATTGTTACACCCACAGCCCCTGCTGCTATACATACTGGACCAATTACTAGAGCTCGCACACGCCAATTAAATTATCAGGTACTTTCGTTTCTTGGTAATGATTCTAATGTTCATGAGAATATGATGCTGCCTAAATTGGATACATTTGTTTTGCTTACAAATGAAGGGCCTTGCTTGGACAAGAAAGAGGAGCCCTGGAGCAAGTTCAAGCATGGAGATGATGGCATGCGCACGGGAAACAAGAACGGAGTTACAAGTGATGATTTCAGGACTTTGAAGACACCATAATGAGTGCATGAAGCCTTGGACAAAATATACAAGATGCCACTTCATAAATTTCGTCCAGAGGCTATTATAGGTGCTGCGTCACCTTATTATTGGGCCAGGCCCATGTAATTTCGAAATACTTGAGTATAGGCTGTTTTTAGAGTCCGTATGTGTGGGGAAACAAGAGATAGGGTTGGTTTCGGACCCCTCCTTCAAGGGCCACGAAATCCCCCCCTCTTCCTCCATATATATAGCCCTTAGGGCACCGTTTAGACTTTGAGTTTTGTTTAGATTAAAAGTTCGCCATAGCTGCAACTTCGTGTACTTCGTTTGTGTTCAACGACCAGACCAAGACGTCACAGAACCCCACCTTGATCAATAAAGCTTTCATCTTATATTCGCAATATCCAGATTGCAAATCTTAGTTTCTTCCTTGTTCTTCGTTTGCTTGCAGGAGATAGACCCTCGTGGTCAGGTTGATTGTGCTCCGGCGTGGTCAATAACCTCTCGGAGTTGGTTTAGCGATTGCTAAGGCGCGACGTCCTCGCACGTTCGTAGTCGGATCGTCAAAGTCTACTCCACCAAAAATGATAGCTATCATCTCATCGAAAGATCGGGACACCCTCGCCCCTATCATTGCCTGTACCTAGTGTTCCTTGGGAGGATATATCTATGGACTTTGTTTTAGGTTTACCTCGAACAAAGAAGGGGAGGGATAGCATACTTGTTGTCGTGGATAGGTTCTCGAAAATGGCACACTTTATACCATGTCATAAAAGCGATGATGCTGTTAATGTTGCTGATTTGTTCTTTCGTGAAATTATACGCTTGCATGGTGTGCCAAATACTATTGTTTCAGATCGTGATATTAAATTTCTTAGCCACTTTTGGAGATGTTTATGGGCTAAGTTGGGGACTAAACTGCTTTTTAGTACTACATGTCACCCCCAAACTGACGGACAAACTGAAGTAGTCAATAGAACATTGTCTACTATGCTTAGGGCTGTTTTGAAGAATAACAAGAAAAAGTGGGAAGAATGCTTGCCTCATATTGAATTTGCTTATAATCGTTCATTGCATTCTACTACTAAGATGTGTTCTTTTGAAATTGTGTACGGTTTCCTTCCTCGTGCACCTATTGATTTGTTGCCTCTTCCATCTTCGGAGAAGGTTAATTTTGATGCTAAACAACGTGCTGAATTGATCTTAAAAATGCATGAGTTAACTAAGGAGAACAATGAGTGTATGAATGCTAAATATAAACTTGCTGGAGATAAGGGTAGAAAACGTGTTGTCTTTGCACCTGGAGATCTTGTTTGGTTACATTTGCGTAAGGATAGATTTCCTGATTTGCGCAAATCAAAGCTAATGCCACGTGCTGATGGTCCATTTAAAGTGTTAGAGAAAATAAATGATAATGCATATAAACTTGAGCTGCCTGCAGATTTTGGGGTTAGTCCCACTTTTAATATTGCAGATTTGAAGCCTTATTTGGGTGAGGAAGATGAGCTTCCGTCGAGGACGACTTCATTTCAAGAAGGGGAGGATGATGAGGACATCAATACCATTGTTACACCCACAGCACCTACTGCTACATACACTGGACCAATTACTAGAGCTCGCGCACGCCAATTAAATTATCAGGTACTTTCGTTTCTTGGTAATGATTCTAATGTTCATGAGAATATGATGCTGCCTAAATTGGATACATTTGTCTTACTTACAAATGAAGGGCCTGGCATGGATAAGAGGGATGAACACTGGAGCAAGACCAGGCATGGAGATGATGGCATGCGCAAGGGGAACAAGAACGGAGTTACAAGTGATGATTTCAGTACATTGAAGCCACCTTAATGCGTGCATGAAGCCTTGGACGAAATATACAAGATGCCACTTCATAAATTTCGTCCAGAGGCTATTATAGGTGTTGCGTCACCTTATTATTGGGCCAGGCCCATGTAATTACGAAATACTTAAGTATAGGCTGTTTTTAGAGTCCGTATGTGTGGGAAAACAAGAGTTAGGGTTGGTTTCGGATCCCTCCTCCAAGGGCCACGAAATTCCCCCCTTCTTACTCCATATATACAGCCCTTAGGGCGTCGTTTAGACTTGGGTTTTGTTTAGATTAAAAGTTCGCCATAGCTGCAACTTCGCGTACTTCGTTTGTGTTCAACGACCAGACCAAGACGTCACAGAACCCCACCTTGATCAATAAAGCTTTCATCTTATATTCGCAATATCCAGACTGCAAATCTTAGTGGGGTTCTGTGACGTCTTGGTCTGGTCGTTGAACACAAACGAAGTACGCGAAGTTGCAGCTATGGCGAACTTTTAATCTAAACAAAACCCAAAGTCTAAACGGTGCCCTAAGGGCTGTATATATGGAGGAAGAGGAGGGGATTTCGTGGCCCTTGAAGGAGGGGTCCGAAACCAACCCTATCTCTTGTTTCCCCACACATACAGACTCTAAAAGCAGCCTATACTCAAGTATTTCGAAATTACATGGGCCTGGCCCAATAATAAGGTGACGCAGCACCTATAATAGCCTCTGGACGAAATTTATGAAGTGACATCTTGTATATTTCGTCCAAGGCTTCCTGCACTCATTATGGTGGCTTCAAAGTCCTGAAATCATCACTTGTAACTCCGTTCTTGTTCCCCTTGTGCATGCCATCATCTCCATGCTTGAACTTGCTCCAAGGTTCCTCTTTCTTGTCCAAGCTAGGCCCTTCATTTGTAAGCAAAACAAATGTATCCAATTTAGGCAGCATCATATTCTCATGAACTTTAGAATCATTACCAAGAAACGAAAGTACCTGATATTTTAATTGGCGTGCGTGAGCTCTAGTAATTGGTCCAGTATGTATAGAAGCAGGGGCTGTGGGTGTAACAATGGTATTGATGTCCTCATCATCCTCCCCTTCTTGAAATGAAGTCGTCCTCGACGGAAGCTCATCTTCCTCACCCAAATAAGGCTTCAAATCTGCAATGTTAAAAGTGGGACTAACCCCAAAATCTGCAGGCAGCTCAAGTTTATATGCATTATCATTTATTTTCTCTAACACCTTAAAACGCTCAACATCCCGTCTCATCTTTGGCCAAAAGAAATGTGTAGTAAGTATATCCTCCGTCTTCTTCACGCCAAAGTGTCCCATTAATCCTCCTCCATGCGCCTCCTGCAACAACAAAAGACGAACGGAGCTAGCTGGAATGCATAGCTTGTTAGCACGAAACACAAATCCATCGTTAACGATGAACTTGTTCCATGTTCTCGCTTCCTTACAATTCTACAATACATCTTTAAATTCAGCATCATGCACATATTGATCTTTGATGGTCTCCAAACCAAATATTTTAAAGTCAAGTTGTGAAAGCATAGTATAACGACGAGACAATGCATCAGCAATAACATTTTCTTTACCCTTCTTGTGTTTAATGACATAAGGGAAAGTCTCAATAAATTCAACCCATTTAGCATGTCTACGGTTCAGTTTTGCTTGACTTTTAATGTGTTTCAAAGATTCATGATCAGAATGTATAACAAATTCTTTGGGCCATAAATATTGTTGCCATGTTTCTAAGGTCCGAACAAGAGCATATAATTCTTTATCATAAGTAGAATAGTTCAGACTAGGCCCACTCAATTTTTCAGAAAAGTATGCAACAGGTTTGCCATCTTGTAATAAAACACCTCCTAATCCAATTCCACTAGCATCACATTCAAGCTCAAAAGTCTTATTAAAATCAGGAAGTTGGAGTAAAGGAGCATGTGTCAACTTATCTTTCAATACCGTGAAGGCTTCTTCCTGTGAGGTACCCCAAACAAAAGGCACATCCTTCTTTGTAAGCTCATTGAGAGGTGCAGCAATGGTGCTGAAATCTCTCACAAAACGCCTATAGAAACCAGCGAGTCCAAGAAAACTCCTCACTTGAGTGACCGTTTTGGGCTGTGGCCAACTCTCAATAGCTTCAATCTTGGCTTTATCAACTTCAATTCCCTGTGGAGTAACAACATAGCAAAGAAAAGATACTCGGTCGGTGCAAAAGGTGCACTTCCCAAGGTTACCAAACAAACGTGCATCACGTAAAGCAATAAAAACAGCACGTAAATGTTCCAAATGTTCCTCCAAAGATCTGCTATAAATCAGTATATCATCAAAATAGACTACCACAAATCGTCCAATGAAAGCACGTAAAACTTCGTTCATTAATCTCATGAAAGTACTAGGTGCATTAGTTAACCCAAAAGGCATGACTAACCACTCATATAATCCAACCTTTGTTTTAAATGCTGTTTTCCATTCATCCCCCAATTTCATACGAATTTGATGGTATCCACTACGCAAATCAACTTTGGAGAATATTGTAGAGCCACTCAATTCATCAAGCATATCATCTAGTCTAGGAATAGGATGACGATAACGAATAGTAATATTATTAATGCCTCTACAATCAACACACATACGCGATGTACCATCCTTTTTCGGCACTAGAATAATAGGAACAGCACAAGGACTAAGGGATTCGCGTATATAACCTTTGTCGAGCAACTCCTGTACTTGACGCATAATCTCCTTCGTCTCCTCTGGATTGGTACGGTATGGCGCACGGTTTGGCAACGAAGCACCGGGAATTAAGTCAATCTGATGCTCAATCCCGCGAATAGGTGGTAATCCCGGTGGCACGTCTTGTGGAAAGACGTCAGCGAACTCCTGCAAAATGTTAGTGACCGCAGGAGGCAAAGAGGAAGGCACGTCCTCGAATGAAAATAACGCCTCTTTGCACACAAATGCATAGCAAACAGAATTGCTGAAATCTAGATCATCAATATCTGATTTGGTGGCAAGTAAGCATGCACTTTTCAATTTAATTTCAGAAGCAACACTAGATGGTTTATTATTAGGCTTCATTTGTTGCTCAAATTCTTTTGCCACAATCTGATTTTCACTCTTATTTTTCTCCTGTTTTGCTTTACTAGCTCTATTAATATCATCTTTCAAAATAGAATCAGGAGTCATAGGAAGCAAAGTAATATGTTTATCCTTATGAACAAGAGTATACTGATTGTTTCTACCATGGTGTACAGAATTTTTATCAAATTGCCATGGTCTACCAAGTAATAATGAACATGCTTGCATGGGTACCACATCACAATCAACATAATCAGCATATGTAGAGATACTAAAATGCACACGAACAGTACGTGTTACCTTAACCTTGCCGCTGTTGTTGAACCATTGGATATAGTAAGGATGTGGATGTGGTCTTGTGGTGAGAGATAGCTTCTCCACCATCTCCATGCTAGCCAAGTTATTGCAGCTCCCTCCATCTATGATGACGCGAACAGAACGTTCCTTCACAACTCCCTTTGTATGGAACAAATTATGCCTCTGATTTTGCTCAGCTTGTGTGACCTGCACACTCAAAACACGTTGGAAGTTGGAGTAAAGGAGCATGTGTCAACTTATCTTTCAATACCGTGAAGGCTTCTTCCTGTGAGGTACCCCAAACAAAAGGCACATCCTTCTTTGTAAGCTCATTGAGAGGTGCAGCAATGGTGCTGAAATCTCTCACAAAACGCCTATAGAAACCAGCGAGTCCAAGAAAACTCCTCACTTGAGTGACTGTTTTGGGCTGTGGTCAACTCTCAATAGCTTCAATCTTGGCTTTATCAACTTCAATTCCCTGTGGAGTAACAACATAGCCAAGAAAAGATACTCGGTCGGTGCAAAAGGTGCACTTCCCAAGGTTACCAAACAAACGTGCATCACGTAAAGCAATAAAAACAGCACGTAAATGTTCCAAATGTTCCTCCAAAGATCTGCTATAAATCAGTATATCATCAAAATAGACTACCACAAATCGTCCAATGAAAGCACGTAAAACTTCGTTCATTAATCTCATGAAAGTACTAGGTGCATTAGTTAACCCAAAAGGCATGACTAACCACTCATATAATCCAAACTTTGTTTTAAATGCTGTTTTCCATTCATCCCCCAATTTCATACGAATTTGATGGTATCCACTACGCAAATCAACTTTGGAGAATATTGTAGAGCCACTCAATTCATCAAGCATATCATCTAGTCTAGGAATAGGATGACGATAACGAATAGTAATATTATTAATGCGTCTACAATCAACACACATACGCGATGTACCATCCTTTTTCAGCAGTAGAATAATAGGAACAGCACAAGGACTAAGGGATTCGCGTATATAACCTTTGTCGAGCAACTCCTGGACTTGACGCATAATCTCCTTCGTCTCCTCTGGATTAGTACGGTATGGTGCACGGTTGGGTAGCGATGCACCGGGAATTAAGTCAATCTGATGCTCAATCCCTCGAATAGGTGGTAATCCCGGAGGCACATCTTGTGGAAAGACTTCGGCGAACTCCTGCAAAATGTTAGTAATAGCAGGAGGCAAAGAGGAAGGCATGTCCTCGAATGAAAATAATGCCTCTTTGCACACAAAAGCATAGCAAACAGATTTGCTGAAATCTAGATCATCAATATCAGATTTGGTGGCAAGTAAACATGCACTTTTCAATTTAATTTCAGAAGCAACACTAGATGGTTTATTATGAGGATTCATTTGTTGCTCAAATTCTTTTGCCACAATCTGATTTTCACTCTTATTTTGCTCCTGTTTTGCCTTACTAGCTCTATTAATATCATCTTTCAAAATAGAATCAGGAGACATAGGAAGCAAAGTAATATGTTTATCCTTATGAACAAGAGTATACTGATTGTTTCTACCATGGTGTACAGAACTTTTATCAAATTGCCATGGTCTACCAAGTAATAAGGAACATGCTTGCATGGGTACCACATCACAATCAACAAAATCAGCATACGTAGAGATACTAAAATGCACACAAACAGTACGTGTTACCTTAACCTTGCCGCTGTTGTTGAACCATTGGATATAGTAAGGATGTGGATGTGGTCTTGTGGTGAGAGAGAGCTTCTCCACCGTCTCCATGCTAGCCAAGTTGTTGCAGCTCCCTCCATCTATGATGACGCGAACAGAACGTTCCTTCACAACTCCCTTTGTATGGAACAAATTATGCCTCTGATTTTGCTCAGCTTTTGTGACCTGCACACTCAAAACACGTTGAGCAACTAAACATTCATACCTGTCAGCGTCTTCAGGAGCCATGTATTGCGTCTCTTGTTCAGAATCATCTCCACCGTGTTCTTCACGTGTAATGAGAGCCAAAGTCTCCTCATCATAGTCACTAGCGGACTCATACCCACCATCCTCGGTAGCAATCATCACACGCTGAGATTTGCATTCTCTCGCATAATGACCTCTTCCCTTACAACGACGACAAATAATATCACTTGTATGCCCTGTTGATGCCATGGAAGAAGAAGAACTCTGTGCAGGCCCGGTAGGTGTGCTCTTGGCAGATAGTGGTGGTTGTGCCTGCTTCCTTGTATCACGGCTGGAGGTGGCAGCTGATGGAGGTGTCGGTGCAATAGAATGTGTGGGAGTAGAGGATGCACGCGGTGTCCACGATGAAGGTCGACCTGCAGAAAAGTTAGTCCGCGCCAATGCCTGTCGATCCTGCACTTCACGTTCAGCTTTACAAGCAAGATGGAATAAACGAGTGATATTATTATACTCCTTATACTCTAGAATGGTCTGAATTTCTCTATTTAATCCACCCATAAAACGTGCAAGCATAGCTTCATTCTCCTCAACAATACCACATCTAATCATGCCAGTTTGTAATTCCTGATAATATTCTTCTACAGAATTTTTTCCTTGTCTTAAGCGCTGCAATTTTTGAAGTAATTCACGTTGATAATATGGTGGAACCCAACGAGTACGCATAGCAGTTTTCAAAGCAGCCCAAGTAGTTGCAATAGGATATAATCTACAATGTTCAGACCACCATACACATGCAAAACTAGTAAAAGCACAAACAGCAGCAGTAACACGTCTCTCCTCGGGATATTGTAAACATGTAAAACGTTGTTCAGTTTCTAACTCCCAAGTAAGATATATATCAGGAACATATCTACCCTCAAATGGTGGAATATTCAATTTCAGTTTAGGAAGATGGTCATGATCTCGTACCTGAGCTGGTAATGCAGCCCTACCATTGCGATTATTTGCATGTGGACGGCCTGGTGGTGGTGGTTGCACGTAGTTCTGATTTTGATCAACCTCATCCTCGTAATCGCCCGCATAATCGTCCTCCTCAGCGGCAACAGGAGCCATAGAAGCATCAACAGTAGGTGCAGCGGCACCAGAAGTTTGACCAGGCTCAAGGGGAACGCGCTGTGCTCATCCCACTTGATTTGGAAGGCGACGTTGTTGTTGTTGTAGAGGTGCGACAGGTGCAGCCGGCGGTGGTTGTGGAAGACGTGCGAGCAATTCATTAAACTTGTTATCGAGCTTTGTTTCGAACGTCTTCTCAATTCCGTCTATCTTCTCCATGGCCTCTTCAAATCTGTTTAGCACATCTTGCACCTGTCCACTCATCATTTGCTGAAATTTATCATGTAGCTGTTTGTTCGTCATGTTCTCCCAATCAGTCTCATCGGCTTGTGATCCTGCCATGGTTAGCAGCAATAGAAACACACAAGAATATGATCCTACAGACTACTGGGAAGTGGTGGTGGTGGTGTATCACAAAACCGTCAAGCGAATCTCAAATGCTTACCAGTTCTTACCCAGCAGCAGGTGGTGATCGGCAACCGTTGTAGTCAAAACTCTTAAAGATTGGATAGAGCGATTGCCAGGTGGTGTCAAACCCACGACGTAGATGTATGTGGTGCTGGGAAGGCTTTTGATATGGTAGCAAAAATGTCAGCAATAATCAAATTCAGAGATGCAAAGTTGAATAAACGCTCAACGACGGTACTGTGCTGGTCCTAGGCTAGACCGTACTAGAGACGCGAGCCTAGAACACTAACAAAATCACGGCGCGGCACGTAAACAAGGGAAGAGCACACTCTAGAAAAAAATTCGTTTTTTTTGCGCTCCTCTTTTTTTTTTTGCAACAAATCACTATAATGGCGAGTGTCTCAAAACTCTTCCCAAGTCAAACTAACAGGATTGGCACGAAATTTTTTTTGACAATTTTTTTTTCAGAAATCAGGGCAGCGACGACGAAAAAGTGCGACAAAAAATCACTATGATGGCAAGTGTCTCAAAACACTCCCTGGGACCTAAAAATAGGATAGGGAAAAAATATTTTTGACTGCCAAAATTTTGGCCTAAAAACTGCCCGGGGGTCTCCAGACTCATTTTTTTTTTCGAAACCTACTCAGCTAAGGAAACACGAATCGGAAACTAGATGGATCTCGAAAACAAACCTAATATGAAAAGAACTCGGATTGGTGGTGGATATATGGCAGCGGTGGTGGTATATGGATACGTATCGGTGGTGGTATATGGATACAGATCGGTGATGGTATATGGATTCAGAGTGGTGGCGGATAAACGGTGGTGGTAGATGGCAGGGGCGATGATGATGGTGCGGCGGCGGCGTGACAACTTATGACCAGAACTCGAAACTCTAAAGGACTAGACGCTAAGACAAGCAACTAGACACGACGATGCAACCGCAAATTCAACAAAGCAAAAACCCTAAAAAGATTTTGCAAAGGCTCAGATTGGTTCGGATATGATGAACTAACCCTAATTTTTTTTTGGCTTTTTCGTGGACTGTAGGTATGAAGAACAGAGTCGATCTAAACTACGAAAAACTGTAAAATCTCACCGAGCAACCTGAAAATCTGATACCACTTGATAGAGGCTAGGGTGTCCCGATCTTTCGATGAGATGATAGCTATCGTTTTTGGTGGAGTAGATTTTGACGATCCGACTACGAACGTGCGAGGACGTCGCGCCTTAGCAATCGCTAAACCAACTCCGAGAGGTTATTGACCACGCCGGAGCACAATCAACCTGACCACGAGGGTCTATCTCCTGCAAGCAAATGAAGAACAAGCAGGAAACTAAGATTTGCAATCTGGATATTGCGAATATAAGATGAAAGCTTTATTGATCAAGGTGGGGTTCTGTAACGTCTTGGTCTGGTCGTTGAACACAAACGAAGTACGCGAAGTTGCAGCTATGGCGAACTTTTAATCTAAACAAAACCCAAAGTCTAAACGGTGCCCTAAGGGCTGTATATATGGAGGAAGAGGCGGGAATTTCGTGGCCCTTGAAGGAGGGGTCCGAAACCAACCCTATATCTTGTTTCCCCACACATACGGACTCTAAAAACAGCCTATACTCAAGTATTTCGAAATTACATGGGCCTGGCCCAATAATAAGATGACGCAGCACCTATAATAGCCTCTGGACGAAATTTATGAAGTGGCATCTTGTATATTTCGTCCAAGGCTTCCTGCACTCATTATGGTGGCTTCAAAGTCCTGAAATCATCACTTGTAACTCCGTTCTTGTTCCCCTTGCGCATGCCATCATCTCCATGCTTGAACTTGCTCCAAGGTTCCTCTTTCTTGTCCAAGCTAGGCCCTTCATTTGTAAGCAAAACAAATGTATCCAATTTAGGCAGCATCATATTCTCATGAACATTAGAATCATTACCAAGAAACGAAAGTACCTGATAATTTAATTGGCGTGCGCGAGCTCTAGTAATTGGTCCAGTATTTATAGCAACAGGGGCTGTGGGTGTAACAATGGTATTGATGTCCTCATCACACCGCGGGTGATGCGACCGGCACAGGTGGTGCCATCGTTGTGTCCCCCATGGTCGAAGTTGGAGCAGGAGACGCCGGGGAAGGGCAGCATCAACAACATCCCGACGGCCATAACCCGCAAGTCGCGGGTGGAGGGAACGTTCAGTCTCAACCCCCCCCCCCCCCCCCCCCCCCGCCGCACTAGCGGCCATAGCCATAGCAACAACGCCCGCTCTAGTGCAAGTCATGACCCTCTAGCAGTGCCTACCACAGGTGCGCCTACTGGGCATGTGCCTTGCCTGGATCAAGGCGAGCAAGACGAAGCACTGAACGGGGTTGCCAATCCCCGAGCATGCCCTACTCATCACCAGATTGCCTTGGCGATGGTTCGCAATGGCAAAAACGCGGTGACGCCCCTGCTGGTGTTACCAGGAGTCGAGCAACGTCACGCTCTGCCTCATCAGCTATGCCGAGCACCGCTACTGAAGCCATGGCACGGGCCCAACTTCTGCTAAGATTCCCGTCGGCAGCTGATCAAATGGATGAGTGGAGAGCCACCATCCAGAATCTGATCTGCTTTGCCGAAGCCGAAAAATCTCAGCAGGCAGAGCCATCGCGGTACCCGCGAACAACAACAGCAGCCCGAACTGCTGGCCACGTTGAGCGGGGGCGCACTGACGGTGCACTCCCCTCCACGGCAGCAAGCCCAGAGGCAGCAACAACAGCAACGTGTCCACGAACCCGGCGAAGCATCGATGGCCTCGTCTGATCCACGAGCTCACCGGGATCAGCGGCAGGTCCTGGAGGATCGGCGGAGGGAAGATGCATGCGTCACCATAGAGCAGCGCCGGGAGACCTGCGCCTAGTGATGGCGGGTACCTACCTTTCTAGGTTGGGTGCCCTGCCTTCACTCGTGAGCTGCGGCATGTCCGCTGGCCATCTGCCCACGTCTTCAAGCCTGAGTTACCAGAAAAATATGATGGAAAGTTAAACCCGGCAGAGTTCCTGAGCATTTACACAATTGTTGTTCAAGCCGCCGGGGGGCAAGGATGAAAAGGTGTTCGCCAACTACTTCCCTTTGGCACTCAAGCCAAATGTGAGGTCGTGGCTGATGCACCTGCCAGAGAACTCCATTTCATCATGGACTGACTTGTGCAACAAATTTGTTGGCGCCTTCACGGGTAGCCATCAAGAGCCCGGGAGGCCCAGTGAGTTGCAAGTCCTTCCACAGAAGGAAGGGGAGAGCTTGCGAAAGTATATGCAGAGGTTCAGCTGAGTACACAGGAACATTCCAGAAATACATCCAGCGGCAGTGATTACCATGTTCCACTTGAACGTGCGCAACAGAAGGATACGGTCCAAAATGAACGTCTGGCTGCCCAAGACCATCAATGAGCTATACACCTTGGCAGATAAATGTGCTCGGGCTGAGGAAGGAAGGCGTCTTCCCGGGGAGGAGGATGGCGTCGAGGTTGATTCGGAGGACGACGACAAGACCGCTAACCCGAAGAGGAGGAGCCGGAGGCGCAATAAGAAATGCAAGGAGATGTCAGTATTGGCCGTTGAGCGCTCTGGCGATCTCAGCACCGGCAAGAAGGCCAAAACCGAAGCCCCCGGCAAGGAAGCTGCCGCATGCGCTGATTGCTGGAAGGCTGCGGCGGTAGAGAAAGCTGGGAAGTCCGATGGGCCATACTGCAAAATCCACCGCACTAAGGGTCATGATCTCCAAGAATGCCACCAAGTTGAGCAGCTTGTTAAAAAGCAAAAGGCAGAGTATGAGAAGCGCGACAGGGAGAGAGACCAGGAAGGTGCTGGCGGAAAAGGCTGTGGCAGCAGGGGGGCTGCCGTGTCAAGGCCCCTCAGCAGAAAGAGAAGCCTGCCAGAGGCCGTGAGAAAAAGAAGGGGATGATGTGAGTGATGAAGAAGATGAGGAAGAAACCAGCGAGCAAGAATTCCAGAAAGCAACTGAAGCCATGTGCAGTGATGGAGGTGCGTCCCTACACTCCTCTCACCGTCAGCTCAAGCAGTGGGCACGTGAGGTCAATGCCGTAGAGCCAGCTGCCGACTCCCAGAAGCCACTCAAGTGGTCCCGCACGCCTATCATCTTTGATGAAGAGGATCACTCTGACCGCACTACTGCAGTAGGGTGTTTGCCGTTGTTGGTTTCTGTTGGTTTCACCAACAATCAGCAACCTCAAAGTGACAAAGATGCTAGTTGACAGCGGGGCTGGGCTGAATCTGATCTCCCCCAAAGTGGTCAGCAAGTTACATATCCCTGATGAAGAGCTCAAGGTTACTGGCATGTTCCAAGGAATCAACCCCGGTAGGAGCCGTCCTAAGGGAAAGATTATGCTGCCGGTAACGTTTAGTGGAGAGCTGAACTACCAGACCGAGAGGGTTGTGTTTGACGTTGTTGAACTTCCCTTGCCATACAATGGTATTCTTGGTCGTCCGGCTCTGGCAAAGTTCATGGCAGCGTCCCACTATGCCTACAACACTTTGAAGATGCGAGGGCTGATGGGCATCAATCTCCATCCCATCAGACAAGAAAGATGCAATCATATGTGTGGACAAGATGTAACGGGATGCAGTAGCAGCTGAGGCTGCAGCAACCGCAGCTCCCGCCAAAAAAACAAAGAAGGGAAAGAAGGCTAGCAGAGACGCCGGCAAGGGATCCGGGAAGCGCGCCTCTCCGGAGTGCGCTGCACCTGTTGATGACCTGCAGGAGAGTTCCACTAGTAAGAGATCCAAGGTTGCTTCACCTGCTGTGAAGAAGGTCCCGACAAGGCAGGATGGCGCTGATGGTACGTTCACCATTAGCGCCAGCCTTGATGACAAATAGGAAAGCGCACTCGTTGCCTTCCTGCGGGCGAATGTCGATGTGTTTGCTTGGCAACCATATGACATCCCCGGTGTTCCCAGAGAGGTAATCGAGCACCACCTTGTTGTCTGCCCTCACGCTCGGCCCGTCAAGCAGAAGGTTAGAAAGCAAGCTTTGGAGCAGCAGTAATTCATTACCGAGGAAATCAAGAAACTTGAAGCAGCTGGTTTGGTCAGAGGAGTGCTGCATCCAACCTGGTTCGCGAACCCAGTGGTGGTGTGCAAGGAAAATGGGAAATGGAGGCTCTGTATTGACTTCACAGACTTGAACAAGCGTGCCCGAAGGACCCTTTTCCCCTGCCGTGCATCGATCATATTGTAGACTCCACTTCCGGGTATGATCTGCTTTCCTTTTTGGACGCGTACTCTTGGTACCATCAGATATTCATGTCCAAGGAAGATGAAGAGAAGACCGCGTTCATAACTCCATGTGGCACGTACTGCTTTGTACTAATGCCTTTCGGGTTAAAGAGTGCTGGATCCACTTTTGCAAGGGCAGTACAAATTGGTTTTGAGCCTCAGCTGCATAGGAATGTAGAAGCTTACATGGATGACATCATGGTCAAAACCAAGGACAGATCAACACTCATTCAAGATTTAGAAGAGACCTTTGCAAACTTGCGCAAGATCAATTTGAAGTTATGATAGAGGCGAGGGTGTCCCGATCTTTTGATGAGATGATAGCTATCGTTTTTGGTGGAGTAGACTTTGACGATCCGACTACGAACGTGCGAGGACGTCGCGCCTTAGCAATCGCTAAACCAACTTCGAGAGGTTATTGACCACGCCGGAGCACAATCAACCTGACCACAAGGGTCTATCTCCTGCAAGCAAACGAAGAACAAGCAAGAAACTAAGATTTCAATCTGGATATTGCGAATATAAGATGAAAGCTTTATTGATCAAGGTGGGGTTCTGTGACGTCTTGGTCTGGTCGTTGAACACAAACAAAGTACGCGAAGTTGCAGCTATGGCGAACTTTTAATCTAAACAAAACCCAAAGTCTAAACGGTGCCCTAAGGGCTGTATATATGGAGAAAGAGGGGGGGAATTTCGTGGCCCTTGAAGGAGGGGTCCGAAACCAACCCTATCTCTTGTTTCCCCACACATACGGACTCAAAAAACAGCCTATACTCAAGTATTTCGAAATTACATGGGCCTGGCCCAAAAATAAGGTGGCGTAGCACCTAAAATAAGCTATGGACGAAATTTATGAAGGGGCATCTTGTATATTTCGTCCATGTACTTGTAGGTCATCACGGAGGCTTCAAAGTGCTTAAATATGCACTAGAAACGCCATTCTGGATCCCTTCACGCATGCCTTCATCTCCATGCTTGATCCTGCTCCAGTGTTCATCCCTCTTGTCCATGCTAGGCCCTTCATTAGTAATCAATACAAATGTATCCAATTTAGGAAGCATCATATTCGCATGAACATTAGAATCATTACCAAGAAACGAAAGTACCTGATAATTTAATTGGAGTGCGCGAGCTCTAGTAATTGGTCCAGTATATGTAGCAGTAGGAGCTGTGGGTGTAACAACGGTATTGATGTCCTCATCATCCTCCCCTTCTTGAAATGAAGTCGTCCTCGACGGAAGTTCATTTTCCTCACCCAAATAAGGCTTCAAATCTGCAATGTTGAAAGTGGGACTAACCCCAAAATCTGCAGGCAGCTCAAGTTTGTATGCATTATCATTTATTTTCTCTAACACCTTAAAAGGACCATCAGCACGTGGCATTAGCTTTGACTTGCGCAAATCCGGAAACCTATCCTTACGCAAATGTAACCAAACAAGATCTCCAGGTGCAAAGACAACATGTTTTCTACCCTTATCTCCAGCAAGTTTATATTTAGCATTCATGCGCTCAATATTTTCCTTAGTTAACTCATGCATTTTTAAGATCAATTCAGCACGTTGTTTAGCATCAAAATTAACCTTCTCCGAAGATGGAAGAGGCAACAAATCAATAGGTGCATGAGGTAGGAAACCATATACAATTTCAAAAGGGCACATCTTAGTAGTAGAATGCAATGAACGATTATAAGCAAATTCAATATGAGGCAAGCATTCTTCCCACATTTTCTTGTTATTCTTCAAAACAGCCCTAAGCATAGTAGACAAAGTTCTATTGACTACTTCAGTTTGTCCATCAGTTTGGGGGTGACAAGTAGTACTAAAAAGCAGTTTAGTCCCCAACTTAGCCCATAAACATCTCCAAAAGTGGCTAAGAAATTTGGTATCACGATCTGAAACAATAGTATTTGGCACACCATGCAAGCGAATAATTTCACGAAAGAACAAATCAGCAACATTAGCAGCATCATCGCTTTTATGACATGGTATAAAGTGTGCCATTTTCGAGAACCTATCCACAACAACAAATATGCTATCCCTCCCCTTCTTTGTTCGAGGTAAACCCAAAACAAAGTCCATAGATATATCCTCCCATGGAACACTAGGTACAGGCAAAGGCATATATAAACCATGAGGATTGAGTCGTGACTTAGCTTTTTGACATGTAGTGCAGCGAGCAACAAAGCGCTCAACATCCCGTCTCATCTTTGGCCAAAAGAAATGTGTAGCAAGTACATCCTCCGTCTTCTTTACGCCAAAGTGTCCCATTAATCCTCCTCCATGCGCTTCCTGCAACAACAAAAGACCAACGGAGCTAGCTGGAATGCATAGCTTGTTAGCACGAAACACAAATCCATCGTTAACGACGAACTTATTCCATGTTCTCCCTTCTTTACAATTCTGCAATACATCTTTAAATTCAGGATCATGCACATATTGATCTTTGATGGTCTCCAAACCAAATATTTTAAAGTCAAGTTGTGAAAGCATAGTATAACGACGAGACAATGCATCAGCAATAACATTTTCTTTACCCTTCTTGTGTTTAATGACATAAGGGAAAGTCTCAATGAATTCAACCCATTTAGCATGTCTACGGTTCAGTTTTGCTTGACTTTTAATGTGTTTCAAAGATTCATGATCAGAATGTATAACAAATTCTTTGGGCCATAAATAATGTTGCCATGTTTCTAAGGTCCGAACAAGAGCATATAATTCTTTATCATAAGTAGAATAGTTCAGACTAGGCCCACTCAATTTTTCAGAAAAGTATGCAACAGGTTTGCCATCTTGTAATAACACACCTCCTAATCCAATTCCACTAGCATCACATTCAAGCTCAAAAGTCTTATTAAAATCAGGAAGTTGGAGTAAAGGAGCATGTGTCAACTTATCTTTCAATACCATGAAGGCTTCTTCCTGTGCGGTACCCCAAACAAAAGGCACATCCTTCCTTGTAAGCTCATTGAGAGGTGTAGCAATGGTGCTAAAATCTCTCACAAAACGCCTATAGAAACCAGCGAGGCCAAGGAAACTCCTCACTTGTGTGACCGTTTTGGGCTGCGGCCAACTCTCAATAGCTTCAATCTTGGCTTTATCAACTTCAATTCCCTATGGAGTAACAACATAGCTAAGAAAAGATACTCGATCGGTGCAAAAGGTGCACTTCCCAAGGTTACCAAACAAACGTGCATCACGTAGAGCAATAAAAACAGCACATAAATGTTCCAAATGTTCCTCAAAAGATCTGCTATAAATCAATATCTCATCAAAGTAAACTACCACAAATCGTCCAATGAAAGCACGTAAAACTTCGTTCATTAATCTCATGAAAGTGCTAGGTGCATTAGTTAACCCAAAAGGCATGACTAACCATTCATATAAACCAAACTTAGTTTTAAATGCTGTTTTCCATTCATCTCCCAATTTCATACGAATTTGATGGTATCCACTACGCAAATCAACTTTGGAGAATATTGTAGAGCCACTCAATTCATCAAGCATATCATCTAGCCTAGGAATAAGATGACGATAGCGAATAGTAATATTATTAATGCCTCTACAATCAACACACATACGCGATGTACCATCCTTTTTTGGCACTAGTATAATAGGAACAGCACAAGGACTAAGAGATTCGCGTCTATAACCTTTGTCGAGCAGCTCCTGTACTTGACGCGTAATCTCCTTCGTCTCCTCTGGATTGGTACGGTATGGCGCACGGTTTGGCAACGAAGCACCAGGAATTAAGTCAATCTGATGCTCAATCCCGCGAATAGGTGGTAATCCCGGTGGCACATCTTGTGGAAAGACGTCAGCGAACTCCTGCAAAATGTTAGTGATAGCAGGAGGCAAAGAGGAAGGCACGTCCTTGAATGAAAATAACGCCTCTTTGCACACAAAAGCATAGCAAACAGATTTGCTGAAATCTAGCTCATCAATATCAGATTTGGTGGCAAGTAAACATGCACTTTTCAATTTAATTTCAGAAGCAACACTAGATGGTTTATTATTAGGCTTCATTTGTTGCTCAAATTCTTTTGCCAAAATCTGATTTTCACTCTTATTTTTCTCCTGTTTTGCTTTACTAGCTCTATTAATATCATCTTTCAAAATAGAATCAGGAGTCATAGGAAGCAAAGTAATATGTTTATCCTTATGAACAAGAGTATACTGATTGTTTCTACCATGGTGTACAAAATTTTTATCAAATTGCCATGGTCGACCAAGTAATAATGAACATGCTTGCATGGGTACCTGGCACAAACTTTTATAGAGTAAAGTTGGAGAGAGAATTGTTGGTATATGCTACTTGGTAGTTGTTTCTCATCATTATCTTTACTGCCATTGTGATCTTCACTTATATCTTGCTGTCCAGAGCTACTTCATATCCTTTATTGATGCTAGTTGTGCTACGCCGTGACCTCATTAGTGTTCTAGGCTCGCGTCTCTTATCCGGTCTAGCCTAGGACCAGCACAGTACCGTTGTTGAGCGTTTATTCAACATTGCATCTCTGAATTGATTATTGCTAATCTTTTGCTACCAAATATTTAAGCCTTCCGAGCTCCACATATTTCTACACCGTGTATACGTACGTTCCCCTGGCAATCGTTTTGCTCAATCTTCGGAGTTATTTGACACCGCTGGTTGCCTGTCACCACCTGCTGCATGGTAAGAACTTGTAAGATATTGATATTTGCTACACTGTGAGCGTTTTACCACCACATCCTAGTAGTTCATAGGAACATTATTCTTGGATTTTGTTTCTTGTTTTCTACTAACTATGGTAGGTTCCGGAGTTGTTAGTTCTTGGGCTTCATCGATCGTGGGAGATTTGCCATCACCTAAGAAAATACAACAACCGCCACAAGAGGAGCAATTACATCAGAATGCACATAATCAGGTTAAAGTTTCCATGCCACCATTTACTGGTCGTTTTAGGCCTGATTTATATATTGAATGGGAGTACGAAATAAATGCTATATTTTCTTCCCATAATTTTGATGAGCGTGGAAAATTTCAAGCTGCGGTTAGTACTTTTAGTAGCTTTGCTTTAGTTTGGTGGAGTGAATATTGTCGGTTAAACCCTGATCTTATACCTACTACTTGGGATGATTTAAAACTTGTCATGAGAGATAGATTCGTTGATGTTTATTATACTCGTGGCATGATTACAAAATTACAACATTTAAAACAAGGCACTGACACGGTAACAAAACGGACTTCGTATGAAAAAGATATGCCTGTTTTACTGAACACTGCGCAAAACAGATTCAAATTCGAATTCAAGTACGAGATTGGTTCTAGATAGATCCGAAATTTCTTTTTTTTTCCTTCTCATTTTTTTTTCTCTCACTTTTTTTTTATTTTTCTTTCTCTCCTTTTTTTCTCTGACTTTTTTTTAACTTTTTTTTCTCTGCCTTTTTTTTCTCTCTAATAGAGGCGAGGGTGTCCCGATCTTTCGATGAGATGATAGCTATCGTTTTTGGTGGAGTAGACTTTGACGATCCGACTACGAACGTGCGAGGACGTCGCGCCTTAGCAATCGCTAAACCAACTCCGAGAGGTTATTGACCACGCCGGAGCACAATCAACCTGACCACGAGGGTCTATCTCCTGCAAGCAAACGAAGAACAAGCAAGAAACTAAGATTTGCAATCTGGATATTGCGAATATAAGATGAAAGCTTTATTGATCAAGGTGGGGTTCTGTGACGTCTTAGTCTGGTTGTTGAACACAAACGAAGTACGCGAAGTTGCAGCTATGGCGAACTTTTAATCTAAACAAAACCCAAAGTCTAAACGGTGCCCTAAGGGCTGTATATATGGAGGAAGAGGGGGGGATTTCGTGGCCCTTGAAGGAGGGGTCCGAAACCAACCCTATCTCTTGTTTCCCCACACATACGGACTCTAAAAATAGCCTATACTCAAGTATTTCGAAATTACATGGGCCTGGCCCAATAATAAGGTGACGCAGCACCTATAATAGCCTCTGGACGAAATTTATGAAGTGGCATCTTGTATATTTCGTCCAAGGCTTCCTGCACTCCTTATGGTGGCTTCAAAGTCCTGAAATCATCACTTGTAACTCCGTTCTTGTTCCCCTTGCGCATGCCATCATCTCCATCCTTGAACTTGCTCCAAGGTTCCTCTTTCTTGTCCAAGCTAGGCCCTTCATTTGTAAGCAAAACAAATGTAACAATGGTATTGATGTCCTCATCAATCCCCGGAGCAGTGGACAAGATGAAAGGATGAATGCTGAAGTATGAGTGGGCTCAAGACAAGAACTTTTGATAAGTTGCAGAAGTGCGGCAGACACTGGACCGATGAGCTACCGGTGGTTCTTTGGTCCCTCTGTATGACACAGAATCGGGCGACCAACCAAACTCCCTTCTCCCTAGTGTATGGGGCAGAAGCAGTGCTCCCCACGGAACTCATATACGGGTCACCTCGAGTACTTGCCTATGATGAAGTAGAGCAAGAGCAGCTTCGGCATGACGATGCCATGCTCCTTGAGGAAGATCGTCCCCGGGCCGTTGTGCGTGCTGCACGCTACCAGCAAGCCTTGCGCCGCTATCATAGCCACAGGATTCATGTCCGGAGCCTTGAGGAAGGCGACCTTGTCCTTAGGCGTGTTCAATCCAACAAGGGTTCCAACAAGTTGACGCCAAAGTGGGAAGGCCCTTACCAGGTAGTACGAGTCACCAGACCTGGCGCAGTCCGTCTGGAGACCGAAGATAGCATTAAAGTGCAAAACTCATGGAATATTGAGCATGGTTTTTTTTTCCGAAACCTACTCAGGCAAGGAAACACGAATCAGAAACTAGATGGATCTCGAAAACAAACATAATATGAAAGGAACTCGGATTGGTAGTGGATATATGGTGGTGGATATATGGTGGTGGTATATGGTAGCGGTGGTGGTATATGGATACGGATCGGTGGTGGTATATGGATACAGATCGGTGATGGTATATGGATTCAGAGCGATGGCGGATAAGCGGTGGTGGTAGATGGTAGGGGCGATGATGATGGTGCGGCGACGGCGTGACAACTTATGACCAGAACTCGAAACTCTAAAGGACTAGACGCTAAGACCAACAACTAGACACGACGATGCAACCGCAAATTCAACAAAGCAAAAACCCTAAAAAGATTATGCAAAGGCTCAGATTGGTTCGGATATGATGAACCTAACCCTAATTTTTTTTGGCTTTTTCGTGGACTGTAGGTATGAAGAACAGACTCGATCTAAACTACGAAAAACTGTAAAATCTCACCGAGCAACCTGAAAATCTGATACCACTTGATAGAGGCGAGGGTGTCCCGATCTTTCGATGAGATGATAGCTATCGTTTTTGGTGGAGTCGACCTTGACGATCCGACTACGAACGTGCGAGACGTCGCGCCTTAGCAATCGCTATACCAACTTCCAAGGGGTTATTGACCACGCCGGAGCACGATCAACCTGACCACGAGGGTCTGTTTCCTGCGAGCAAACGAAGAACAAACAAGAAACTGAGATTGCAATCTGGATATTGCGAATATAAGAGGAAAGCTTTATTAATGAAGGTGGGGTTCTGTGACGCCTTTGTCTAGTCGTTGAACACAAACGAAGTACGCGAAGTTGCAGCTATGGTGAACTTTTAATCTAAACAAAACCCAAAGTCTAAACGGTGCCCTAAGGGCTGCATATATGGAGGAAGAGGAGGGGATTTCGTGGCCCTTGAAGGAGGGGTCCGAAACCAACCTTATCTCTTGTTTCCCCACACATACGGACTCTAAAAACAGCCTATACTCAAGTATTTCGAAATTACATGGGCCTGGCCCAATAATAAGGTGACGCAGCACCTATAATAGCCTCTGGATGAAATTTATGAAGTGGCATCTTGTATATTTCGTCCAAGGCTTCCTGCACTCATTATGGTGGCTTCAAAGTCCTGAAATCATCACTTGTAACTCCGTTCTTGTTCCCCTTGCGCATGCCATCATCTCCATGCTTGAACTTGCTCCAAGGTTCCTCTTTCTTGTCCAAGCTAGGCCCTTCACTTGTAAGCAAAACAAATGTATCCAATTTAGGCAGCATCATATTCTCATGAACATTAGAATCATTACCAAGAAACGAAAGTACCTGATAATTTAATTGGCGTGCGCGAGCTCTAGTAATTGGTCCAGTATGTATAGCAGCAGGGGCTGTGGGTGTAACAATGGTATTGATGTCCTCATCATAAATGGAGTGAATTTACTGAATCTTTTCCTTATGTGATCAAGTACATTAAGGGTAAAGAAAACGTTGTGGCGGATGCTCTTTCCCGCAAGTGCATGTTAGTTACTCAACTTGAATTGAATGCTATTGGCTTTGAGCATATTAAAGATCTTTATGCACATGATGTTTCATTCGCGCTTCCTTATGCCAAATTCCTTGATAACACTTGTTGGGAGAGCTATTATCTCAAGAATGGCTACCTTATGCACGCTAACAAACTTTGTATACCCAAGTCTTCGCTTCGTTTGTTACTTTTGCAAGAGGCTCATGGCGGAGGACTTATGGGACATTTCTGGCACGACAATACCTTTGTGTCGGTGCAACAAACATTCGCGTTTCTGCCCGGACTTATACATAGGCGTACTGGCATCGCGTGTGCAGCACCAAACTACAAAGCAAGGCCAAGCCAGAGAAACCGCTCTTTGAGAGATCAAGGAGCGGATCAAGAAGACCAAGACAAACAAACAAGATAGCAGAGCATCACCTTGGGGAGGCCTCCCTTGACGGGCAGGAGAGCCTGGCCGGGTCGAAGTAGCCCTAGGGACAAATCTGAAACTTCCTCGGTAGGCTAGCCGGGCTCGCCAGGGGCGAGGACTCCCGCCAAGGCACCACCGCTCCACCGCACCACAACATAAATCACTTATCAATGCGGTGTCGAGCCTCCTAATGATTAAGTGGCTTCCATGAAGCACGTGGCATCCCGTTGGAAGACAGGTTATCCTCGCATGACACCCATCCAGGGGCGTGTCGAACAGATAAGAAGAAGTTGATTAGGCGGCACGACAGGCTTGCTGGGCTTCACCCTCCACATGAAACCTAGCAGTGCATTTAATGCACTTTGTCCTAACTGCCAGAGTTAGGTATGATAGCATTGTTAGCTATCTAATCACTAGATAAAGACGGTTTTGCCACTGTGGTTACCCCTTGAGCTATAAAAGGAGGTCTGAGACAAACTAACAAAGGATTAGGACCCTTGCACACTTGTACGCGCGTAGCACCTTTCCCCGAGGCCACCTTGCCGGGCTTGAGCGCTACGTGTTCTTCGTGTTCCTCCATCCAATCCACCAAAGCAGGAGTAGGGTTTTAAGCTTCCCAGCGGTCCGAACCTGGGTAAAAACCACCAGTGTCACCACCGTCGTGATGTTTCATGGCCTCCGCTCTTTGTGTAACGTGGCCTTCCCCCTTGCTGAACCACAAAGGGGCCAATGGCCCCATAGGTGATCGTGTTCCTCCATGACATCTTTGGCGCACCAGGTAGGGCGGAATCGCTTGCGCAAACCCGAGGCTGTGAACAACGCATCGATCATCATCATCATCGTCTTCATCCATGGCGCCCAAGAAGAAACCCGGTGCAACTGTGCACCCTTCCACTTCGGAGGCCCCCTCGCACACGGACGCCGTAGGCGCCGCATCAGCGTTAGGCGAGGTGGGCACCGCGGGTGATGCGACCAGCACAGGCGGTGCCATCGTTGTGTCCCCCATGGTCGAAGTTGGAGCAGGAGACACCGGGGAAGGGCAGCATCAACAACATCCCGACGGCCATAACCCGCAAGTCGCGGGTGGAGGGAACGTTCAGTCTCAACCCCCCCCCCCCCCGCCGCACTAGCGGGCATAGCCATAGCAACAACGCCCGCTCTAGCGCAAGTCATGACCCTCTAGCAGTGCCTACCACAGGTGCGCCTACTGGGCATGCGCCTTGCCTGGATCAAGGCGAGCAAGACGAAGCACTGAACGGGGTTGCCAATCCCCGAGCATGCCCTACTCATCACCAGATTGCCTTGGCGACGGTTCGCAATGGCAAGAACACGGTGACGCCCCTGCTGGTGCTACTAGGAGTCGAGCAACGTCACGCTCTGCCTCGTCAGCTATGCCGAGCACCGCTACTGAAGCCATGGCACGGGCCCAACTTCTGCTAAGATTCCCGTCGGCAGCTGATCAAATGGATGAGTGGAGAGCCACCATCCAAAATCTGATCTGCTTTGCCGAAGCCGAAAAATCTCAGCAGGCAGAGCCATCGCGGTACCCGCGAACAACAACAGCAGCCCGGACTCCTGGCCACATTGAGGGGGGGCGCACTGACGGTGCAGTCCCCTCCATGGCAGCAAGCCCAGAGGCAGCAACAAGAGCAACGTGTCCACGAACCCGACAAAGCATCGATGGCCTCGTCTGATCCACGAGCTCACCGGGATCAGCGGCAGGTCCTGGAGGATCGGCGAAGGGAAGATGCATGCGTCACCATAGAGCAGCGCCGGGAGACCTGGGCCTAGTGATGGCGTGTACCTACCTTTCTAGGTTGGGTGCCCTGCCTTCACTCGTGAGCTGCGGCATGTCTGCTGGCCATCTGCCCACGCCTTCAAGCCTGAGTTACCAGAAAAATATGATGGAAAGTTAAACCCGGCAGAGTTCCTGAGCATTTACACAATTGTTGTTCAAGCCGCCGGGGGCAAGGATGAAAAGGTGTTCGCCAACTACTTCCCTTTGGCACTCAAGCCAAATGTGAGGTCGTGGCTGATGCACCTGCCAGAGAACTCCATTTCATCATGGACTGACTTGTGCAACAAATTTGTTGGCGCCTTCACGGGTAGCCATCAAGAGCCCGGGAGGCCCAGTGAGTTGCAAGTCCTTCCACAGAAGGAAGGGGAGAGCTTGCGAAAGTATATGCAGAGGTTCAGCTGAGTACACAGGAACATTCCAGAAATACATCCAGCGGCAGTGATTACCGTGTTCCACTTGAACGTGCGCAACAGAAGGATACGGTCCAAAATGAATGTCTGGCTGCCCAAGACCATCAATGAGCTATACACCTTGGCAGATAAATGTGCTCGGGCTGAGGAAGGAAGGCGACTTCCCGGGGAGGAGGATGGCGTCGAGGTTGATTCGGAGGACGACGACGAGACCGCTAACCCGAAGAGGAGGAGCCGGAGGCGCAATAAGAAATGCAAGGAGATGTTAGTATTGGCCGTTGAGGGCTCTAGCGATCTCAGCACCGGCAAGAAGGCCAAAACCGAAGCCCCCGGCAAGGAAGCTGCCGCATGCGCTGATTGCTGGAAGGCTGCGGCGGCAGAGAAAGCTGGGAAGTCCGATGGGCCATACTGCAAAATCCACCGCACTAAGGGTCATGATCTCCAAGAATGCCACCAAGTTGAGCAGCTTGTTAAAAAGCAAAAGGCAGAGTATGAGAAGCGCGACAGGGAGAGAGTCCAGGAAGGTGCTTGCGGAAAAGGCTGTGGCAGCAGGGGGGCTGCCGTGTCAAGGCCCCTCAGCAGAAAGAGAAGCCTGCGAGAGGCCGTGAGAAAAAGAAGGGGATGATGTGAGTGATGAAGAAGATGAGGAAGAAACCAGCGAGCAAGAATTCCAGAAAGCAACTGAAGCCATGTGCATTGATGGAGGTGCGTCCCTACACTCCTCTCACCATCAGCTCAAGCAGTGGGCACGTGAGGTCAATGCCGTAGAGCCAGCTGCCGACTCCCAGAAGCCACTCAAGTGGTCCCGCACGCCTATCATCTTTGATGAAGAGGATCACCCTGACCGCACTACTGCAGTAGGGTGTTTGCCGTTGTTGGTTTCTGTTGGTTTCACCAACAATCAGCAACCTTAAAGTGACAAAGATGCTAGTTGACAGCGGGGCTGGGCTGAATCTGATCTCCCCCAAAGTGGTCAGCAAGTTACATATCCCTGATGAAGAGCTCAAGGTTACTGGCACGTTCCAAGGAATCAACCCCGATAGGAGCCGTCCTAAGGGAAAGATTACGCTGCCGGTAACGTTTGGTGGAGAGCTGAACTACCAGACCGAGAGGGTTGTGTTTGACGTTGTTGAACTTCCCTTGCCATACAATGGTATTCTTGGTCGTCCGGCTCTGGCAAAGTTCATGGCAGCATCCCACTATGCCTACAACACTTTGAAGATGCGAGGGCCGATGGGCATTAATCTCCATCCCATCAGACAAGAAAGATGCAATCATATGTGTGGACAAGATGTAACGGGATGCAGTAGCAGCTGAGGCTGCAGCAACCGCAGCTCTCGCCAAAGAAACAAAGAAGGGAAAGAAGGCTAGCATAGACGCCGGCAAGGAATCCGGGAAGCGCGCCTCTCCGGAGGGTGCTGCACCTGTTGATGACCTGCAGGAGAGTTCCACTAGTAAGAGATCCAAGGTTGCTTCACCTGCTGTGAAGAAGGTCCCGGCAAGGCAGGATGGCGCTGACGGTACGTTCACCATTAGCGCCAGCCTTGATGACAAATAGGAAAGCGCACTCGTTGCCTTCCTGCGGGCGAATGTCGATGTGTTTGCTTGGCAACCATATGACATCCCCGGTGTTCCCAGGGAGGTAATCGAGCACCACCTTGCTGTCTGCCCTCACGCTCGGCCCGTCAAGCAGAAGGTTAGAAAGCAAGCTTTGGAGCAGCAGTAATTCATTACCGAGGAAATCAAGAAACTTGAAG
This sequence comes from Thinopyrum elongatum, assembly GCA_011799875.1. NCBI lineage: Eukaryota > Viridiplantae > Streptophyta > Magnoliopsida > Poales > Poaceae > Thinopyrum > Thinopyrum elongatum. The sequence goes on from CM022298.1 coordinate 328,931,816, forward strand.
CAGCTGGTTTGGTCAGAGGAGTGCTGCATCCAACCTGGTTGGCGAACCCAGTGGTGGTGTGCAAGGAAAATGGGAAATGGAGGCTCTGTATTGACTTCACAGACTTGAACAAGCGTGCCCGAAGGACCCTTTTCCCCTGCTGTGCATCGATCATATTGTAGACTCCACTTCTGGGTGTGATCTGCTTTCCTTTTTGGACGCGTACTCTGGGTACCATCAGATATTCATGTCCAAGGAAGATGAAGAGAAGACCGCGTTCATAACTCCATGTGGCACGTACTGCTTTGTACGCATGCCTTTCGGGTTAAAGAGTGCTGGATCCACTTTTGCAAGGGCAGTACAAATTGGTTTTGAGCCTCAGCTGCATAGGAATGTAGAAGCTTACATGGATGACATCATGGTCAAAACCAAGGACAGATCAACACTCATTCAAGATTTAGAAGAGACCTTTGCAAACTTGCGCAAGATCAATTTGAAGTTAAACCCTGAGAAGTGTGTGTTTGGTGTTCCCTCCGGCAAGCTACTTGGTTTCTTTGTGTCCCAGCAGGGGATAGAGGCCAACCCGGTCAAGATCAGGGCAATGAGCAAATTCAAGCAGCCAAGACTGTCAAGGATGTGAGGCGTTTGACTGGATGTGTTGCCGCACTGAGTAGGTTCATTTCCAAGTCTGCCGAGTGTGCCTTACCTTTCTTCAAAATCTTGAAGAAGGTAGGGCAGACGAAGTGGACCCCAGAGGCAGAAGCAGTGCTACAAGACCTAAAAGCATACCTTTCCTCTGCTCCCGCCTTAGTCACTCCTAAACCGCAAGAGCCGTTGCTGCTATATTTAGCGGCAACGAACCAAGTGGTTAGTGCAGTGCCGGTGGCGCAGCGAGAAGTGGATGAGGAAGCAGCTGCCACAACTGTCCCCTCCGGAGATGAAACTGAACCAGCCACGACAGGATTGGACACAGATCAAGAAAAAGCAGATCAAGTTAGCGAAGACAGTCCTAAAACCGTGGCAAAGAAGAAAGTGATGCAACGGCCACTGTACTTTGTTAGCTCCCTGTTACAGGGGGCTAGGTCAAGGTACTCTGGAGAGCAAAAGCTGATCTTCGGCCTCATCTTGGCCTCGAGGAAACTACGCCACTACTTCCAAGCCCACGAAATCACAGTTGTCACCCGTTTCCCACTGCAGCGCATACTGAGGAACCCCGAAGCTACTGGCAGGATAGTTGAATGGGCACTAGAGCTGTCAAGTTTTGGCCTGAAGTACGAAAGTACCTGAATCATTCAAAGCAGAGCGTTGGCAGAGTTCATTGCGGAATGGACGCCCACTCTAGATGAAGAAATACAAGAGATAGTTATCCCCGACAAGGAGGCGCCTCAGTAGTGGATTATGTATTTTGATGGTGCTTTCTCGTTGCAGGGCGCTGGAGCTGGCGTGCTTCTTGTTGCACCCACCAGAGAGCAACTCAAGTACGTGGTTGAAATGCACTTCCCCCGGGAGAAGGCCACCAACAACACTGCAGAGTATGAGGGGCTCCTTGCCAGGCTCAGAATTGCGGTGGAGTTGGGAATCAAGAAATTGATCATCCGTGGAGACTCGCAGCTCGTGGTGAGACAAGTCAATAAGGATTACTAGAGTCCGTTGATGGATACATATGTAGAGGAAGTGAGAAAGTTGGAGCAGCACTTTGATGGATTACAAATAGAGCACGTGCCACGTGCGGAGAACAGCATCGCTGATCATTTATCAAAGTGCGTTGCGCAAAAGCTCCCTGTGGAACCAGGAACTTTTGTCCTCCACCAAACTCAACCATCAGTATCCCCTCAACGATGGCCAGAAAAATGAGGAAGTTGGACTCCGGAAAGTATCTCCCGGCAGGGCTTCCCGAAGCCGCCGGTAGAGAGGCTGCCGGAAACAACTCTGCTTCGGTTGGTGAGCAGCACCCTCCGGCAGAACCACAAGTTCTTGCGGTCGAGGTGACCGCTCCCACGAACAAGGAGGTGCCATTAGTCCTTGTTGTTGAGCCTCAGGCTCCGACTTGGGCGCGGCACATAGTCCACTACCTTCAAACAGGAGAACTTCCAGGAGAGCAAGAAGAAGCTGAAAGAGTAGCCCGACGGTCCAATATGTATGAGTTTGTTGACGACACTCTGTACAGAAGGAGGCCAAATTGTGTGAAATTGAAGTGCATTTGCTGGGAAGATGGGCAGAAGCTGCTGGCAGAGATAGACAAGGGCGTGTGCGGCTCACACATTGGATCAAGAGCCCTGGTTGGAAAAGCTTTCCGACAGGGTTTCTACTGGCCCACAGCCCTCCAGTATGCAACTGAGCTAGTCACCAGATGTGAAACCTGCCAGTTCCACTCCAAGAACATTCATCAACCAGCTCAAGCTCTCCAGATGATCCCTTTATCCTGGCCATTTTTGGTCTGGGGGCTCGACATCTTGGGCCCCTTCCCCCGTATTACCGGGGGCTTTGAATTCTTGTACGTTCCAATCGACAAGTTTACAAAGTGGCCGGAAGTGAAGCCATTGAGGAAGGTAACCGCACACTCAGCTATCAAGTTCTTGAAGGGATTGGTGTGCCGTTTCGGAGTACCTGCCAGAGTGATCACTGATAATGGCACCCAATTCACAAGCCACGCCTTCATGCAATACATCTAAAACCTTAGAAGCAAGGTCTCCTTTGCCTCTGTTGCTCATCCCCGAAGCAATGGACAAGATGAAAGGATGAATGCTGAAGTATGCGTGGGCTCAAGACAAGAACTTTTGATAAGTTGCAGAAGTGCGGCAGACACTGGACCGATGAGCTACCGGTGGTTCTTTGGTCCCTCTGTATGACACAGAATCGGGCGACCAACCAAACTCCCTTCTCCCTAGTGTATGGGGCAGAAGCAGTGCTCCCCACGGAACTCATATACGGGTCACCTCGAGTACTTGCCTACGATGAAGTAGAGCAAGAGCAGCTTCGGCATGACGATGCCATGCTCCTTGAGGAAGATCGTCCCCAGGCCGTTGTGCGTGCTGCACGCTACCAGCAAGCCTTGCGCCGCTATCATAGCCACAGGATTCATGTCCGGAGCCTTGAGGAAGGCGACCTTGTCCTTAGGCATGTTCAATCCACCAAGGGTTCCAACAAGTTGACGCCAAAGTGGGAAGGCCCTTACCAGGTAGTACGAGTCACCAGACCTGGCGCAGTCCGTCTGGAGACCGAAGATAGCATTAAAGTGCAAAACTCATGGAATATTGAGCATGGTTTTTTTTTTCCGAAACCTACTCAGGCAAGGAAACACGAATCGGAAACTAGATGGATCTCGAAAACAAACCTAATATGAAAAGAACTCGGATTGGTGGTGGATATATGGTGGTGGTATATGGTAGCGGTGGTGGTATATGGATACGGATCGGTGGTGGTATATGGATACAGATCGGTGATGGTATATGGATTCAGAGCGGTGGCGGATAAGCGGTGGTGGTAGATGGCAGGGGCGATGATGATGGTGCGGCGGCGGCGTGACAACTTATGACCAGAACTCGAAACTCTAAAGGACCAGACGCTAAGACCAGCAACTAGACACGACGATGCAACCGCAAATTCAACAAAGCAAAAACCCTAAAAAGATTATGCAAAGGCTCAGATTGGTTCGGATGTGATGAACTAACCCTAATTTTTTTTTGGCTTTTTCGTGGACTGTAGGTATGAAGAAAAGACTCGATCTAAACTACGAAAAACTGTAAAATCTCACCGAGCAACCTGAAAATCTGATACCACTTGATAGAGGCAAGGGTGTCCCGATCTTTCGATGAGATGATAGCTATCATTTTTGGTGGAGTCGACCTTGACGATCCGACTACGAACGTGCGAGACGTCGCGCCTTAGCAATCGCTATACCAACTTCCAAGGGGTTATTGACCACGCCGGAGCACGATCAACCTGACCACGAGGGTCTGTTTCCTGCGAGCAAACGAAGAACAAGCAAGAAACTGAGATTGCATTCTGGATATTGGGAATATAAGAGGAAAGATTTATTAATGAAGGTGGGGTTCTGTGACGCCTTTGTCTGGTCGTTGAACACAAACGAAGTACGCGAAGTTGCAGCTATGGCGAACTTTTAATCTAAACAAAACCCAAAGTCTAAACGGTGCCCTAAGGGCTGTATATATGGAGGAAGAGGAGGGGATTTCGTGGCCCTTGAAGGAGGGGTCCGAAACCAACCCTATCTCTTGTTTCCCCACACATACGGACTCTAAAAACAGCCTATACTCAAGTATTTCGAAATTACATGGGCCTGGCCTAATTATAAGGTGACGCAGCACCTATAATAGCCTCTGGACGAAATTTATGAAGTGGCATCTTGTATATTTCGTCCAAGGCTTCCTGCACTCATTATGGTGGCTTCAAAGTCCTGAAATCATCACTTGTAACTCCGTTCTTGTTCCCCTTGCGCATGCCATCATCTCCATGCTTGAACTTGCTCCAAGGTTCCTCTTTCTTGTCCAAGCTAGGCCCTTCATTTGTAAGCAAAACAAATGTATCCAATTTAGGCAGCATCATATTCTCATGAACACTAGAATCATTACCAAGAAACGAAAGTACCTGATAATTTAATTGGCGTGCGCGAGCTCTAGTAATTGGTCCAGTATGTATAGCAGCAGGGGCTGTGGGTGTAACAATGGTATTGATGTCCTCATCAGTCGCAAACGATTGTTCAACCGCCGTGTGATGTGGAACGCGACGTAGTTTTACATCATGCCGCCGGCTCGCAACTGCCGACCAGCTTGTAGACGACCATTCCCAACGTGTTCAACTGCTCTATGCGTGTGGGTGCTCATGGTTAAGGTGACCGCGGCGTGCTCTGCTCGTGTCCCGCCGCGCGTGCTCTACTCTCGCGTCCCTCCGCGCATGCCGCCAGCGTTTGGGGCTGGTGCACAATCACATATGTTCGTGCTGCCATTATGCATGCGGTTGCACCGGGCGTGGTGGCATGATGCAGTTACCCGCTGCAAAAACTGCCATGCAGACGTGTCGAGAATTAGGCCGCCCGGCCACCATTTATTCTCGCAGCCATTTACCTTAATATCTTGTGCCCCATGACACAATAAGCACACCCACGATGACACATACAGAAAGGATATCCAGCGGCTCCAATGGTGTTCTGCGTGGCTCCAATGGCGCTCCCAGCGGCTAACGACGACAACGGGCAGTAGTTCACCACGCATCACATAGTGGACACCCACGTGAGGGGGAATGACCTCTCGGTGGTGTACACGAATGAGCCGGTCTCGGTGGAGAGCTCCATCCAAACTATGGAGCAGTTGCATGGTGAGGACAAGTACCAAGTGGTCGGCTTCGACCTCTAGTTCACCGGTGGTCGTGCCGGGCATGATCAGAAGGTTGCCGTTGCCCAGTTGAGCATGCGCCATGACGTCCTCATCTACCACTACCACCTGGGCATAAGGCCTTGCAAGTGTTTCGCCAGGTTTATCAACAGCCTCGACTACAGTTTCGCTATGGTGGACAGCAACACCAATCTAAAAGCGCTCGAGGTTTCGGGCTTGGCCTGTCAGAATCTTGTCAACATCCGTGACCACTACAGGGTCTAGGGTAGCATGAATAACAATCAGGACTCCCTGGTTGACCTCGCCTCGGCCATCATTGACCCCTACTACATGAAGATGAAGGATGAGAGCAAGAAGGACAAGATCGCCTGGCACAGTGCCTGGGAGCAGAGACTAGATGAAGAACACATCAAGTACGCGGCCAAGGACGCGTACACAAGCTACGAGATGTACAGGCGGATCGTTGACATGAGGAAGTGCCTTCGTCCTGCCCCAGATGAGGGATCGAGCCACAGAGCAGTGGCGGCAGCGTCACAAGAAGTAGATGATTAGATTATCATTTCTCCTAGTTTAGAATGCATGTAATTGATTATTGAGGTGTGTGCGAATGTTTTGTATAGTCACTTATGTAATTGGATGTTTATTTTCATTATATATGTTGTCCTTCTATAGACAGAGTAAATTACATCACACACGGAATAAACTAGGGAACCCGTCGGTGATGATTTCATCAATCGCTGACAATTGTATACCAGCAAGCATTTTCCCACAACACACACGGCTTATTAGCAGGAATCGTCTGTGTTATTATCGGTCTTCGCACACATTTCTGATTACGGGCCAGTTTGCCGAGTATCACACACATCTTGTTAAGTTGAACCGTTTATGTTGTCTTGTCTCATCGCAAATAGTTCATCCGAGTGAACTGTATGCCGTATATCGCACCCACCTTTATATGGTTGACAATTTTTGTTGTGTTTCCTAATCACAAACAGTTTATCCGAGTGAATTCTATGCTGTGTATCACACCCAACTTCATCTGGATGTCTGTTTCTGTTGCGATGCTCATCGCAAACAGTTCATTCGAGTGAACTGTATGCCACATATCACACACGCAACTCTAATCTGAATCGTGTTTGATGTCTCCACCATCGCAAACAGTTTGTATCATTTTTGACGGTTTTCTTACACCACTATTTGCGATTAATGCATTACACACAGTTTCGTCGAAGGGTCTCTGATTGTACTGTCGCGTTATGACCATCCTACAGTAATGTCTGCATCTTTTTATGAAGATGGTCAATGTAAGTCGGTGAGGCTTGGATGTTAATTTAACATGGCTATGTGAGTGAGAGCACCAACCAGGGAAACAATGGCAACAACAAGCCCAAATCCAAAGTCACACGAAGCAACATCGAAACACACCCCAATGAAATCAACTCGCACCAATCAATGGGACCGTACACAACATACCCATCACACAAACATTAGACCGTCAATCGGTCTAACAAACATATGCAAAACCAGCTCTCCCGATGTTAGAGTTGTGTCGAATATTGTGTACAAGATAGGTTATAGTAGGACTCCGAATAATATTGTGTTTACATGATATGGAGTCGTCTCCTAGTAGGACACTTGTATCCTAGGCCTCTCATACATATTGGGGGTAGGTAGACACATGATGTAACCTATGCCAACATTATAGCACAATCGCGCAAGGGGGAGCCGACGGCATGTGCCGGCGACCGGGTGGCCGCTGTGCACTATTGTGATAGTGTCATGGGGAGGAGCTCCCGTAGTCAGCCCCCAGATATAGCCATATAGATGAACATCGTTAACAAATCTCGGTGTCGTGCTTGTGTGATTGCTTGGTCCTCAGATGATAGACTACACGCCTCGGATTTATTCTAACAAGTGGTATCATGAGCTAGGTTGTTTGAAGGTTGCTGGATTGTTGATCTAGAGGAAGCACTTCAAGAAAAAAGATCATCGAGTTAGATTGTGGTGCAGGTCGGCTGTGATTAAGCAGATCATTGTCACACGTTGTCTTATCTGTGTTTGATTAAGGCAGAAGGCGTTGAGTTTGCAGCGATAGGGGAAACTCTGGAAGCGACTGAAATTTTATTTGAGGTGACGCAATTGAGGCTGGCTAGACGTGTGCATCAAACGAGCGGTGATTGATCGGGTGAATCGATCAGGCGAGCATACATTCTTTTAGAGAAAAGGCATACGCCCGACTTTATAAATAAAGCCACACATCAGAGTACCAAGCAACATCAACGTCACCACAACTAGAGACGAAAGTACAATACAGAGCAAGAGCCACCGGCGCACAGGCCACACAGAACATGGTACGCTGACCCAGGCAAGGTCACAAATGAAAGGGCAAGCATGGCAACAACCTACCCTTAAAGCTCAGAGGAGATGACACTAAGCTTGAGCATGAACACCATCAGCTGGAGACGCTTGAAGATTGGCACAAGCCCGTACTTTACAAATCGGTTTCTCCAGAGCTTCCCGGTCCGCAGGTTTAGTCAATGATTTCCACTGCTGCAAGAATATAGACATTTTAAACAGGAAATCAGCAGGTTTCTTAGGGAAAATGCCCTCAATGGTGAAGTTATTCCTGGTGGTCCATAAAGCTCAACACAAAGAGCCCAAGCCAACCCAAAACACCCGTTTAACCCTGCCCTGTAACCCAGCGGACAACCCACAGAGCTTGTTAAAAGAATTGGGGGCCCAGGAAACGTGAAGCCAAGACCGGACGTAACACCAAGCCAGCTTAGCCAACACTCACCCAAAAAGGATGTGGTTGGCATCCCCAAGTTCATAACATAGCATGTACCGATCAGAGCCAGGACCATTATGCTTCCGAATTTGATCGGTTGGGGCAGTCTACCCCTAAAGGCCTGCCAAAGAAAGATCTTGATATTAGGAGGCACCTTTGCCGTCAAAACCAACTTGAATCTAGAAATAGGCAGGCCAGAAATAAGACGGGCATAGAGAGAGTTAACCGAAAACCTTCCAGACGCCGTATGAGGCGAGGCAACAGAGTCCCCCTCCTTCAAGAGCGAAGGGAACACGGCAGCAAGGGGGTGCCAGTCACCCAACTTTGTAGGAGAAAGAGACCTTCAAAAACCCAAGTCCCAATCATTACAAGAGAGCTGAAAGATTGAGATCTCAGGATGTGGGCTGTAAGAAATCAGCACAGGGAAGGAAACAGCTAAAGGAGAATCACTAGACCACCAATCCAACCAAAAACGGGTAGATTTACCATTTCGGACCAAAAACTTAACATTATTACGGAAACATCACAAAGTTTAACAAAATCTTTCCAAAACTGGGACCCGTGGGAGTCCGAAACAAACATTGGGCTACCAGTGGGGAAGTATTTAGCTTTCAACAAATCGAACCAAAGGGTGCCAGTGGTAGCCGTCATTATCCTCCACCACCATTTGATGATGAGGCACTGGTTCATAATCGAAGTTTTCAGGATGCCCACCCCCCAGGTTTTTGGACCTGCAAATAATTTTCCACTTCATAAACCTATATTTGTGTTTGTTATCCGCAACATTCCAGAAGAAGGCACCTCTATGCTTGTCAAATCCATCATGGGTCCATTGAGAGAGGCGAAAGAAGCCCATAGTAAACATGGGGAGAGAAGTGAGGCACACATTAGTAAGGCAAACTTCCTGGCGTAAGTATTGTACCTGCCCCACCATGGCATAACCCTATTCCCCACTTTAGTAACTAGAGGCCGAAATTCCTTCGCACACAGATGGTGAGCAGAAATAGGAAGGCCCAAGTATTTGAAAGGAAAGGAGCCAAGACTACAGTTGAGGAGCTGAGCAACCCGCATGGCCTCAGACTCCGTAGCTCCTGTCACAATCACCTCGCTTTTAGCAAAGTTAATCTTCAGCCCCGACAAGGCCTCAAAACATAGGAGAAGAAACTTAAGATGAGCAAGGCAAGCATCATTGAGTTCAACCATAATGATAGTGTCATCGGTGTATTGGAGGTGGGTAATACCATGGGGTAAAAGGTGAGAAGGAGAAATTTGGCCAGCAACCACAGCCCGATCCAATATACATGATAAAGCATCTGCAACAAAATTAAAAAGCAGCGGAGACACTGGGTCCCCTTGCCTAAGCCCCCTATCATTGGCAAAGAATTTACTAATCGTACCATTAACCGCCACTGCAGTGTGACTGATGAGGACATCAATACCATTGTTACACCCACAGCCCCTGCTGCTATACATACTGGACCAATTACTAGAGCTCGCGCACGCCAATTAAATTATCAGGTACTTTCGTTTCTTGGTAATGATTCTAATGTTCATGAGAATATGATGCTGCCTAAAGTGGATACATTTGTTTTGCTTACGAATGAAGGGCCTAGCTTGGACAAGAAAGAGGAACATTGGAGCAAGTTCAAGCATGGAGATGATGGCATGCGCACGGGAAACAAGAACGGAGTTACAAGTGATGATTTCAGGACTTTGAAGCCACCATAATGAGTGCATGAAGCCTTGGACGAAATATACAAGATGCCACTTCATAAATTTCGTCCAGAGGCTATTATAGGTGCTGCGTCACCTTATTATTGGGCCAGGCCCATGTAATTTCGAAATACTTGAGTATAGGCTGTTTTTAGAGTCCGTATGTGTGGGGAAACAAGAGATAGGGTTGGTTTCGGACCCCTCCTTCAAGGGCCACGAAATTCCCCCCTTCTTCCTCCATATATACAGCCCTTAGGGCACTGTTTAGACTTTGGGTTTTGTTTAGATTAAAAGTTCGCCATAGCTGCAACTTCGCGTACTTCGTTTGTGTTCAACGACCAGACCAAGACGTCACAGAACCCCACCTTGATCAATAAAGCTTTCATCTTATATTCGCAATATCCAGATTGCAAATCTTAGTTTCTTGCTTGTTCTTCATTTGCTTGCAGGAGATAGACCCTCGTGGTCAGGTTGATTGTGCTCCGGCGTGGTCAATAACCTCTCGGAGTTGGTTTAGCGATTGCTAAGGCGCGACGTCCTCGCACGTTCGTAGTCGGATCGTCAAAGTCTACTCCACCAAAAATGATAGCTATCATCTCATCGAAAGATCAAGACACCCTCGCCTCTATCAAGTGGTATCAGATTTTCAGGTTGCTCGGTGAGATTTTATAGTTTTTTGTAGTTTAGATCGAGTTTGTTCTTCATACCTACAGTCCACGAAAAAGCCAAAAAAATAAAAAATTAGGGTTAGTTCATCATATCCGAACCAATCTGATCCTTTGCATAATCTTTTTAGGGTTTTTGCTTTGTTGAATTTGCGGTTGCATCGTCGTGTCTAGTTGATGGTCTTAGCGTCTAGTCCTTTAGAGTTTCGAGTTCTGGTCATAAGTTGTCACGCCGCCGCCGCACCATCATCATCGGCCCTGCCATCTACCACCACCGCTTATCCGTCACCGAACTGTATCCATATACCACCACCGATCCGTATCCATATACCACCACCGCTGCCATATACCACGACCATATATCCACCACCAATCCGAGTTCTTTTCCTATTAGGTTTGTTTTCGAGATCCATCTAGTTTTCGATTCGTGTTTTCTTGACGAGTAGGTTTCGGAAAAAAAAATTTGGCAGTCAAAAATATTTTTTCCTATCCTATTTTTAGGTCCCAGGGAGCGTTTTGAGACACTTGCCATCATAGTGATTTTTTGTCGCACTTTTTCATCGTCGCTGCCCTGATTTCCGAAAAAAAACATTTCAAAAAAAATTTCGTGCCAATCCTGTTAGTTTGACTTGGGAAGAGTTTTGAGACACTCGCCATTATAGTGATTTTTTGCAAAAAAAAAAGGAGCGCAATAAAAAACAAATTTTTTTTTAGAGTGTGCTCTTCCCTTGTTTACGTGCCGCGCTGTGATTTTGTTAGTGTTCTAGGCTCGCGTCTCTAGTACGGTCTAGCCTAGGACCAGCACAGTACCGTCGTTGAGCGTTTATTCAACTTTGCATCTCTGAATTGATTATTGCTGACATTTTTGCTACCATATCATAAGCCTTCCCAGCACCACATACATCTACGTCGTGCCTTTGACACCAACTGGAAATCGCTCTGTCCAATCTTTAAGAGTTTTGACTACAACGGTTGCCGATCACCACCTGCTGCTGGGTAAGAACTGGTAAGCATTTGAGATTCGCTTGACGGTTTTGTGATACACCACCACCACCACTTCCCAGTAGTCTGTAGGATCATATTCTTGTGTGTTTCTATTGCTGCTAACCATGGCAGGATCACAAGCCGATGAGACTGATTGGGAGAACATGACGAACAAACAGCTACATGATAAATTTCAGCAAATGATGAGTGGACAGGTGCAAGATGTGCTAAACAGATTTGAAGAGGCCATGGAGAAGATAGATGGAATTGAGAAGACGTTCAAAGCTAAGCTCGATAACAAGTTTAATGAATTGCTCGCGCGTCTTCCACAACCACCGCCCGCTGCACCTGTCGCACCTCTACAATAACAACAACGTCGCCTTCCAAATCAAGTGGGACAAGCACAGCGTGTTCCCCTTGAGCCTGGTCAAACTTCTGGTGCCGCTGCACCTACTATTGATGCTTCTATGGCTCCTGTTGCCGCTGAGGAGGACGATTATGCGGGCGATTACGAGGATGAGGTTGATCAAAATCAGGACTACGTACCAGCACCAGCTCGTCCACATGCCAATAATCGCAATGGTAGGGCTGCATTACCACCTCAGGTACGAGATCATGACCATATTCCTAAACTGAAATTGAATATTCCACCATTTGAGGGTAGATATGTTCCTGATATATATCTTACTTGGGAGTTAGAAACTGAACAACGTTTTACATGTTTACAATATCCCGAGGAGAGACGTGTTGCTGCTGCTGTTTGTGCTTTTACTAGTTTTGCATGTGTATGGTGGTCTGAACATTGTAGATTATATCCTATTCCAGCTACGTGGGCTGCTTTGAAAACTGCTATGCGTACTCGTTGGGTTCCACCATATTATCAACGTGAATTACTTCAAAAATTGCAGCGCTTAAGACAAGGAAAAAATTCTGTAGAAGAATATTATCAGGAATTACAAACTGGCATGATTAGATGTGGTATTATTGAGGAGAATGAAGCTATGCTTGCACGTTTCATGGGTGGATTAAATAGAGAGATTCAGACCATTCTAGAGTATAAGGAGTATAATAATATCACTCATTTATTCCATCTTGCTTGTAAAGCTGAACGTGAAGTGCAGGATCGACAGGCATTGGCGCGAACTAATTTTTCTGCAGGTCGATCTTCATCATGGACACCGCGTGCCTCCTCTACTCCCACACGTCCTACTGCAGCACCACTGACTTCAGCCGCCAATTCCAACCGAGATACAAGAAAACAGGCACCACCACCACCATCTACCAAGAGTACACCTTCTGGGCCTGCCCAGAGCTCTTCTTCATATATGGCATCAACAGGGCACACACACGATATTATTTGTCGTCGTTGTAAGGGAAGAGGTCATTATGCGAGAGAATGCCAATCTCCGCGTGTTATGATTGCTACTGAGGATGGTGGGTATGAGTCCGCTAGTGACTATGATGAGGAGACTTTGGCTCTTATTACAAGTGAAGAACACGGTGGAGATGATTCTGATCATGAGACGCAATACATGGCTCCTGAAGACGCTGACAGGTATGAATGTTTAGTTGCTCAACGTGTTTTGAGTGTGCAGGTCACACAAGCTGAGCAAAATCAGAGGCATAATTTGTTCCATACAAAGGGAGTTGTGAAGGAACGTTCTGTTCGCGTCATCATAGATGGAGGGAGCTGCAACAACTTGGCTAGCATGGAGATGGTGGAGAAGCTATCTCTCACCACAAGACCACATCCACATCCTTACTATAGCCAATGGTTCAACAACAGCGGCAAGGTTAAGGTAACACGTACTGTTCGTGTGCATTTTAGTATCTCTACATATGCTGATTATGTTGATTGTGATGTGGTACCCATGCAAGCATGTTCATTATTACTTGGTAGACCATGGCAATTTGATAAAAATTCTGTACACCATGGTAGAAACAATCAGTATACTCTTGTTCATAAGGATAAACATATTACTTTGCTTCCTATGACTCCTGATTCTATTTTGAAAGATGATATTAATAGAGCTAGTAAAGCAAAACAGGAGAAAAATAAGAGTGAAAATCAGATTGTGGCAAAAGAATTTGAGCAACAAATGAAGCCTAATAATAAACCATCTAGTGTTGCTTCTGAAATTAAATTGAAAAGTGCATGCTTACTTGCCACCAAATCTGATATTGATGATCTAGATTTTAGCAATTCTGTTTGCTATGCTTTTTGATAGAGGCGAGGGTGTCCCGATCTTTCGATGAGATGATAGCTATCGTTTTTGGTGGAGTAGACTTTGACGATCCGACTACGAACGTGCGAGGACGTCGCGCCTTAGCAATCGCTAAACCAACTCCGAGAGGTTATTGACCACGCCGGAGCACAATCAACCTGACCACGAGGGTCTATCTCCTGCAAGCAAACGAAGAACAAGCAAGAAACTAAGATTTGCAATCTGGATATTGCGAATATAAGATGAAAGCTTTATTGATCAAGGTGGGGTTCTGTGACGTCTTGGTCTGGTCGTTGAACACAAACGAAGTACGCGAAGTTGCAGCTATGGCGAGCTTTTAATCTAAACAAAACCCAAAGTCTAAACGGTGCCCTAAGGGCTGTATACATGGAGGAAGAGGAGGGGATTTCGTGGCCCTTGAAGGAGGGGTCCGAAAACAACCCTATCTCTTGTTTCCCCACACATACGGACTCTAAAAACAGCCTATACTCAAGTATTTCGAAATTACATGGGCCTGGCCCAATAATAAGGTGACGCAGCACCTATAATAGCCTCTGGACGAAATTTATGAAGTGACATCTTGTATATTTCGTCCAAGGCTTCCTGCACTCATTATGGTGGCTTCAAAGTCCTGAAATCATCACTTGTAACTCCGTTCTTGTTCCCCTTGTGCATGCCATCATCTCCATGCTTGAACTTGCTCCAAGGTTCCTCTTTCTTGTCCAAGCTAGGCCCTTCATTTGTAAGCAAAACAAATGTATCCAATTTAGGCAGCATCATATTCTCATGAACTTTAGAATCATTACCAAGAAACGAAAGTACCTGATATTTTAATTGACGTGCGCAAGCTCTAGTAATTGGTCCAGTATGTATAGAAGCAGGGGCTGTGGGTGTAACAATGGTATTGATGTCCTCATCAAGACTTTGGCTCTTATTACAAGTGAAGAACACGGTGGAGATGATTCTGATCATGAGACGCAATACATGGCTCCTGAAGACGCTGACAGGTATGAATGTTTAGTTGCTCAACGTGTTTTGAGTGTGCAGGTCACACAAGCTGAGCAAAATCAGAGGCATAATTTGTTCCATACAAAGGGAGTTGTGAAGGAACGTTCTGTTCGCGTCATCATAGATGGAGGGAGCTGCAACAACTTGGCTAGCATGGAGATGGTGGAGAAGCTATCTCTCACCACAAGACCACATCCACATCCTTACTATATCCAATGGTTCAACAACAGCGGCAAGGTTAAGGTAACACGTACTGTTCGTGTGCATTTTAGTATCTCTACATATGCTGATTATGTTGATTGTGATGTGGTACCCATGCAAGCATGTTCCTTATTACTTGGTAGACCATGGCAATTTGATAAAAATTCTGTACACCATGGTAGAAACAATCAGTATACTCTTGTTCATAAGGATAAACATATTACTTTGCTTCCTATGACTCCTGATTCTATTTTGAAAGATGATATCAATAGAGCTAGTAAAGCAAAATAGGAGAAAAATAAGAGTGAAAATCAGATTGTGGCAAAAGAATTTGAGCAACAAATGAAGCCTAATAATAAAACATCTAGTGTTGCTTCTGAAATTAAATTGAAAAATGCGTGTTTACTTGCCACCAAATCTGATATTGATGAGCTAGATTTAAGCAAATCTGTTTGCTATGCTTTTGTGTGCAAAGAGGCATTATTTTCATTCGAGGACGTGCCTTCCTCTTTGCCTCCTGCTGTCACTAACATTTTGCAGGAGATCGCTGACGTCTTTCCACAAGACGTGCCACCGGGATTACCACCTATTCGCGGGATTGAGCATCAGATTGACTTAATTCCCGGTGCTTCCTTGCCAAACCGTGCGCCATACCGTACCAATCCAGAGGAGACGAAGGAGATTATGCGTCAAGTACAGGACCTGCTCGACAAAGGTTATATACGCGAATCTCTTAGTCCTTGTGTTGTTCCTATTATACTAGTGCCAAAAAATGATGGTACGTCGCGTATGTGTGTTGATTGTAGAGGCATTAATAATATTACTATTCGTTATCGTCATCCTATTCCTAGGCTAGATGATATGCTTGATGAATTGAGTGGCTCTACAATATTCTCCAAAGTTGATTTGCGTAGTGGATACCATCAAATTCGTATGAAATTGGGAGATGAATGGAAAACAGCTTTTAAAACTAAGTTCGGTTTATATGAGTGGTTAGTCATGCCTTTTGGGTTAACTAATGCACCTAGTACCTTCATGAGATTAATGAACGAAGTTTTACGTGCTTTCATTGGACGATTTGTGGTAGTTTACTTTGATGATATATTGATTTATAGCAGATCTTTGGAGGAACATTTGGAACATTTACGTGCTGTTTTTATTGCTCTACGTGATGCACGTTTGTTTGGTAACCTTGGGAAGTGCACCTTTTGCACCGACCGAGTATCTTTTCTTGTCTATGTTGTTACTCCACAGGGAATTGAAGTTGATAAAGCCAAGATTGAAGCTATTGAGAGTTGGCCGCAGCCCAAAACGGTCACACAAGTGAGGAGTTTCCTTGGCCTCGCTGGTTTCTATAGGCGTTTTGTGAGAGATTTCAGTACCATTGCTGCACCTCTCAATGAGCTTACAAAGAAGGATGTGCCTTTTGTTTGGGGTACCGCACAGGAAGAAGCCTTCATGGTGTTGAAAGATAAGTTAACACATGCTCCTTTACTCCAACTTCCTGATTTTAATAAGACTTTTGAGCTTGAATGTGATGCTAGTGGAATTGGATTAGGAGGTGTGTTATTACAAGATGGCAAACCTGTTGCATACTTTTCTGAAAAATTGAGTGGGCCTAGTCTGAATTACTCTACTTATGATAAGGAATTATATGCTCTTGTTCGGACTTTGGAAACATGGCAACATTATTTATGGCCCAAAGAATTTGTTATTCATTCTGATCATGAATCTTTGAAACATATTAAAAGTCAAGCCAAACTGAACCGTAGACATGCTAAATGGGTTGAATTCATTGAGACTTTCCCTTATGTCATTAAACACAAGAAGGGTAAAGAAAATGTTATTGCTGATGCTTTGTCTCGTCGTTATACTATGCTTTCACCACTTGACTTTAAAATATTTGGTTTGGAGACCATCAAAGATCAATATGTGCATGATGCTGAATTTAAAGATGTATTGCAGAATTGTAAAGAAGGGAGAACATGGAACAAGTTCGTCGTTAACGATGGATTTGTTTTTCGTGCTAACAAGCTATGCATTCCAGCTAGCTCTGCTCGTCTTTTGTTGTTGCAGGAGGCGCATGGAGGAGGATTAATGGGACACTTTGGCGTAAAGAAGACGGAGGATGTACTTGCTACACATTTCTTTTGGCCAAAGATGAGACGGGATGTTGAGCGTTTTGTTGCTCGCTGCACTACATGTCAAAAAGCTAAGTCACGACTCAATCCTCATGGTTTATATATGCCTTTGCCTGTACCTAGTGTTCCTTGGGAGGATATATCTATGGACTTTGTTTTAGGTTTACCTCGAACAAAGAAGGGGAGGGATATCATATTTGTTGTCGTGGATAGATTTTCGAAAATGGCACACTTTATACCATGTCATAAAACCGATGATGCTGCTAATGTTGGCTGATTTGTTCTTTCGTGAAATTATTCGCTTGCATGGTGTGCCAAATACTGTTGTTTCAAATCGAGATACTAAACTTCTTAGGCACTTTTGGAGATGTTTATGGGCTAAGTTGGGGACTAAAATGCTTTTAGTACTACTTGTCACCCCCAAACTGATGGACAAACTGAAGTAGTCAATAGAACTTTGTCTACTATGCTTAGGGCTGTTTTGAAGAATAATAAAAAAATGTGGGAAGAATGCCTGCCTCATATTGAATTTGCTTATAATCGTTCATTGCATTCTACTACTAAGATGTGCCCTTTTGAAATTGTGTATGGTTTCCTACCTCGTGCACCCATTGATTTGTTGCCTCTTCCATCTTCGGAGAAGGTTAATTTTGATGCTAAACAACGTGCTGAATTGATCTTAAAAATGCATGAGTTAACTAAGGAGAACATTGAGCATATGAATGCTAAATATAAACTTTCTAGAGATAAGGGTAGAAAACATGTTGTGTTTGCACCTGGAGATCTTGTTTGGTTACATTTGCGTAAGGATAGATTTCCTGATTTGCGCAAATCAAAGCTAATGCCACGTGCTGATGGTCCTTTTAAGGTGTTGGAGAAAATAAATGATAATGCATATAAACTTGAGCTGCCTGCAGATTTTGGGGTTAGTCCCACTTTTAACATTGCAGATTTGAAGCCTTATTTGGGTGAGGAAGATGAGCTTCCGTCGAGGACGACTTCATTTCAAGAAGGGGAGGATGATGAGGACATCAATACCATTGTTACACCCACAGCCCCTGCTGCTATACATACTGGACCAATTACTAGAGCTCGCGCACGCCAATTAAATTATCAGGTACTTTCGTTTCTTGGTAATGATTCTAATGTTCATGAGAATATGATGCTGCCTAAAGTGGATACATTTGTTTTGCTTACGAATGAAGGGCCTAGCTTGGACAAGAAAGAGGAACATTGGAGCAAGTTCAAGCATGGAGATGATGGCATGCGCACGGGAAACAAGAACGGAGTTACAAGTGATGATTTCAGGACTTTGAAACCACCATAATGAGTGCATGAAGCCTTGGACGAAATATACAAGATGCCACTTCATAAATTTCGTCCAGAGGCTATTATAGGTGTTGCATGACCTTATTATTGGGCCAGGCCCATGTAATTTTGAAATACTTGAGTATAGGCTGTTTTTAGAGTCCGTATGTGTGGGGAAACAAGAGATAGGGTTGGTTTCGGACCCCTCCTTCAAGGGCCACGAAATTCCCCCCCTTCTTCCTCCATATATACAGCCCTTAGGGCACCGTTTAGACTTTGGGTTTTGTTTAGATTAAAAGTTCGCCATAGCTGCAACTTCGCGTACTTCGTTTGTGTTCAACGACCAGACCAAGACATCACAGAACCCCACCTTGATCAATAAAGCTTTCATCTTATATTCGCAATATCCAGATTGCAAATCTTAGTTTCTTGCGTGTTCTTCGTTTGCTTGCAGGAGATAGACCCTCGTGGTCACGTTGATTGTGCTCCGGCGTGGTCAATAACCTCTCGGAGTTGGTTTAGCGATTGCTAAGGCGCGATGTCCTCGCACGTTCGTAGTCGGATCGTCAAAGTCTACTCCACCAAAAACGATAGCTATCATCTCATCGAAAGATCGGGACACCCTCGCCTCTATCAGTGACCACCAAAAATGAGCTGCATCACCGGATGCACATAGGCAACATCAAAGCCCTTAGTAGTGAGGACCCGGCGAAGGAAGTCCCAACTAACCGAGTCGTATGGCTTCTCGAAGTCAACCTTGAGAATGATGGCCCTAGCATCCCTAACCCTAAGATCATGAACAACCTCATGAAGGCATAAGATACCGTCAAGAATATAACGCCCCTTAACAAAAGCAAATTGGGTGGGGCTAAGAACGTGATGAGCCACCGGGGAGAGATGCATGGCAAACCTTTGGCCAGGAACTTGGAAAATTTGTTACTAAGAGCAATGGGGTGAAACTAGGAAATAGAAACAGCACCCTTAACTTTAGGTATGAGCGACATGATAGCGTAGTTAAGTCTGGAAATGTCCACAATCCCCAAACAAAAACCTTGAATCACATCACACACCAAATCGTGCAACACCAGCCAGAATTTCCGAAAGAAAGGGATGGAGAACCAGTCCGGATCAGAAGCAGAATTCACATTAGCAGAGTTAATCACGGCCTCAATCTCCTCAGAAGAAAGTGGAAGCATAAGGGCTCAGTTTTCCTCCTCCGACACCCTACGAGACGTGGCCCATAGAGGGACAGATCACGAAGCCCGAAACTGGCCTGGCAGCCAAAAGAGAAGCGAAGAAGTGTTGGACATGATCGAGAATGAGGCTTGGGTCAGAAACCCTCAGATTATCAATCAGCAGGCTATTAATCGCGCAGCAACTCCTCCTACCGTTAGCAATCGCAAAGAAATAGGCTGTTAGGGAGTCCCCTCTAAGAATGCAATTGATCGTGCCACGCTGTTTCAAGTAGGTTTCAGCCATCCTATGCAACTGCATGAGCGCAGCCTCAAGATCATAGCGCTGCTGCCAGCTTGCGGTCAACAGCCCACCAGCGTCAGAAATCGCATCCAACGCGCTGACCTGACCCATCAGATCATGCTTCTACTTTTGGGCCTCTGCCGCCCTGTTATGGCCCCAACCCCTAAGGAATTTCCTAAGTTGGTACGAACAGAAATGTCAGTCGTCCATGGGGCCAAACGACCGAGATCTAGACGCCAGGAGGGAAGTAATTTTATTAGAGATCAGGTCACAGAACCTGTCCACCTGCAACCATGAAGCATCAAACTGAAACCTAGAGGTCCCCATTGGGGAAAGAATAACCAAATACAACACTAGGAGAGAATGATCCGACCAAACATGGGGAAGGCCAGACAAGGAAGCCCGTGCGAACAGCATATCCCACGCATGTGAGGAGAACACGCGATCAAGCATGGAGCGTATTGGATTAGACTGATGGTTAGGCCATGTAAAGCGAGACCCATACCTTGGGATTTCATGCAAGGCACAATCAGCAATGAAGTCATTAAAGGAATCAACTAGAGGCCACGAGAAGTTAGAATTATTCTTATCATACGGGGACCTAAGCAAAATAAAATCATCGCCAATAAGCAGGGGGAGGTTACAGGAGTCAACTTTAGTCGTGAGCTTGTCCAAGAACAAAGATGAAAGCGAATGATCAGCGAGCCTGTACACAACCAAGATCTCCCAGAGTACATTCAAACTGTTGTTAAGCACCACCATGCTAGCCCAAAAAATACCATGATCAAAAGCAACAAAATCAAAAGAGTCCAACTTGCTTCCAATAAGGATACCGCCTGAATGACCAGAGGCAGGCAAACATCTCAACACAAAGTGATCAACACCGACAATGGAAGACAGCTCATTATTAGAGAAAGAAGCTTTGAAAGTTTCGATAAGACAAACCAAATTAGAGTTAACATGACGAACTAGATCACGGATCTTGTCTCGACGCCCCTAGCACCGAAACTCCTAATATTCTAGAAAATAGATTTCATTTAAAGGATAAATTTTTGATGTGAAGACTAGACCTTGATATGTCTCCAATGTATCTATAATTTTTTATTGTTCCATGCTATTATAGTATCAACCTTGGATGTCTTATATGCAATTACAAGCAATTATATATCATTTTTGGGACTAACCTATTAACTTAGTGCCTAGTGCCACTTTATGTTTTTTTGCCTATTTTTTGTTTGTCAGAATATCAGTACCAAACGAAATCCAAATGCCATGAAACTTTTTGGAGATTTTTTCTGGACATAAGAGACCCTGTAAGCTTCGAGAGAGGGCCAGAAGAAGAACCAGTGGCCCACAAGGTACCAGGGCGTGCCCTGGTGGCTCGTGGGGCCCACGAGGCTCAGTTTGACCTAACTCCTTATAAATTCTCTAAAATCTGGAAACCAACGGAGAGCCACCCAAAACACTTTTTAAGCCGCCGCAAGTTCTTGTTCTCGCGAGATCCCATCTGGAGGCCTTTTCCGGCACTCTGCCAGAGGGGGAATCAATTATGGAGGGGCTCTACATCAAACTTGTTGCCCTTCCGATGATGTGTGAGTAGTTTACCACAGACCTATGAGTCCATAGTTAGTGGCTAGATGGCTATCTCTCTCTCTCTCTCTCTCTTTGATCTTCTATACAATGTTCTCCTTGATGTTCTTGGAGTTCTATTCGATGTAATCACTTTTTGCGGTGTATTTGTTGGGATCTGATGAATTATGAGTTTATGATCAGATTATCCATGAATATTATTTGGGTCTTCTTTGGACTCTTATATGCATGATTATTATAGCTTTGTATTTCTCTTCGATCTATTGATTTGGTTTGGCCAACTAGATTGATTTTTCTTGCAATGGGAGAGGTGCTTTGTGATGGGTTCGATCTTGCGGTGCTCAATCCTAGTAACAAAAGGGGACATGACACATATTTTTATTGTTTCCATTAAGGATAAAAGGATGGGGTTGTATCACGCAACCGCCTCGTATGTGAGCAAGAGGAAGAACTTCGTTGAGCACGACAAGAAGAAGCCGCCCGACGTGAAGAGCAACAAGAACGGCAAAACCGAGCGCATATGCCTCGTCCTCCTCCACGCCAAGAGCGCTATCATGAAGAACGTGAAGTTGACGACCCTCCCCCATGTCAAGAGCGACGTCAAGTGGATTGAGTGCGTGAAGACCCTCCCTCACACCAAGAGCGACATCAAAACCGCCACTATGATGAAGAACTCCGCTACAGCAAGCTCAAGTTCACCATGCCCAAGTTCTCCGGAAGCAACAATCTCGAAGAATATCTCTCATGGGCATGGAAAGTCGATAAGATATTCCTTCTTCACAACTACGACGTGGAAAAGAAGATCGCCATGGCATCCCTCGAGTTTCAATACTACGTCCTCATTTGGTGGGAACAAGTGATCGAGCGACGCCGCGAGAGAGGTGAACCACCCATCACAACTTGGCCACAAATGAAGGATGTCATGAGAGCTCGCTTCATGCCTACACACTACGCCCATGATCTCTTCAAGAAGTTGCAACTCCTCAAGCAAGGCACGAAGATGGTGGAAGAATACTATCAAGAAATGGAGATTGCCATGATAAGAGCAAATGTCAAGGAAGATGACGAGCAGACTATGGCACAATTCTTGAACGGCCTCAATCATCCAATCAAGAAGATCGCCGACTTCCAACCCTACTCCAACCTTCTCGAGCTAGTTCATCAAGCGACCAAGGCCGAGCGACAAGTACAAGATGACTTCAAGTACGCCAAGTACTCTTCCAAGACCTACGGCTCATACACTCAAGCCCCCATGACTTTGGCACCTCCTACCTCAACTAGAGCATCACCAAGTACCGGAGACAAGTCAAGTTCCAAGCAAGCCCCTTCCTCGACTCGTCCTCTGACAAGCAACTACAAGTCCAAGACTCCCTCATCATTGACGCCACCGGATGACCCCATCAAGACAAGTTCTCTCAAGTGCTTCACATGTGGTGGTCGTGGACACAAGTCCTTCCAATGCATCAACCGGCGAACCATGATTGCGAATGATGATGGCACATACGACTCCATGAGCGAAGAAGAAATGGAAGCACTCGAGCACGTCACCATGCATCGTTGAGTGAATGAAGAAGAAAATGAGCAAGTCTTTTGTGATAATGATTCAAGTCCCGCTCTCGTGGTCTCCAAGGTCTTGATGCTTCAACACCAACAAGATTAAGACCAACGGTGTCACGTCTTCCACACCAAGGCCGGCATCAACGGGCGTTCCGTGAAAGTCATCATCGACGGAGGAAGTTGCCACAACTTGGCAAGTGACAAGCTATGTTCCAAGCTACAATTGGTCAAGAAGAAGCATCCTCACCCCTAGAAGGTCCAATGGCTTAGTGACTCCGACACCATTCAAGTGGAGCACACCGTGCAAGTTTCGTTCAAGATTGGTGCTTACGAGGACACATTGGAGTGTGATGTGGTTCCCATGTTAGTGTGCCATCTTCTCTTGGGAAGACCTTGGCAATTCGACCGCGACGTCATCCACAACGGAAGAACAAACCACTATAGCTTCAAGATGAAGGGAAGGGAGTACATGCTATGACCTATGTCACCAAGCCAAGTGATCGCCGACAAGCAAGCATCCACCCATTGTAGAGAGACTAGTGAGAGAGTGAACCACCACAAACAGAATGAGAGCCACAAGCCCAAAATGAGTGACTCCACACCACGAGAGAAGAACTTAGTCCTCCTAGCCACAAAAAGAGAGATGAAGAAGTGTGTGAGAACCCATCTAGTGTCATACACTATGTCCTAGTGTGCAAAGATGAAGCGGCAAGGACAAACAGTTCTAACCATCTACCTCTACTGTTGTCTCAATTATTGCAGGAATTCATGGATGTCATTCCCGATGAGCTAACCCCCGGTCTTCCTCCTCTACGCGGCATCGAACACCGGACCGACCTCATCCCCGTCGCACCTCTTCTGAACAAGGCTCCATTCCGCGTCAACCCCAAAGAAACCAAAGAAATACAAAGGCAACTCCAACATCTCATAGACCATGGACGTGTGCATGAAGTTTGAGCCCTTGTGTTGTACCGATCATTCTCGTGACTAAGAAAGATGGTAGTTTTCGCATGTGTTCCGATTGTAGACCAATAAATGCTATCACGATTCGCTATAGGCATCCCATTCCTCGCCTTGATGATATGCTAGATGAGCTTAGCTGATAGAGGCGAGGGTGTCCCGATCTTTCGATGAGATGATAGCTATCGTTTTTGGTGGAGTAGACTTTGACGATCCGACTACGAACGTGCGAGGACGTCGCGCCTTAGCAATCGCTAAACCAACTCCGAGAGGTTATTGACCACGCCGGAGCACAATCAACCTGACCACGAGGGTCTATCTCCTGCAAGCAAACGAAGAACAAGCAAGAAACTAAGATTTGCAATCTGGATATTGTGAATATAAGATGAAAGCTTTATTGATCAAGGTGGGGTTCTGTGACGTCTTGGTCTGGTCGTTGAACACAAACGAAGTACGCGAAGTTGCAGCTATGGCGAACTTTTAATCTAAACAAAACCCAAGCAAAAAGCTACTAGATGGATCTACTTATATAGGAGCAAGGGGTGGCGGCCAAGGAGGTGGGAGGACGTCCCAAGGCAGCCTAAAACTAACCCTAGGTCGTACAAGGCCAATGGGCCCAAGTGGAGGTGATGCAACACCTTTGGACTTGTAGTTTGACTCGGATTCTGCTGCCGCGTCAGATTGTTTCATTGATAACTCAACGCTCCGGACGAATTTTAAGGTGAATCTAATTGGGTTGGAAAGAGCACGAAATCTACTTTCCAACAAAAAAAGAATCACCTAATTCGGAGTCCGTATGAAAAAGTTCTTGGCGTTTTGAGTCAGGTATGTCTGTGCAGTCCGAATCTGAATCCAGAACGTGAGAGACTTGGACTCTATCTTCTCTTGGCCCAAAAGTGACGTGAGAGGACTTTTTGAACGGCACCTAAACTTCTCTTTTTCCCTTATCTTCATATGTGAATTGTACAAATGTCCCATACACCTGCAATTAGACATGGCACAAAAGTTTGTGAAGTATTTTTGTCGTGGATGACACAAATAAATTATTGCATAGTTTGCATTAGAAATCACCTCACAAATATACATGTATGCAATATTTTTGGTCGTATCCAAGGTAGTCATGTCCTCATCATTAGCGGTGCCACCATTTTCTCAAAAATTGATCTTAAAAGTGGCTATTACCAAATACGCATTCAAGAAGTTGATGAGTGGAAAACCGCTTTTAAAACCAAATTTGGCTTGTACGAGTGGTTAGTTATGCCTATGGGTTTATTCGAAGCACCCGGTACTTTCATGCGCGTTATGCATTATATGCTTCGCCCATACATTGGCGTGTTTGTTGTGGTCTACTTTGATGACATACTTATGTTTAGCAAATCCCTCAAAGATCATGTAACTCATATTAGAGCCGTTTTGCAAACTCTTCGAAAAGAGCGACTTTATGCCAATATGGAAAAATGCACTTTTGGTGTTGACAAGATTGTTTTCTTGGGCTTTGTTGTGTCTTCAAAGGGTGTTCATGTTGATGAGTCTAAAATTGAAGCAATTAAAACTTGGCCACAACCCACTAATTTGAAACAAGTGCGTAGTTTCCTTGGTCTAGCGGGTTTTTATTGTCGCTTTGTGGAAAACTTTAGCAGTATTGCCTCACCGTAGCATGACTTGAGTAAGAAGAATGCACCCTTTGTTTGGGGACCCTCGCAATCTACCGCATTTGATGAGCTCAAATCTTTGCTCGCACATGCTCCAATTCTTGCATTGCCTATTTCAACAAAACTTTTGAGGTTCATTGTGATGCTAGTGGTAATGGAATTGGTGGAGTTTTGATGCAAGAAAAGCAACCCATTGCATATTTTAGTGAAAAACTTTCCGGAGCTCAACTTAACTATCCCATCTATGACAAAGAATTGTATGCTTTAGTGCGAGTATTGCATGTTTGGGAGCATTATCTTCGTCCACATGAATTTGTCGTACATACCGATCATAAGACACTAAAGTACCTTAAAGGTCAAACCAAGTTGAATAAACGACATGCTAAATGGAGTGAATTTATTGAATCTTTTCCTTATGTGATCAAGTACATTAAGGGTAAAGAAAACGTTGTGGCGGATGCTCTTTCCCGCAAGTGCATGTTAGTTACTCAACTTGAATTGAATGCTATATTGGCTTTGAGCATATTAAAGATCTTTATGCACATGATGTTTCATTCACGCTTCCTTATGCCAAATGCCTTGATAACACTTGTTGGGAGAACTATTATCTCAAGAATGGCTACCTTATGCACGCTAACAAACTTTGTATACCCAAGTCTTCGCTTCGTTTGTTACTTTTGCAAGAGGCTCATGGCGGAGGACTTATGGGACATTTCTGGCACGACAATACCTTTGTGTCGGTGCAACAAACATTCGCGTTTGTTGCCCGGGCTTATACATAGGCGTACTGGCATCGCGTGTGCAGCACCAAACTACAAAGCAAGGCCAAGCCAGAGAAACCGCTCTTTGAGAGATCAAGGAGCGGGTCAAGAAGACCAAGACAAACAAACAAGGTAGCAGAGCATCACCTTGGGGAGGCCTCCCTTGCCGGGCAGGAGAGCCTGGCCGGGTCGAAGTAGCCCTAGGGACAAATCTGAAACTTCCTCGGTAGGCTTGCCGGGCTCGCCAGGGGCGAGGACTCTCGCCAAGGCACCATCGCTCCACCGCACCACAACATAAATCACTTATCAATGCGGTGTCGAGCCTCCTAATGATTAAGTGGCTTCCATGAAGCACGTGGCGTCCCGTTGGAAGACAGGTTATCCTCGCATGACACCCATCCAGCGGCGTGTCGAACAGATAAGAAGAAGTTGATTAGGCGGCACGGCAGGCTTGCCGGGCTTCACCCTCCACATGAAATCTAGCAGTGCATTTAATGCACTTTGTCCTAACTGCCAGAGTTAGGTATGATAGCACTGTTAGCTATCTAATCACTAGATAAAGACGGTTTTGCCACTGTGGTTACCCCTTGAGCTATAAAAGGAGGTCTGAGACAAACTAACAAAGGATTCAGACCCTTGCACACTTGTACGCGCGTAGCACCTTTCCCCGAGGCCACCTTGCCGGGCTTGAGCGCTACGTGTTCTTCGTGTTCCTCCATCCAATCCACCAAAGCAGGAGTAGGGTTTTAAGCTTCCCAGCGGTCCGAACCTGGGTAAAAACCACCAGTGTCACCACCGTCGTGCTGTTTCATGGCCTCCGCTCTTTGTGTAACGTGGCCTTCCCCCTTGCTGAACCAGAAAGGGGCCAATGGCCCCATAGGTGATCGTGTTCCTCCATGACATCTTTGGCGTACCAGGTAGGGGGGAATCGCTTGCGCGAACCCGAGGCTGTGAACAACGCGTCGATCATCATCATCATCGTCTTCATCCATGGCGCCCAAGAAGAAACCCGGTGCAACTGTGCACCCTTCCACTTCGGAGGCCCCCTCGCACGCGGACGCCGTAGGCGCCACATCAGCGTTAGGCGAGGTGGGCACCGCGGGTGATGCGACCGGCGCAGGCGGTGCCATCGTTGTGTCCCGCATGGTCGAAGTTGGAGCAGGAGACGCCGGGGAAGGGCAGCATCAACAACATCCCGACGGCCATAACCCGCAAGTCGCGGGTGGAGGGAACGTTCAGTCTCAACCCCCCCCCCCGCCGCACTAGCGGGCATAGCCATAGCAACAACGCCCGCTCTAGCGCAAGTCATGACCCTCTAGCAGTGCCTACCACAGGTGCGCCTACTGGGCATGCGCCTTGCCTGGATCAAGGCGAGCAAGACGAAGCACTGAACGGGGTTGCTAATCCCCGAGCATGCCCTACTCATCACCTGATGAGGACATCAATACCATTGTTACACCCACAACCCCTGCTTCTATACATACTGGACCAATTACTAGAGCTCGCGCACGCCAATTAAAATATCAGGTACTTTCGTTTCTTGGTAATGATTCTAAAGTTCATAAGAATATGATGCTGCCTAAATTGGATACATTTGTTTTGCTTACAAATGAAGGGCCTAGCTTGGACAAGAAAGAGGAACCTTGGAGCAAGTTCAAGCATGGAGATGATGGCATGCACAAGGGGAACAAGAACGGAGTTACAAGTGATGATTTCAGGACTTTGAAGCCACCATAATGAGTGCAGGAAGCCTTGGACGAAATATACAAGATGTCACTTCATAAATTTCGTCCAGAGGCTATTATAGGTGCTGCGTCACCTTATTATTGGGCCAGGCCCATGTAATTTCGAAATACTTGAGTATAGGCTGTTTTTAGAGTCCGTATGTGTGGGGAAACAAGAGATAGGGTTGGTTTCGGACCCCTCCTTCAAGGGCCACGAAATCCCCTCCTCTTCCTCCATATATACAGCCCTTAGGGCACCGTTTAGACTTTGGGTTTTGTTTAGATTAAAAGTTCGCCATAGCTGCAACTTCGCGTACTTCGTTTGTGTTCAACGACCAGACCAAGACGTCACAGAACCCCACCTTGATCAATAAAGCTTTCATCTTATATTCACAATATCCAGATTGCAAATCTTAGTTTCTTGCTTGTTCTTCGATTGCTTGCAGGAGATAGACCCTCGTGGTCAGGTTGATTGTGCTCCGGCATGGTCAATAACCTCTCGGAGTTGGTTTAGCGATTGCTAAGGCGCGACGTCCTTGCACGTTCGTAGTCGGATCGTCAAAGTCTACTCCACCAAAAACGATAGCTATCATCTCATCGAAAGATCGGGACACCCTCGCCTCTATCAAGTGGTATCAGATTCCTAGGTTGCTCGGTGAGATTTACAGTTTTTCGTAGTTTAGATCGAGTCTGTTCTTCATACCTACAGTCCAGGAAAAAGCCAAAAAAAAATTTTAGGGTTAGTTCATCATATCCGAACCAATCTGAGCCTTTGCATAATCTTTTTAGGGGTTTTGCTTTGTTGAATTTGCGGTTGCATCGTCGTGTCAAGTTGCTGGTCTTAGCGTCTAGTTCTTTAGAGTTTTGAGTTCTGTTCACAAGTTGTCACGCCGCCGCCGCACCATCATCATTGCCCCTACCATATACCACCACCGATCCGAGTCCAGATACCACCACCGATCCGAGTCCATATACCACCACCAATCCGAGCCCACATATACTACCGTCATATACCATCACCAGTCCGAGTTCCACCATATTCATCTCTGCCACCAGTCCTAGTCCGAGTCCAGTATTTATTCCTTTATTTTAGAGTTCCAGATCACGCGATACTACGAGTCGTGAACAAGTTGGATTCCCCAATTTTCGTGCTACCCGTAGAAGAAAAATAGTTCCAGTTTCAGAAAAATAGTCTGGAAAATTCTGGCTAGGCAGTTTTTAGACCATTTGTAGATTTTTTCGAAAAAAAATTGTTGCAGAGCAAAAAAAAAAAGAGGAAAAAAAAGTGCAATTTTTTTTTTCAGAGTGTGCTCCTCCCTTGTTTACGTGCAGCGCCGTGATTTTTGTTAGTGTTCTAGGCTCGCGTCTCTAGCACGGTCTAGCCTAGGACCAGCACAGTACCG
The DNA here is from genome assembly GCA_011799875.1 of Thinopyrum elongatum. Taxonomy (NCBI): domain Eukaryota; kingdom Viridiplantae; phylum Streptophyta; class Magnoliopsida; order Poales; family Poaceae; genus Thinopyrum; species Thinopyrum elongatum. The sequence goes on from CM022298.1 coordinate 328,961,299, forward strand.
TCGTTGAGAGTTTATTCAACATTGCATCTCTGAATTGATTATTGCTGACCCTTTTTGCTACCATATCATAAGCCTTCCCAGCTCCACATACATCTACATCGTGCGCTTGACACCACCTGGCAATCGCTCTGTCCAAGCTATGAGAATTTTGACTACAAAGGTTGCCGATCACCACCTGCTGCTGGGTAAGAACTGATAAGAATTTGAGATTTGCTTGACGGATTTGTGACACCACACCACACCACCACCACTTTCTAGTAGTCTGTAGGATAATATTCTTGTGTGTTTCTATTGCTGCTAACCATGGCAGGATCACAAGCCGACGAGATTGACTGGGAGAACATGACGAACAAGGAGTTGCATGATAAATTTCAGCAAATGATGAGTGGCCAGGTGGGAGATGTGCTAAACAGATTTGAAGAGGCCATGGAGAAGATAGATGGCAAGGAGAAGTTGTTCGAGACAAAGCTGGATAACAAGTTTAATGAATTGCTCACGCGTCTTCCCCAACCACCACCGGCTGCACCTGTCGCACCTCTGCAACGACAACAACAACGCCCCCTTCCAAATCAGTTCGGACGAGCGAAGCGTGTTCCTCTTGAGGATGGCCAAACTTCTGGTGCTGCTGTACCTACTGTTGATGCTTCTTTGGCTCCTGCTCCTGCTGCTGCTGGTGCCGAGGAGGAGGATGATTACGCGGGCGATTATGAGGATGAGGTTGATCAAAATCATAACTACGTGCAACCACCAGCACCAGGTCGTCCACATGCAAATAATCGCAATGGTAGGTCTGCACCACCACTTCAGGTACGAGATCATGACCATCTTCCTAAATTAAAATTGAATATTCCACCATTCGAGGGTAGATATGTTCCTGATATATATCTTACTTGGGAGTTAGAAACTGAACAACGTTTTACATGTTTACAATATCCCGAGGAACGACGTGTTGCTGCTGCTGTTTGTGCTTTCACTAGTTTTGCATGTGTATGGTGGTCTGAACATTGTAGATTATATCCTATTCCAGCTACGTGGGCTGCTTTGAAAACTGCTATGCGTACTCGTTGGGAAAACAACATTTAAAACAAAGTTTGGATTATATGAGTGGTTAGTCATGCCTTTTGGGTTAACTAATGCACCTAGTACTTTCATGAGATTAATGAACGAAGTTTTACGTGCTTTCATTGGACGATTTGTGGTAGTCTATTTTGATGATATACTGATTTATAGCAGATCTTTGGAGGAACATTTGGAACATTTACGTGCTGTTTTTATTGCTTTACGTGATGCACGTTTGTTTGGTAACCTTGGGAAGTGCACCTTTTGCACCGACCGAGTATCTTTTCTTGGCTATGTTGTTACTCCACAGGGAATTGAAGTTGATAAAGCCAAGATTGAAGCTATTGAGAGTTGGCCACAGCCCAAAACGGTCACTCAAGTGAGGAGTTTTCTTGGACTCGCTGGTTTCTATAGGCGTTTTGTGAGAGATTTCAGCACCATTGCTACACCTCTCAATGAGCTTACAAAGAAGGATGTGCCTTTTGTTTGGGGTACCTCACAGGAAGAAGCCTTCACGGTATTGAAAGATAAGTTGACACATGCTCCTTTACTCCAACTTCCTGATTTTAATAAGACTTTTGAGCTTGAATGTGATGCTAGTGGAATTGGATTAGGAGGTGTTTTATTACAAGATGGCAAACCTGTTGCATACTTTTCTGAAAAATTGAGTGGGCCTAGTCTGAACTATTCTACTTATGATAAAGAATTATATGCTCTTGTTCGGACCTTAGAAACATGGCAACATTATTTATGGCCCAAAGAATTTGTTATACATTCTGATCATGAATCTTTGAAACACATTAAAAGTCAAGCAAAACTGAACCGTAGACATGCTAAATGGGTTGAATTTATTGAGACTTTCCCTTATGTCATTAAACACAAGAAGGGTAAAGAAAATGTTTGCTGATGCATTGTCTCGTCGTTATACTATGCTTTCACAACTTGACTTTAAAATATTTGGTTTGGAGACCATCAAAGATCAATATGTGCATGATGCTGAATTTAAAGATGTATTGCAGAATTGTAAGGAAGGGAGAACATGGAACAAGTTCGTCGTTAACGATGGATTTGTGTTTCGTGCTAACAAGCTATGCATTCCAGCTAGCTCCGTTCGTCTTTTGTTGTTGCAGGAGGCGCATGGAGGAGGATTAATGGGACACTTTGGCATGAAGAAGACGGAGGATATACTTGCTACACATTTCTTTTGGCCAAAGATGAGACGGGATGTTGAGCGTTTTGTTGCTCGCTGCACTACATGTCAAAAAGCTAAGTCACGACTCAATCCTCATGGTTTATATATGCCTTTGCCTGTACCTAGTGTTCCTTGGGAGGATATATCTATGGACTTTGTTTTAGGTTTACCTCGAACAAAGAAGGGGAGGGATGGCATATTTGTTGTCGTGGATAGGTTCTCGAAAATGGCACACTTTATACCATGTCATAAAAGCGATGATGCTGTTAATGTTGCTGATTTGTTCTTTCGTGAAATTATACGCTTGCATGGTGTGCCAAATACTATTGTTTCAGATCGTGATACTAAATTTCTTAGCCACTTTTGGAGATGTTTATGGGCTAAGTTGGGGACTAAACTGCTTTTTAGTACTACATGTCACCCCCAAACTGAGGGACAAACTGATGTAGTCAATAGAACATTGTCTACTATGCTTAGGGCTGTTTTGAAGAATAACAAGAAAATGTGGGAAGAATGCTTGCCTCATATTGAATTTGCTTATAATCGTTCATTGCATTCTACTACTAAGATGTGTCCTTTTGAAATTGTGTATGGTTTCCTTCCTCGTGCACCAATTGATTTGTTGCCTCTTCCATCTTTGGAGAAGGTTAATTTTGATGCTAAACAACGTGCTGAATTGATCTTAAAAATGCATGAGTTAACTAAGGAGAACATTGAGCGTATGAATGCTAAATATAAACTTGCTGGAGATAAGGGTAGAAAACATGTTGTGTTTGCACCTGGAGATCTTGTTTGGTTACATTTGCGTAAGGATAGATTTCCTGATTTGTGCAAATCAAAGCTAATGCCACGTGCTGATGGTCCTTTTAAGGTGTTAGAGAAAATAAATGATAATGCATATAAACTTGAGCTGCCTGCAGATTTTGGGGTTAGTCCCACTTTTAACATTGCAGATCTGAAGCCTTATTTGGGTGAGGAAGATGAGCTTCCGTCGAGGACGACTTCATTTCAAGAAGGGGAGGATGATGAGGACATCAATACCATTGTTACACCCACAGCCCCTGCTTCTATACATACTGGACCAATTACTAGAGCTCGCGCACGCCAATTTAATTATCAGGTACTTTCGTTTCTTGGTAATGATTCTAAAGTTCATGAGAATATGATGCTGCCTAAATTGGATACATTTGTTTTGCTTACAAATGAAGGCCCTAGCTTGGACAAGAAAGAGGAACCTTGGAGCAAGTTCAAGCATGGAGATGATGGCATGCACAAGGGGAACAAGAACGGAGTTACAAGTGATGATTTCAGGACTTTGAAGCCACCATAATGAGTGCAGAAGCCTTGGACGAAATATACAAGATGTCACTTCATAAATTTCGTCCAGAGGCTATTATAGGTGCTGCGTCACCTTATTATTGGGCCAGGCCCATGTAAATTCGAAATACTTGAGTATAGGCTGTTTTTAGAGTCCGTATGTGTGGGGAAACAAGAGATAGGGTTGGTTTCGGACCCCTCCTTCAAGGGCCACGAAATCCCCTCCTCTTCCTCCATATATACAGCCCTTAGGGCACCGTTTAGACTTTGGGTTTTGTTTAGATTAAAAGTTCGCCATAGCTGCAACTTCGCGTACTTCGTTTGTGTTCAACGACCAGACCAAGACGTCACAGAACCCCACCTCGATCAATAAAGCTTTCATCTTATATTCGCAATATCCAGATTGCAAATCTTAGTTTCTTGCTTGTTCTTCGTTTGCTTGCAGGAGATAGACCCTCGGGGTCAGGTTGATTGTGCTCCGGCGTGGTCAATAACCTCTCGGAGTTGGTTTAGCGATTGCTAAGGCGCGACGTCCTCGCACGTTCGTAGTCGGATCGTCAAAGTCTACTCCACCAAAAACGATAGATATCATCTCATCGAAAGATCGGGACACCCTCGCCTCTATCAAGTATACTCTTGTTCATAAGGATAAACATATTACTTTGCTTCCTATGACTCCTGATTCTATTTTGAAAGATGATATTAATAGAGCTAGTAAAGCAAAACAGGAGAAAAATAAGAGTGAAAATCAGATTGTGGCAAAAGAATTTGAGCAACAAATGAAGCCTAATAATAAACCATCTAGTGTTGCTTCTGAAATTAAATTGAAAAGTGCATGCTTACTTGCCACCAAATCTGATATTGATGATCTAGATTTCAGCAATTCTGTTTGCTATGCTTTTGTGTGCAAAGAGGCGTTATTTTCATTCGAGGACGTGCCTTCCTCTTTGCCTCCTGCGGTCACTAACATTTTGCAGGAGTTCGCTGACGTCTTTCCACAAGACGTGCCACCGGGATTACCACCTATTCGCGGGATTGAGCATCAGATTGACTTAATTCCCGGTGCTTCATTGCCAAACCGTGCGCCATACCGTACCAATCCAGAGGAGACGAAGGAGATTATGCGTCAAGTACAGGAGTTGCTCGACAAAGGTTATATACGCGAATCCCTTAGTCCTTGTGCTGTTCCTATTATTCTAGTGCCGAAAAAGGATGGTACATCGCGTATGTGTGTTGATTGTAGAGGCATGAATAATATTACTATTCGTTATCGTCTTCCTATTCCTAGACTAGATGATATGCTTGATGAATTGAGTGGCTCTACAATATTCTCCAAAGTTGATTTGCGTAGTGGATACCATCAAATTCGTATGAAATTGGAGGATGAATGGAAAACAGCATTTAAAACAAAGTTTGGATTATATGAGTGGTTAGTCATGCCTTTTGGGTTAACTAATGCACCTAGTACTTTCATGAGATTAATGAACGAAGTTTTACGTGCTTTCATTGGACGATTTGTGGTAGTCTATTTTGATGATATACTGATTTATAGCAGATCTTTGGAGGAACATTTGGAACATTTACGTGCTGTTTTTATTGCTTTACGTGATGCACGTTTGTTTGGTAACCTTGGGAAGTGCACCTTTTGCACCGACCGAGTATCTTTTCTTGGCTATGTTGTTACTCCACAGGGAATTGAAGTTGATAAAGCCAAGATTGAAGCTATTGAGAGTTGGCCACAGCCCAAAACGGTCACTCAAGTGAGGAATTTTCTTGGACTCGCTGGTTTCTATAGGCGTTTTGTGAGAGATTTCAGCACCATTGCTGCACCTCTCAATGAGCTTACAAAGAAGGATGTGCCTTTTGTTTGGGGTACCTCACAGGAAGAAGCCTTCACGGTATTGAAAGATAAGTTGACACATGCTCCTTTACTCCAACTTCCTGATTTTAATAAGACTTTTGAGCTTGAATGTGATGCTAGTGGAATTGGATTAGGAGGTGTTTTATTACAAGATGGCAAACCTGTTGCATACTTTTCTGAAAAATTGAGTGGGCCTAGTCTGAACTATTCTACTTATGATAAAGAATTATATGCTCTTGTTCGGACCTTAGAAACATGGCAACATTATTTATGGCCCAAAGAATTTGTTATACATTCTGATCATGAATCTTTGAAACACATTAAAAGTCAAGCAAAACTGAACCGTAGACATGCTAAATGGGTTGAATTTATTGAGACTTTCCCTTATGTCATTAAACACAAGAAGGGTAAAGAAAATGTTTGCTGATGCATTGTCTCGTCGTTATACTATGCTTTCACAACTTGACTTTAAAATATTTGGTTTGGAGACCATCAAAGATCAATATGTGCATGATGCTGAATTTAAAGATGTATTGCAGAATTGTAAGGAAGGGAGAACATGGAACAAGTTCGTCGTTAACGATGGATTTGTGTTTCGTGCTAACAAGCTATGCATTCCAGCTAGCTCCGTTCGTCTTTTGTTGTTGCAGGAGGCGCATGGAGGAGGATTAATGGGACACTTTGGCATGAAGAAGACGGAGGATATACTTGCTACACATTTCTTTTGGCCAAAGATGAGACGGGATGTTGAGCGTTTTGTTGCTCGCTGCACTACATGTCAAAAAGCTAAGTCACGACTCAATCCTCATGGTTTATATATGCCTTTGCCTGTACCTAGTGTTCCTTGGGAGGATATATCTATGGACTTTGTTTTAGGTTTACCTCGAACAAAGAAGGGGAGGGATGGCATATTTGTTGTCGTGGATAGGTTCTCGAAAATGGCACACTTTATACCATGTCATAAAAGCGATGATGCTGTTAATGTTGCTGATTTGTTCTTTCGTGAAATTATACGCTTGCATGGTGTGCCAAATACTATTGTTTCAGATCGTGATACTAAATTTCTTAGCCACTTTTGGAGATGTTTATGGGCTAAGTTGGGGACTAAACTGCTTTTTAGTACTACATGTCACCCCCAAACTGAGGGACAAACTGATGTAGTCAATAGAACATTGTCTACTATGCTTAGGGCTGTTTTGAAGAATAACAAGAAAATGTGGGAAGAATGCTTGCCTCATATTGAATTTGCTTATAATCGTTCATTGCATTCTACTACTAAGATGTGTCCTTTTGAAATTGTGTATGGTTTCCTTCCTCGTGCACCAATTGATTTGTTGCCTCTTCCATCTTTGGAGAAGGTTAATTTTGATGCTAAACAACGTGCTGAATTGATCTTAAAAATGCATGAGTTAACTAAGGAGAACATTGAGCGTATGAATGCTAAATATAAACTTGCTGGAGATAAGGGTAGAAAACATGTTGTGTTTGCACCTGGAGATCTTGTTTGGTTACATTTGCGTAAGGATAGATTTCCTGATTTGTGCAAATCAAAGCTAATGCCACGTGCTGATGGTCCTTTTAAGGTGTTAGAGAAAATAAATGATAATGCATATAAACTTGAGCTGCCTGCAGATTTTGGGGTTAGTCCCACTTTTAACATTGCAGATCTGAAGCCTTATTTGGGTGAGGAAGATGAGCTTCCGTCGAGGACGACTTCATTTCAAGAAGGGGAGGATGATGAGGACATCAATACCATTGTTACACCCACAGCCCCTGCTTCTATACATACTGGACCAATTACTAGAGCTCGCGCACGCCAATTAAAATATCAGGTACTTTCGTTTCTTGGTAATGATTCTAAAGTTCATGAGAATATGATGTTGCCTAAATTGGATACATTTGTTTTGCTTACAAATGAAGGGCCTAGCTTGGACAAGAAAGAGGAACCTTGGAGCAAGTTCAAGCATGGAGATGATGGCATGCACAAGGGGAACAAGAACGGAGTTACAAGTGATGATTTCAGGACTTTGAAGCCACCATAATGAGTGCAGGAAGCCTTGGACGAAATATACAAGATGTCACTTCATAAATTTCGTCCAGAGGCTATTATAGGTGCTACGTCACCTTATTATTGGGCCAGGCCCATGTAATTTCGAAATACTTGAGTATAGGCTGTTTTTAGAGTCCGTATGTGTGGGGAAACAAGAGATAGGGTTGGTTTCGGACCCCTCCTTCAAGGGCCACGAAATCCCCTCCTCTTCCTCCATATATACAGCCCTTAGGGCACCGTTTAGACTTTGGGTTTTGTTTAGATTAAAAGTTTGCCATAGCTGCAACTTCGCGTACTTCGTTTGTGCTCAACGACCAGACCAAGACGTCACAGAACCCCACCTTGATCAATAAAGCTTTCATCTTATATTCGCAATATCCAGATTGCAAATCTTAGTTTCTTGCTTGTTCTTCGTTTGCTTGCAGGAGATAGACCCTCGTGGTCAGGTTGATTGTGCTCCGGCGTGGTCAATAACCTCTCGGAGTTGGTTTAGCGATTGCTAAGGCGCGACGTCCTCGCACGTTCGTAGTCGGATCGTCAAAGTCTACTCCACCAAAAACGATAGCTATCATCTCATCGAAAGATCGGGACACCCTCGCCTCTATCATCACCAGATTGCCTTGGCGACGGTTCGCAATGGCAAGAACGCGGTGACGCCCCTGCTGGTGCTACCAGGAGTCGAGCAATGACACGCTCTGCCTCGTCAGCTATGCCGAGCACCGCTACTGAAGCCATGGCACGGGCCCAACTTCTGCTAAAATTCCCGTCGGCAGCTGATCAAATGGATGAGTGGAGAGCCACCATCCAGAATCTGATCTGCTTTGCCGAAGCCGAAAAATCTCAGCAGGCAGAGCCATCGCGGTACCCGCGAACAACAACAGCAGCCCGGACTGCTAGCCTCGTTGAGGGGGGGCGCACTAATGGTGCAGTCCCCTCCACGGCAGCAAGCCCAGAGGCAGCAACAAGAGCAACATGTCCACGAACCCAACGAAGCATTGATGGCCTCGTCTGATCCACGAGCTCACCGGGATCAGCGGCAGGTCCTGGAGGATCGGCGCAGGGAAGATGCATGCGTCACCATAGAGCAGCGCCGGGAGACCTGCGCCTAGTGATGGCGGGTACCTACCTTTCTAGGTTGGGTGCCCTGCCTTCACTCGTGAGCTGCGGCATGTCCGCTGGCCATCTGCCCACGTCTTCAAGCCTGAGTTACGAGAAAAATATGATGGAAAGTTAAACCCGGCAGAGTTCCTGAGCATTTACACAATTGCTGTTCAAGCCGCCGGGAGCAAGGATGAAAAGGTGTTCGCCAACTACTTCCCTTTGGCACTCAAGCCAAATGTGAGGTCGTGGCTGATGCACCTGCCAGAGAACTCCATTTCATCATGGACTGACTTGTGCAACAAATTTGTTGGCGCCTTCATGGGTAGCCATCAAGAGCCCGGGAGGCCTAGTGAGTTGCAAGTCCTTCCACAGAAGGAAGGGGAGAGCTTGCGAAAGTATATGCAGAGGTTCAGCTGAGTACACAGGAACATTCCAGAAATACATCCAGCGGCAGTGATTACCGTGTTCCACTTGAACGTGCGCAACAGAAGGATACGGTCCAAAATGAACGTCTGGCTGCCCAAGACCATGAATGAGCTATACACCTAGGTAGATAAATGTGCTCGGGCTGAGGAAGGAAGGCGACTTCCCGGGGAGGAGGATGGCGTCGAGGTTGATTTGGAGGACGACGACGAGACCGCTAACCCGAAGAGGAGGAGCCGAAGGCGCAATAAGAAATACAAGGAGATGTCAGTATTGGCCGTGATAGACGCGAGGGTGTCCCGATCTTTCGATGAGATGATAGCTATCGTTTTTGGTGGAGTAGACTTTGACGATCCGACTACGAACGTGCGAGGACGTCGCGCCTTAGCAATCGCTAAACCAACTCCGAGAGGTTATTGACCACGCCGGAGCACAATCAACCTGACCACGAGGGTCTATCTCCTGCAAGCAAACGAAGAACAAGCAAGAAACTAAGATTTGCAATCTGGATATTGCGAATATAAGATGAAAGCTTTATTGATCAAGGTGGGGTTCTGTGACGTCTTGGTCTGGTCGTTGAGCACAAACGAAGTACGCGAAGTTGCAGCTATGGCAAACTTTTAATCTAAACAAAACCCAAAGTCTAAACGGTGCCCTAAGGGCTGTATATATGGAGGAAGAGGAGGGGATTTCGTGGCCCTTGAAGGAGGGGTCCGAAACCAACCCTATCTCTTGTTTCCCCACACATACGGACTCTAAAAACAGCCTATACTCAAGTATTTCGAAATTACATGGGCCTGGCCCAATAATAAGGTGACGTAGCACCTATAATAGCCTCTGGACGAAATTTATGAAGTGACATCTTGTATATTTCGTCCATGTCCTTGTAGGTCATCACGGAGGCTTCAAAGTGCTTAAATATGCACTAGAAACGCCATTCTGGATCCCTTCACGCACGCCTTCATCTCCATGCTTGATCCTGCTCCAGTGTTCATCCCTCTTGTCCATGCTAGGCCCTTCATTAGTAATCAATACAAATGTATCCAATTTAGGCAGCATCATATTCTCATGAACATTAGAATCATTACCAAGAAATGAAAGTACCTGATAATTTAATTGGCGTGCGCGAGCTCTAGTAATTGGTCCAGTATATGTAGCAGTAGGAGCTGTGGGTGTAACAACGGTATTGATGTCCTCATCAGGCCGTTGAGGGCTCTGGCGATCTCAGCACCGGCAAGAAGGCCAAAACCGAAGCCCCCGGCAAGGAAGCTGCCGCATGCGCTGATTGCTGGAAGGCTGCGGCGGCAGAGAAAGCTGGGAAGTCCGATGGGCCATACTGCAAAATCCACCGCACTAAGGTTCATGATCTCCAAGAATGCCACCAAGTTGAGCAGCTTGTTAAAAAGCAAAAGGCAGAGTATGAGAAGCGCGACAAGGAGAGAGACCAGGAAGGTGCTGGCGGAAAAGGCTGTGGCAGCAGGGGGGCTGCCGTGTCAAGGCCCCTCAGCAGAAAGAGAAGCCTGCCAGAGGCCGTGAGAAAAAGAAGGGGATGATGTGAGTGATGAAGAAGATGAGGAAGAAACCAGCGAGCAAGAATTCCAGAAAGCAACGGAAGCCATGTGCATTGATGCAGGTGCGTCCCTATACTCCTCTCACCGTCAGCTCAAGCAGTGGGCACGTGAAGTCAATGCCGTAGAGCCAGCTGCCGACTCCCAGAAGCCACTCAAGTGGTCCCGCACGCCTATCACCTTTGATGAAGAGGATCACCTTGACCGCACTACTGCAGTAGGGTGTTTGCCGTTGTTGGTTTCTGTTGGTTCACCAACAATCAGCAACCTTAAAGTGACAAAGATGCTAGTTGACAGCGGGGCTGGGCTGAATCTGATCTCCCCCAAAGTGGTCAGCAAGTTACAGATCCCTAATGAAGAGCTCAAGGTTACTGGCACGTTCCAAGGAATCAACCCCGGTAGGAGCCGTCCTAGGGGAAAGATTACGCTGCCGGTAACGTTTGGTGGAGAGCTGAACTACCAGACCGAGAGGGTTGTGTTTGACGTTGTTGAACTTCCCTTGCCATACAATGGGATTCTTGGTCGTCCGGCTCTGGCAAAGTTCATGGCAGCGTCCCACTATGCCTACAACACTTTGAAGATGCGAGGGCCGATGGGCATCAATCTCCATCCCATCAGACAAGAAAGATGCAATCATATGTGTGGACAAGATGTAACGGGATGCAGTAGCAGCTGAGGCTGCAGCAACCGCAGCTCCCGCCAAAGAAACAAAGAAGGGAAAGAAGGCTAGCAGAGACGCCGGCAAGGAATCCGGGAAGCGCGCCTCTCCGAAGTGCGCTGCACCTGTTGATGACCTGCAGGAGAGTTCCACTAGTAAGAGATCCAAGGTTGCTTCACCTGCTTTGAAGAAGGTCCTGGCAAGGCAGGATGGCGCTGACGGTACATTCACCATTAGCGCCAGCCTTGATGACAAATAGGAAAGCGCACTCGTTGCCTTCCTGCGGGCGAATGTCGATGTGTTTGCTTGGCAACCATATGACATCCCCGGTGTTCCCAGGGAGGTAATCGAGCACCACCTTGCTGTCTGCCCTCATGCTCGGCCCGTCAAGCAGAAGGTTAGAAAGCAAGCTTTGGAGCAGCAGTAATTCATTACCGAGGAAATCAAGAAACTTGAAGCAGCTGGTTTGGTCAGAGGAGTGCTGCATCCAACCTGGTTGGCGAACCTAGTGGTGGTGTGCAAGGAAAATGGGAAATGGAGGCTCTGTATTGACTTCACAGACTTGAATAAGCGTGCCTGAAGGACCCTTTTCCCCTGCCGTGCATCGATCATATTGTAGACTCCACTTCCGGGTGTGATCTGCTTTCCTTTTTGGACGCATACTCTGGGTACCATCAGATATTCATGTCCAAGGAAGATGAAGAGAAGACCGCGTTCATAACTCCATGTGGCACGTACTGCTTTGTACGCATGCCTTTCGGGTTAAAGAGTGCTGGATCCACTTTTGCAAGGGCAGTACAAATTGGTTTTGAGCCTCAGCTGCATAGGAATGTAGAAGCTTACATGGATGACATCATGGTCAAAACCAAGGACAGATCAACACTCATTCAAGATTTAGAAGAGACCTTTGCAAACTTGCGCAAGATCAATTTGAAGTTAAACCCTGAGAAGTGTGTGTTTGGTGTTCCCTCCAGCAAGCTACTTGGTTTCTTTGTGTCCCAGCAGGGGATAGAGGCCAACCCGGTCAAGATCAGGGCAATGAGCAAATTCAAGCAGCCAAGAATGTCAAGGATGTGAGGCATTTGACTGGATGTGTTGCCGCACTGAGTAGGTTCATTTCCAAGTCTACCGAGTGTGCCTTACCTTTCTTCAAAATCTTGAAGAAGGTAGGGCAGACGAAGTGGACCCCAGAGGCAGAAGCAGTGCTGCAAGACCTGAAAGCATACCTTTCCTCTGCTCCCACCTTAGTCACTCCTAAACCGCAAGAGCCGTTGCTGCTATATTTAGCGGCAATGAACCAAGTGGTTAGTGCAGTGCCGGTGGCGCAGCGAGAAGTGGATGAGGAAGCAGCTGCCACAACTGTCCCCTCCGGAGATGAAACTGAACCAGCCACGACAGGATTGGACACAGATCAAGAAAAAGCAGATCAAGTTAGCGAAGACAGTCCTAAAACCATGGCAAAGAAGAAAGTGATGCAACGGCCACTGTACTTTGTTAGCTCCCTGTTACAGGGGGCTAGGTCAAGGTACTCTGGAGTGCAAAAGCTGATCTTTGGCCTCATCATGGCCTCGAGGAAACTACGCCACTACTTCCAAGCCCACGAAATCACAGTTGTCACCCGTTTCCCACTGCAGCGCATACTGAGGAACCCCGAAGCTACTGGCAGGATAGTTGAATGGGCACTAGAGCTATCAAGTTTTGGCCTGAAGTACGAAAGTACCTGAATCATTCAAAGCAGAGCGTTGGCAGAGTTCATTGCGGAATGGACGCCCACTCTAGATGAAGAAATACAAGAGATAGTTATCCCCGACAAGGAGGCGCCTCAGTAGTGGATTATGTATTTTGATGGTGCTTTCTCGTTGCAGGGCGCTGGAGCTGGCGTGCTTCTTGTTACACCCACCAGAGAGCAACTCAAGTACGTGGTTCAAATGCACTTCCCCCGGGAGAAGGCCACCAACAACACTGCTGAGTATGAGGGGCTCCTTGCCGGGCTCAGAATTGCGGTGGAGTTGGGAATCAAGAAATTGATCATCCGTGGAGACTCGCAGCTCGTGGTGAGACAAGTCAATATGGATTACTAGAGTACGTTGATGGATACATATGTAGAGGAAGTGAGAAAATTGGAGGAGCACTTTGATGGATTACAAATAGAGCATGTGCCACGTGCGGAGAACAGCATCGCTGATCATTTATCAAAGTGCGTTGCGCAAAAGCTCCCTATGGAACCAGGAACTTTTGTCCTCCACCTAACTCAACCATCAGTATCCCCTTCAACGATGGCCAGAAAAAGGAGGAAGTTGGACTCCGGAAAGTATCTCCCGGCAGGGCTTCCTGAAGCCGCTGGTAGAGAGGCTGCCGGAAACAACTCTGCTTCGGTTGGTGAGCAGCACCCTCCGGCAGAACCACAAGTTCTTGCGGTCGAGGTGACCGCTCCCACGAACGAGGAGGTGCCATTAGTCCTTGTTGTTGAGCCTCAGGCTCCAACTTGGGCGCGGCACATAGTCCACTACCTTCAAACAGGAGAACTTCTAGGAGAGTAAGAAGAAGCTGAAAGAGTAGCCCGACGGTCCAATATGTATGAGTTTGTTGACGACACTCTGTACAGAAGGAGGCCAAATTGTGTGAAATTGAAGTGCATTTGCTGGGAAGATGGGCAGAAGCTGCTGGCAGAGATAGACAAGGGCGTGTGCGGCTCACACATTGGATCAAGAGCCCTGGATGGAAAAGCTTTCTGATAGGGTTTCTACTGGCCCACAGCCCTCCAGGATGCAACTGAGCTAGTCACCAGATGTGAAGCCTGCTAGTTCCACTCCAAGAACATTCATCAACCAGCTCAAGCTCTCCAGATGATCCCTTTATCCTGGCCATTTTCGGTCTGGGGGCTCGACATCTTGGGCCCCTTCCCCCGTATTACCGGGGGCTTTGAATTCTTGTACGTTCCAATCGACAAGTTTACAAAGTGGCCGGAAGTGGAGCCATTGAGGAAGGTAACCGCACAGTCAGCTATCAAGTTCTTGAAGGGATTGGTGTGCCATTTCGGAGTACCTGCCAGAGTGATCACCGATAATGGCACCCAATTCACAAGCCGCGCCTTCATGCAATACATCTAAAATCTCGGAAGCAAGGTCTCCTTTGCCTCTGTTGCTCATCCCCGAAGCAATGGACAAGATGAAAGGATGAATGCTGAAGTGCTGCGTGGGCTCAAGACAAGAACTTTTGATAAGTTGCAGAAGTGCGGCAGACACTGGACCGATGAGCTACCGGTGGTTCTTTGGTCCCTCTGTATGACACAGAATCGGGCCACCAACCAAACTCCCTTCTCCCTAGTGTATGGGGCAGAAGCAGTACTCCCCACGGAACTCATATACGGGTCACCTCGAGTACTTGCCTATGATGAAGTAGAGCAAGAGCAGCTTCGGCATGACGATGCCATGCTCCTTGAGGAAGATCGTCCCCGGGCCGTTGTGCGTGCTGCACGCTACCAGCAAGCCTTGCGCCGCTATCATAGCCACAGGATTCATGTCCGGAGCCTTGAGGAAGGCGACCTTGTCCTTAGGCGTGTTCAATCCACCAAGGGTTCCAACAAGTTGACGCCAAAGTGAGAAGGCCCTAACCAGGTAGTACGAGTCACCAGACCAGGCGCAGTCCGTCTGGAGACCGAAGATAGCATTAAGGTGCAAAACTCATGGAATATTGAGCATCTTCACAAGTACTACCCGTAAGGCGCGGCTGCTGGGCTCAGCCCCGGCAACCACCTTTTGTACAAGCCTTGCCGATGTGCATGTAACCCTTTGTACAAAGCCAGGCGCGGACCCTATGCAAAGATAATAAAATGAAGCACTGGCGCCTAACACTTGCATGCATGTTTATTTTCACATAGTTCTGCCATGATCATTTAGAAAGGGTCATATGCTGTTGTTTTCCCCCTGCGCTAACTACAGGGCCCATGCCATGGATAAAATGTTTATTTTAACATAGTTCTGCCATGATCATTTAGAAAGGGTCATATGCTGTTGTTTTCCCCCTGCGCTAACTACAGGGCCCATGCCATGGATAAAATCCCAAGAAGGAGAAGTGAGAACAAGCTTGCATATCGTCCCCCGACAATGCAAGGCAGATAAGTTCCCTTTAAGACATCCATAGTGTACTTTTGTGAGGAAAACTTGTGCGTAGAAAAACCTTATCGCCCTCAAAAATTTGTGCTCCCATCTTTTGATTCAAAGATTACTTCAGTCAAGATGGTTGCAGTTGCATTTGGAAAAAAAGGGTTGACAAGGGGCCAGTTCTCTTCCATGCACCTAAACCCGTCAGGCCGAGCCTCGCGGTAGCGATGGAAGGGACCGGCAAGATGTCTTGTCGGAAAACCTTGTTTACTTGAGAGTATAGAGGAGTTGTTCCTCTGCATGGTATGATACATGCACAAGTGCCCGGCAAACATATTTTTTTATTAATACGCAGATAAACAAGTACAGTCCTTACAGGGTACAAATATGGTTGAAAAGATTACATATTTAAGACTATAGCTTGGCAAGTGCCTACATGTTTTGGATTGAAAAAAAGATAAGTGCCCCGTAATGCCTTTCTTGTCCCTCTCCTCCTAGGAGCTACAGTGGGAGGTGAAGAGGGCAAAAGGAGTGCCTGGGCAAAAGCCCAGCCTAACCCCGTCAGGGCCCGTGGGACGCAGCGTGACGAGATCGAGAGGGGCGGGGCGAAGACGATGGACGGAGAGAGCGGCTAGGCGATGCCCTAGTCACCACTGCCAGGACCAGCGGAACGAGGCAGGATGATCACCGGCAGGGAAGATGAACCGGAGTCCACGGGGAAGCCTGCCGGGGTCCAGCTGGAGGAGGCAGAGACATCCACACCCAAAACCCCGACAAATCACTCTGCCAGAGAGAAGGCCAGGTGCGGATGATGGTGCCGCCGACGCCTAGTTGACGGTGACGGTGAGTCCGGCGCTCAGCTGGAGTCTGAGCCGACGTCCTCTCTCTCGGTGCCATCGTCATTACCGTCACTGTCCTATTCATCGCTGTCGCTCGAGGAGGAGCTTTCATCGTCGGTCGAGCTCTCTGCGCAGCACCCTAAACGAGCACCCGAACGCCCGAAGACCTTAATGGAGAGCAGGTGATGAGGACATCAATACCATTGTTACACCCACAGCCCCTGCTGCTATACATACTGGACCAATTACTAGAGCTCGCGCATGCCAATTAAATTATCAGGTACTTTCGTTTCTTGGTAATGATTCTAATGTTCATGAGAATATGATGCTGCCTAAATTGGATACATTTGTTTTTCTTACAAATGAAGGGCCTAGCTTGGACAAGAAAGAGGAACCTTGGAGCAAGTTCAAGCATGGAGATGATGGCATGCGCAAGGGGAATAAGAACGGAGTTACAAGTGATGATTTCAGGACTTTGAAGCCACCATAATGAGTGCAGGAAGCCTTGGACGAAATATACAAGATGCCACTTCATAAATTTCGTCCAGAGGCTATTATAGGTGCTGCGTCACCTTATTAATGGGCCAGGCCCATGTAATTTCGAAATACTTGAGTATAGGCTGTTTTTAGAGTCCGTATGTGTGGGGAAACAAGAGATAGGGTTGGTTTTGGACCCCTCCTTCAAGGGCCACGAAATCCCCCCCTCTTCCTCCATATATACAGCCCTTAGGGCACCGTTTAGACTTTGGGGTTTTATTTAGATTAAAAGTTTGCTATAGCTGCAACTTCGCGTACTTCGTTTGTGTTCAACGACCAAACAAAGGCGTCACAGAACCCCACCTTCATTAATAAAGCTTTCCTCTTATATTCGCAATATCCAGATTGCAATCTCAGTTTCTTGCTTGTTCTTCGTTTGCTCGCAGGAAACAGACCCTCGCGGTCAGGTTGATCGTGCTCCGGCGTGGTCAATAACCCCTTGGAAGTTGGTATAGCGATTGCTAAGGCGCGACGTCTCGCACGTCCGTAGTCGGATCGTCAAGGTCGACTCCCACAGAAAACGATAGCCACCATCTCATCGAAACATCGGGACACCTTCGCCTCTATCAAGTGGTATCAGATTTTCAGGTTGCTCGGTGAGATTTTACAGTTTTTCATAGTTTAGATCGAGTCTGTTCTTCATACCTACAGTCCACAAAAAAGCCAAAAAAATAACTAGGGTTAGTTCATCATATCCGAACCAATCTGAGCCTTTGCATACTCTTTTTACGATTTTTGCTTTGTTGAATTTGCGGTTGCATCGTCGTGTCTAGTTGCTGGTCTTAGCGTCTAGTCCTTTAGAGTTTCGAGTTCTGTCACAGTTTGTCACGCCGCCGCCGCACCATCTTCATCGCTGCTGCCATATACCACCACCGCTGCCATATCCTACCATCACCGCTGCCATATTCTACCACCATATATCCACCACCAATCCGAGTTCTTTTCATATTAGGTTTGTTTTCGAGACCCATCTATTTTCCGATTCGTGTTTCCTTGCCTGAGTAGGTTTCGGAAAAAAAAAAGTCTGGAGACCCCCAAGCTGTTTTTAGGCCAAAATTTCGGCAGTCAAAAATATTTTTTCCCTATCCTATTTTTAGGTCCCAGGGAGCGTTTTGAGACACTCGCCATCATAGTGATTTTTTGTCGCACTTTTTCGTCGTCGCTGCCCTGATTTCCGAAAAAAAAATTGTCACAAAAAATTTCGTGCCAATCCTGTTAGTTTGACTTGGGAAGAGTTTTGAGACACTCGCCATTATAGTGATTTTTTGCAAAAAAAAAGGAGCGCAAAAAATAAAAAAAACAGAGCGCAAAAAAAAAGCGAATTTTTTTTTAGTGTGTGCTCTTCCATTGTTTACGTGCCGCGCCGTGATTTTGTTAATGTTCTAGGCTCGCGTCTCTAGTACGGTCTAGCCTAGGACCAGCACAGTACCGTCGTTGAGCGTTTATTCAACTTTGCATCTTTGAATTGATTATTGCTGACATTTTTGCTACCATATCATAAGCCTTCCCAGCTCCACATACATCTACGTCGTGCGTTTGACACCACCTGGCAATCGCTCTGTCCAATCTTTGAGAGTTTTGACTACAACGGTGGACGATCACCACCTGCTGCTGGGTAGGAACTGGTAAGCATTTGAGATTCGCTTGACGGATTTGTGATACACCACCACCACCACTTCCTAGTAGTCTGTAGGATCATATTCTTGTGTGTTTCTATTGCTGCTAACCATGGCAGGATCACAAGCCGATGAGACTGATTGGGCGAACATGATGAACAAACAGCTACATGATAAATTTCAGCAAATGATCAGTGGACAGGTGCAAGATGTGCTAAACAGATTTGAAGAGGCCATGGAGAAGATAGATGGAATTGAGAAGACGTTTGAAACAAAGCTCGATAACAAGTTTAATGAATTGCTCGCGCGTCTTCCACAACCACCACCGGCTGCACCTGTCGCACCTCTACAACAACAACAACGTCGCCTTCCAAATCAAGTGGGACGAGCACAGCGTGTTCCCCTTGAGCCTGGTCAAACTTCTGGTGCCGCTGCACCTACTATTGATGCTTCTATGGCTCCTGCTGCCGCTGAGGAGGACGATTATGCGGGCGATTACGAGGATGAGGTTGATCAAAATCAGAACTACGTACCAGCACCAGGTCGTCCACATGCCAATAATCGCAATGGTAGAGCTGCATTACCAGCTCAGGTACGAGCTCATGACCATCTTCCTAAACTGAAATTGAATATTCCACCATTTGAGGGTAGATATGTTCCTGATATATATCTTTCTTGGGAGTTAGAAACTGAACAACGTTTTACATGTTTACAATATCCCGAGGAGAGACGTGTTGCTGCTGCTGTTTGTGCTTTTACTAGTTTTGCATGTGTATGGTGGTCTGAACATTGTAGATTATATCCTATTCCAGCTACGTGGGCTGCTTTGAAAACTGCTATGCATACTCGTTGGGTTCCACCATATTATCAACGTGAATTACTTCAAAAATTGCAGCGCTTAAGACAAGGAAAAAATTCTGTAGAAGAATATTATCAGGAATTACAAACTGGCATGATTAGATGTGGTATTGTTGAGGAGAATGAAGCTATGCTTGTATGTTTTATGGGTGGATTAAATAGAGAGATTCAGACCATTCTAGAGTATAAGGAGTATAATAATATCACTCGTTTATTCCATCTTGCTTGTAAAGCTGAACATGAAGTGCAGGATCGACAGGCATTGGCGCGAACTAATTTTTCTGCAGGTCGATCTTCATCATGGACACCGCGTGCCTCCTCTACTCCCACACGTCCTACTGCAGCACCACTGATTTCAGCCGCCAATTCCAACCGAGATACAAGAAAACAGGCGCCACCACCACCATCTGCCAAGAGTACACCTTCTGGGCCTGCCCAGAGCTCTTCTTCATCTATGGCATCAACAGGGCACACACATGATATTATTTGTCGTCGTTGTAAGGGAAGAGGTCATTATGCGAGAGAATGCCAATCTCCGCGTGTTATGATTGCTACTGAGGATGGTGGGTATGAGTCCGCTAGTGACTATGATGAATAGACTTTGGCTCTTATTACAAGTGAAGAACACGGTGGAGATGATTCTGATCATGAGACGCAATACATGGCTCCTGAAGACGCTGACAGGTATGAATGTTTAGTTGCTCAACGTGTTTTGAGTGTGCAGGTTACACAAGCTGAGCAAAATCAGAGGCATAATTTGTTCCATACGAAGGGAGTTGTGAAGGAACGTTCTGTTCGCGTCATCATAGATGGAGGGAGCTGCAACAACTTGGCTAGCATGGAGATGGTGGAGAAGCTATCTCTCACCACAAGACCACATCCACATCCTTACTATATCCAATGGTTCAACAACAGCGGCAAGGTTAAGGTAACACGTACTGTTCGTGTGCATTTTAGTATCTCTACATATGCTGATTATGTTGATTGTGATGTGGTACCCATGCAAGCATGTTCATTATTACTTGGTAGACCATGGCAATTTGAGAAAAATTCTGTACACCATGGTAGAAACAATCAGTATACGCTTGTTCATAAGGATAAACATATTACTTTGCTTCCTATGACTCCTGATTCTATTTTGAAAGATGATATTAATAGAGCTAGTAAAGCAAAACTGGAGAAAAATAAGAGTGAAAATCAGATTGTGGCAAAAGAATTTGAGCAACAAATGAAGCCTAATAATAAACCATCTAGTGTTGCTTCTGAAATTAAATTGAAAAGTGCATGTTTACTTGCCACCAAATCTGATATTGAGGAGCTAGATTTCAGCAAATCTGTTTGCTATGCTTTTGTGTGCAAAGAGGCGTTATTTTCATTCGAGGACGTGCCTTCCTCTTTGCCTCCTGTTGTCACTAACATTTTGCAGGAGTTCGCTGATGTCTTTCCATAAGACGTGCCACCGGGATTACCACCTATTCGCGGGATTGAGCATCAAATTGACTTAATTCCCGGTGCTTCACTGCCAAACCGTGCGCCATACCGTACCAATCCAGAGAAGACGAAGGAGATTATGCGTCAAGTACAGGAGCTGCTCGACAAGGGTTATATACGCGAATCTCTTAGTCCTTGTGCTGTTCCTATTATACTAGTGCCAAAAAAGGATGGTACATCACGTATGTGTGTTGATTGTAGAGGCATTAATAATATTACTATTCGCTATCGTCATCCTATTCCTAGGCTAGATGATATGCTTGATGAATTGAGTAGCTCTACAATATTCTCCAAAGTTGATTTGGGTAGTGGATACCATCAAATTCGTATGAAATTGTGAGATGAATGGAAAACAGCATTTAAAACTAAGTTTGGTTTATATGAATGGTTAGTCATGCCTTTTGGGTTAACTAATGCACCTAGTACTTTCATGAGATTAATGAACGAAGTTTTATGTGCTTTCATTGGACGATTTGTGGTAGTTTACTTTGATGATATATTGATTTATAGCAGATCTTTGGAGGAACATTTACGTGCTGTTTTTATTGCTCTACGTGATGCACGTTTGTTTGGTAACCTTGGGAAGTGCACCTTTTGCACCGACCGAGTATCTTTTCTTGGCTATGTTGTTACTCCGCAGGGAATTGAAGTTGATAAAGCCATGATTGAAGCTATTGACAGTTGGCCGCAGCCCAAAACGGTCACACAAGTGAGGAGTTTCCTTGGCCTCGCTGGTTTCTATAGGCGTTTTGTGAGAGATTTTAGCACCATTGCTGCACCTCTCAATGAGCTTACAAGGAAGGATGTGCCTTTTGTTTGGGGTACCGCACAGGAAGAAGCCTTCACGGTATTGAAAGATAAGTTGACACATGCTCCTTTACTCCAACTTCCTGATTTTAATAAGACTTTTGAGCTTGAATGTGATGCTAGTAGAATTGGATTAGGAGGTGTGTTATTACAAGATGGCAAACCTGTTGCATACTTTTCTGAAAAATTGAGTGGGCCTAGTTTGAACTATTCTACTTATGATAAAGAATTATATGCTCTTGTTCGGACCTTAGAAACATGGCAACATTATTTATGGCCCAAAGAATTTGTTATATATTCTGATCATGAATCTTTGAAACACATTCAAAGTTAAGCAAAACTGAACCGTAGACATGCTAAATGGGTTGATGATAGAGGCGAGGGTGTCCCGATCTTTCGATGAGATGATAGCTATTGTTTTTGGTGGAGTAGACTTTGACGATCCGACTACGAACGTGCGAGGACGTCGCGCCTTAGCAATCGCTAAACCAACTCCGAGAGGTTATTGACCACGCCGGAGCACAATCAACCTGACCACGAGGGTCTATCTCCTGCAAGCAAACGAAGAACAAGCAAGAAAATAAGATTCGCAATCTGGATATTGCGAATATAAGATGAAAGCTTTATTGATCAAGGTGGGGTTCTGTGACGTCTTGGTTTGGTCGTTGAACACAAACGAAGTACGCGAAGTTGCAGCTATGGCGAACTTTTAATCTAAACAAAACCCAAAGTCTAAACGGTGCCCTAAGGGCTGTATATATGGAGGAAGAGGAGGGGATTTCGTGGCCCTTGAAGGAGGGGTCCGAAACCAACCCTATCTCTTGTTTCCCCACACATACGGACTATAAAAACAGCCTATACTCAAGTATTTCGAAATTACATGGGCCTGGCCCAATAATAAGGTGACGCAGCACCTATAATAGCCTCTGGACGAAATTTATGAAGTGGCATCTTGTATATTTCGTTCAAGGCTTCCTGCACTCATTATGGTGGCTTCAAAGTCCTGAAATCATCACTTGTAACTCCGTTCTTGTTCCCCTTGCGCATGCCATCATCTCCATGCTTGAACTTGCTCCAAGGTTCCTCTTTCTTGTCCAAGCTAGGCCCTTCATTTGTAAGCAAAACAAATGTATCCAATTTAGGCAGCATCATATTCTCATGAACATTAGAATCATTACCAAGAAACGAAAGTACCTGATAATTTAATTGGCGTGCGCGAGCTCTAGTAATTGGTCCAGTATGTATAGCAGCAGGGGCTGTGGGTGTAACAATGGTATTTATGTCCTCATCATCCTCCCCTTCTTGAAATGAAGTCGTCCTCGACGGAAGCTCATCTTCCTCACCCAAATAAGGCTTCAAATCTGCAATGTTAAAGGTGGGACTAACCCCAAAATCTGCAGGCAGCTCAAGTTTATATGCATTATCATTTATTTTCTCTAACACCTTAAAAGGACCATCAGCACGTGGCATTAGCTTTGATTTGCGCAAATCAGGAAATCTATCCTTACGCAAATGTAACCAAACAAGATCTCCAGGTGCAAACACAACATGTTTTCTACCCTTATCTCCAGCAAGTTTATATTTAGCATTCATACGCTCAATGTTCTCCTTAGTTAACTCATGCATTTTTAAGATCAATTCAGCACGTTGTTTAGCATCAAAATTAACCTTCTCCGAAGATGGAAGAGGCAGCAAATCAATTGGTGCACGAGGAAGGAAACCATACACAATTTCAAAAGGACACATCTTAGTAGTAGAATGCAATGAACGATTATAAGCAAATTCAATATGAGGCAAGCATTCTTCCCACATTTTCTTGTTATTCTTCAAAACAGCCCTAAGCATAGTAGAGAATGTTCTATTGACTACTTCAGTTTGTCCATCAGTTTGGGGGTGACATGTAGTACTAAAAAGCAGTTTAGTCCCCAACTTAGCCCATAAACATCTCCAAAAGTGGCTAAGAAATTTAGTATCACGATCTGAAACAATAGTATTTGGCACACCATGCAAGCGTATAATTTCACGAAAGAACAAATCAGCAACATTAACAGCATCATCGCTTTTATGACATGGTATAAAGTGTGCCATTTTCGAGAACCTATCCACGACAACAAATATGCTATCCCTCCCCTTCTTTGTTCGAGGTAAACCTAAAACAAAGTCCATAGATATATCCTCCCATGGAACACTAGGTACAGGCAACGGCATATATAAACCATGAGGATTGAGTCGTGACTTAGCTTTTTGACATGTAGTGCAGCGAGCAACAAAGCGCTCAACATCCCGTCTCATCTTTGGCCAAAAGAAATGTGTAGCAAGTACATCCTCCGTCTTCTTTACGCCAAAGTGTCCCATTAATCCTCCTCCATGCGCCTCCTGCAACAACAAAAGACGAACGGAGCTAGCTGGAATGCATAGCTTGTTAGCACGAAACACAAATCCATCGTTAACGACGAACTTGTTCCATGTTCTCCCTTCTTTACAATTCTGCAATACATCTTTAAATTCAGCATCATGCACATATTGATCTTTGATGGTCTCCAAACCAAATATTTTAAAGTCAAGTTGTGAAAGCATAGTATAACGACGAGACAATGCATCAGCAATAATATTTTCTTTACCCTTCTTGTGTTTAATGACATAAGGGAAAGTCTCAATGAATTCAACCCATTTAGCATGTCTACGGTTCAGTTTGGCTTGACTTTTAATATGTTTCAAAGATTCATGATCAGAATGAATAACAAATTCTTTGGGCCATAAATAATGTTGCCATGTTTCCAAAGTCCAAACAAGAGCATATAATTCCTTATCATAAGTAGAGTAATTCAGACTAGGCCCACTCAATTTTTCAGAAAAGTATGCAACAGGTTTGCCATCTTGTAATAACACACCTCCTAATCCAATTCCACTAGCATCACATTCAAGCTCAAAAGTCTTATTAAAATCAGGAAGTTGGAGTAAAGGAGCATGTGTTAACTTATCTTTCAACACCGTGAAGGCTTCTTCCTGTGCGGTACCCCAAACAAAAGGCACATCCTTCTTTGTAAGCTCGTTGAGAGGTGCAGCAATGGTACTGAAATCTCTCACAAAACGCCTATAGAAACCAGCGAGGCCAAGGAAACTCCTCACTTGTGTGACCGTTTTGGGCTGCGGCCAACTCTCAATAGCTTCAATCTTGGCTTTATCAACTTCAATTCCCTGTGGAGTAACAACATAGCCAAGAAAATATACTCGGTCGGTGCAAAAGGTGCACTTCCCAAGGTTACCAAACAAACGTGCATCACGTAGAGCAATAAAAACAACACGTAAATGTTCCAAATGTTCCTCCAAAGATCTGCTATAAATCAATATATCATCAAAGTAAACTACCACAAATCGTCCAATGAAAGCACGTAAAACTTCGTTCATTAATCTCATGAAAGTACTAGGTGCATTAGTTAACCCAAAAGGCATGACTAACCACTCATATAAACCGAACTTAGTTTTAAATGCTGTTTTCCATTCATCTCCCAATTTCATACGAATTTGATGGTATCCACTACGCAAATCAACTTTGGAGAATATTGTAGAGCCACTCAATTCATCAAGCATATCATCTAGCCTAGGAATAGGATGACGATATGATGAGGACATCAATACCATTGTTACACCCACAACCCCTGCTTCTATACATACTGGACCAATTACTAGAGCTCGCGCACGCCAATTAAAATATCAGGTACTTTCGTTTCTTGGTAATGATTCTAAAGTTCATGAGAATATGATGCTGCCTAAATTGGATACATTTGTTTTGCTTACAAATGAAGGGCCTAGCTTGGACAAGAAAGAGGAACCTTGGAGCAAGTTCAAGCATGGAGATCATGGCATGCACAAGGGGAACAAGAACGGAGTTACAAGTGATGATTTCAGGACTTTGAAGCCACCATAATGAGTGCAGGAAGCCTTGGACGAAATATACAAGATGTCACTTCATAAATTTCGTCCAGAGGCTATTATAGGTGCTGCGTCACCTTATTATTGGGCCAGGCCCATGTAATTTCGAAATACTTGAGTATAGTCTGTTTTTAGAGTCCGTATGTGTGGGGAAACAAGAGATAGGGTTGGTTTCGGACCCCTCCTTCAAGGGCCACGAAATCCCCTCCTCTTCCTCCATATATACAGCCCTTAGGGCACCGTTTAGACTTTGGGTTTTGTTTAGATTAAAAGTTCGCCATAGCTGCAACTTCGCGTACTTCGTTTGTGTTCAACGACCAGACCAAGACGTCACAGAACCCCACCTCGATCAATAAAGCTTTCATCTTATATTCGCAATATCCAGATTGCAAATCTTAGTTTCTTGCTTGTTCTTTGTTTGCTTGCAGGAGATAGACCCTCGGGGTCAGGTTGATTGTGCTCCGGCGTGGTCAATAACCTCTCGGAGTTGGTTTAGCGATTGCTAAGGCGCGACGTCCTCGCACGTTCGTAGTCGGATCGTCAAAGTCTACTCCAACAAAAACGATAGATATCATCTCATCGAAAGATCGGGACACCCTCGCCTCTATCACAAGATCTCCAGGTGCAAACACAACATGTTTTCTACCCTTATCTCCAGCAAGTTTATATTTAGCATTCATACGCTCAATGTTCTCCTTAGTTAACTCATGCATTTTTAAGATCAATTCAGCACGTTGTTTAGCATCAAAATTAACCTTCTCCGAAGATGGAAGAGGCAACAAATCAATTGGTGCACGAGGAAGGAAACCATACACAATTTCAAAAGGACACATCTTAGTAGTAGAATGCAATGAACGATTATAAGCAAATTCAATATGAGGCAAGCATTCTTCCCACATTTTCTTGTTATTCTTCAAAACAGCCCTAAGCATAGTAGACAATGTTCTATTGACTACTTCAGTTTGTCCATCAGTTTGGGGGTGACATGTAGTACTAAAAAGCAGTTTAGTCCCCAACTTAGCCCATAAACATCTCCAAAAGTGGCTAAGAAATTTAGTATCATGATCTGAAACAATAGTATTTGGCACACCATGCAAGCGTATAATTTCACGAAAGAACAAATCAGCAACATTAACAGCATCATCGCTTTTATGACATGGTATAAAGTGTGCCATTTTCGAGAACCTATCCACGACAACAAATATGCTATCCCTCCCCTTCTTTGTTCGAGGTAAACCTAAAACAAAGTCCATAGATATATCCTCCCAAGGAACGGTAGGTACAGGCAAAGGCATATATAAACCATGAGGATTGAGTCGTGACTTAGCTTTTTGACATGTAGTGCAGCGTGCAACAAAACGCTCAACATCCCGTCTCATCTTTGGCCAAAAGAAATGTGTAGCAAGTATATCCTCCGTCTTCTTCACGCCAAAGTGTCCCATTAATCCTCCTCCATGCGCCTCCTGCAACAACAAAAGACGAACAGAGCTAGCTGGAATGCATAGCTTGTTAGCACGAAACACAAATCCATCATTAACGACGAACTTGTTCCATGTTCTCCCTTCCTTACAATTCTGCAACACATCTTTAAATTCAGCATCATGCGCGTATTGATCTTTGATGGTCTCCAAACCAAATATTTTAAAGTCAAGTTGTGAAAGCATCATATAACGACGAGACAAAGCATCAGCAATAACATTTTCTTTACCCTTCTTGTGTTTAATGACATAAGGGAAAGTCTCAATAAATTCAACCCATTTAGAATGTCTACTGTTTAGTTTTGCTTGACTTTTAATGTGTTTCAAAGATTCATGATCAGAATGTATAACAAATTCTTTGGCCCATAAATAATGTTGCCATGTTTCTAAGGTCCGAACAAGAGCATATAATTCTTTATCATAAGTAGAATAGTTCAGACTAGGCCCACTCAATTTTTCAGAAAAGTATGCAACAGGTTTGCCATCTTGTAATAAAACACCTCCTAATCCAATTCCACTAGCATCACATTCAAGCTCAAAAGTCTTATTAAAATCAGGAAGTTGGAGTAAAGGAGCATGTGTCAACTTATCTTTCAATACCGTGAAGGCTTCTTCCTGTGAGGTACCCCAAACAAAAGGCACATCCTTCTTTGTAAGCTCATTGAGAGGTGCAGCAATGGTACTGAAATCTCTCACAAAACGCCTATAGAAACCAGCGAGTCCAAGAAAACTCCTCACTTGAGTGACCGTTTTGGGCTGTGGCCAACTCTCAATAGCTTCAATCTTGGCTTTATCAACTTCAATTCCCTGTGGAGTAACAACATAGCCAAGAAAAGATACTCGGTCGGTGCAAAAGGTGCACTTCCCAAGGTTACCAAACAAACATGCATCACGTAAAGCAATAAAAACAGCACGTAAATGTTCCAAATGTTCCTCCAAAGATCTGCTATAAATCAGTATATCATCAAAATAGACTACCACAAATCGTCCAATGAAAGCACGTAAAACTTTGTTCATTAATCTCATGAAAGTACTAGGTGCATTAGTTAACCCAAAAGGCATGACTAACCACTCATATAATCCAAACTTTGTTTTAAATGTTGTATTCCATTCATCCCCCAATTTCATACGAATTTGATGGTATCCACTACGCAAATCAACTTTGGAGAATATTGTAGAGCCACTCAATTCATCAAGCATATCATCTAGTCTAGGAATAGGATGACGATAATGAATAGTAATATTATTAATGCCTCTACAATCAACACACATACGCGATGTACCATCCTTTTTCGACACTAGAATAATAGGAACAGCACAAGGACTAAGGGATTCGCGTATATAACCTTTGTCGAGCAACTCCTGGACTTGACGCATAATCTCCTTCGTCTCCTCTGGATTAGTACGGTATGGTGCACGGTTGGGTAGCGATGCACCGGGAATTAAGTCAATCTGATGCTCAATCCCTCGAATAGGTGGTAATCCCGAAGGCACATCTTGTGCAAAGACGTCGGTGAACTCCTGCAAAATGTTAGTAACAGCAGGAGGCAAAGAGGAAGGCATGTCCTCGAATGAAAATAATGCCTCTTTGCACACAAAAGCATAGCAAACAGATTTGCTGAAATCTAGATCATCAATATCAGATTTGGTGGCAAGTAAACATGCACTTTTCAATTTAATTTCAGAAGCAACACTAGATGGTTTATTATTAGGATTCATTTGTTGCTCAAATTCTTTTGCCACAATCTGATTTTCACTCTTATTTTGCTCCTGTTTTGCCAAACTAGCTCTATTAATATCATCTTTCAAAATAGAATCAGGAGACATAGGAAGCAAAGTAATATGTTTATCCTTATGAACAAGAGTATACTGATTGTTTCTACAATGGTGTACAGAACTTTTATCAAATTGCCATGGTCTACCAAGTAATAAGGAACATGCTTGCATGGGTACCACATCACAATCAACAAAATCAGCATACGTAGAGATACTAAAATGCACACGAACAGTACGTGTTACCTTAACCTTGCCGCTATTGTTGAACCATTGGATATAGTAAGGATGTGGATGTGGTCTTGTGGTGAGAGAGAGCTTCTCCACCATCTCCATGCTAGCCAAGTTGTTGCAGCTCCCTCCATCTATGATGACGCGAACAGAACGTTCCTTCACAACTCCCTTTGTATGGAACAAATTATGCCTCTGATTTTGCTCAGCTTGTGTGACCTGCACACTCAAAACACGTTGAGCAACTAAACATTCATACCTGTCAGCGTCTTCAGGAGCCATGTATTGCGTCTCTTGTTCAGAATCATCTCCACCGTGTTCTTCACGTGTAATGAGAGCCAAAGTCTCCTCATCATAGTCACTAGCAGACTCATACCCACCATCCTCGGTAGCAATCATCACACGCTGAGGTTTGCATTCTCTCTCATAATGACCTCTTCCCTTACAACGACAACAAATAATATCACTTGTGTGCCCTGTTGATGCCATGGAAGAAGAAGAACTCTGTGCAGGCCCGGTAGGTGTGCTCTTGGCAGATAGTGGTGGTTGTGCCTGCTTCCTTGTATCACGGCTGGAGGTGGCAGCTGATGGAGGTGTCAGTGCAGTAGAATGTGTGGAAGTAGAGGATGCACGCGGTGTCCACGATGAAGGTCGACCTGCAGAAAAGTTAGTCCGCGCCAATGCCTGTCGATCCTGCACTTCACGTTCAGCTTTACAAGCAAGATGGAATAAACGAGTGATATTATTATACTCCTTATACTCTAGAATGGTCTGAATCTCTCTATTTAATCCACCCATAAAACGTGCAAGCATAGCTTCATTCTCCTCAACAATACCACATCTAATCATGCCAGTTTGTAATTCCTGATAATATTCTTCTACAGAATTTTTTTCCTTGTCTTAACCGCTGCAATTTTTGAAGTAATTCACGTTGATAATATGGTGGAACCCAACGAGTACGCATAGCAGTTTTCAAAGCAGCCCAAGTAGTTGGAATAGGATATAATCTACAATGTTCAGACCACCATACACATGCAAAACTAGTAAAAGCACAAACAGCAGCAGCAACACGTCTCTCCTCGGGATATTGTAAACATGTAAAACGTTGTTCAGTTTCTAACTCCCAAGTAAGATATATATCAGGAACATATCTACCCTCAAATGGTGGAATATTCAATTTCAGTTTAGGAAGATGGTCATGATCTCGTACATGAGCTGGTAATGCAGCCCTACCATTGCGATTATTTGCATGTGGACGACCTGGTGGTAGTGGTTGCACGTAGTTCTGATTTTGATCAACCTCATCCTCGTAATCGCCCGCATAATCGTCCTCCTCAGCGGCAGCAGGAGCCATAGAAGCATCAACAGTAGGTGCAGCGGCACCAGAAGTTTGACCAGGCTCAAGGGGAACGCGCTGTGCTCATCCCACTTGATTTGGAAGGCGACGTTGTTGTTCTTGTAGAGTTGCGACAGGTGCAGCCGGCGGTGGTTGTGGAAGACGCGCGAGCAATTCATTAAACTTGTTATCGAGCTTTGTTTCGAACGTCTTCTCAATTCCATCTATCTTCTCCATGGCCTTTTCAAATCTGTTTAGCACATCTTGCACCTGTCCACTCATCATTTGCTGAAATTTATCATGTAGCTGTTTGTTCGTCATGTTCTCCCAATCAGTATCATCAGCTTGTGATCCTGCCATGGTTAGCAGCAATAGAAACACACAAGAATATGATCCTACAGACTACTAGGAAGTGGTGGTGGTGGTGTATCACAAATCCGTCAAGCGAATCTCAAATGCTTACCAGTTCTTACCCAGCAGCAGGTGGTGATCGGCCACCGTTGTAGTCAAAACTCTCAAAGATTGGACAGAGCGATTGCCAGGTGGTGTCAAACGCACGATGTAGATGTATGTGGAGCTGGCAAGGCTTATTGATAGAGGCGAGGGTGTTCCGATCTTTCGATGAGATGGTAACTATCGATTTGGTGGAGCCGACTTTGACGATCCGACTACAAACGTGCACGACGTTGCGCCTTAGCAATCGCTAAACCAATCTCCTGAGGTTACTGACGATGCTGGAAGCACGATCAGCCTGACCACGAAGGTCTATTCCTGTACGCAATCGAAGAACAAGCAAGAATATGATAATGCAATCTGAATATTGTGAATATAGATGAAGTATTGATAATGGTGGGGCTCCGAAAGCGGTCTTGGTCTGGTCGTTGGACACAAACGAAGTACACGAAGTTGCAATGGCTAAGTTCTAACTAAACAAATCCCAAGCAAAAAGCTACTAGATGGATCTACTTATATAGGAGCAAGGGGTGGCAGCCAAGGAGGTGGGAGGACATCCCAAGGCAGCCTAAAACTAACCCTAGGTCGTACAAGACCAATGGGCCCAAGTGGAGGTGATGCAACACCTTTGGACTTGTAGTTTGACTCGGATTCTGCTACAGCATCAGATTGTTTCGACGACAACTCAACGCTTAGGATGAATTTGAAGGTGAAACAAATTGGGTTAGAAAGAGCAGGAAATCTACTTTCCAACAAAAAAAGAATCACCCAATTCGGAGTCCGTATGAAATAGTTCTTGGCGTTTTGAGTCAGGTATGTCTGTGCAGTCCGAATCTGAATCCAGAACGTGAGAGACTTGGACTCTATCTTCTCTTGGCCCAAAAGTGACGTGAAAGGACTTTTTGAATAGCACATAAACTTCTCTTTTTCCCTTATGTTCATATGTGGATTGTACAAATGTCCCATACACCTGCAATTAGACATGGCACAAAAGTTTGTGAAGTATTTTTGTCTTGGATGACATAAATAAATTATTGCATAGTTTGCATTAGAAATCACCTCACAAATATACATGTATGCAATATTTTTGGTCGTATCGAAGGTAGTCATGTCCTCATCATCCTCCCCTTCTTGAAAACAAAGCCGTCCTCGGCGTTGCTTAATCTGAAATATGGCTAACAAAAGAGACAAGGTGTACATGTTGTATATGTATATGTCATCCATTTTTACTTCCCTTGATTTTTGCACATATGACACATGTATACATGAGTAACTTTCATAGTTCATAAAATGTAAAGCCAAAATATTATCACAAGTATTAGAAGACATGAAAATATTGCAACTCAATTTGCACATATAAGTGAAGCTCTTATTCATATCAAAGGATTCACAATGTTCATCATTAAACCATCCCAACATTGGTGAATAAACCTTACTTGCATCAATTTTACATGCTACAACATGCTTAAATAAGCAAACATGCAATAAGTCATTTGACACAAAATCATCACCAAGATTAGAGGTCATATCAAAATGATTAAACATTGTTTCTTTTGCATCAACAGTTAATTCATTGGGTGCACTCAAAATTGTTGATACTTCAACTCTTTGATCACATGACGCATTCATGACAGTAACACAATTCTCTAAAATAGCTGGTGTACTCAAATCAATAGGTAACACAACACATGATGTATTCAAGTTAACTAGGCATGCATCATTCTCATGTGAAAGTTGAAAATCTGTACCTTTGTCATTACCTCTTATGATCAACTCAGACGATGTAGGCACTCTTGGAGGTGATGTGTCACATGATGGAGATGATGTAGTCCCCGCAACAACGGATGTGGTTGTCATAGTACGCCTAGTAGTTCAAGAAACATCTGTATCAACACTTGGAATGTGCACCATGCGCTTGTTCTCCTTGTGGCCAACACGTCGTTTTATTTCCTGTTCAGCTTTGCAAGCAAGACGAAACAAATGGTCCATAGGATAACACTCTTCATGAATTAGAATCTCTTGAATATCACAGTTTAATCCTCCCCAAAATCTATCCATAAAATCTTCTTCACATTCTTCTAAAAATGAGTGCAATAATGTAGTTTGTAAATCATCATAGTATTTTGTTACCGTGTCAGTGCCTTGTTTTAAATGTTGTAATGTTTCAATCATGCCACGAGTATAATAAACATCAACGAATCTATCTCTCATGACAAGTTTTAAATCATCCCAAGTAGTAGGTATAAGATCAGGGTTTAACCGACAATATTCACTCCACCAAACTAAAGCAAAGCTACTAAAAGTACTAACAGCAGCTTGAAATTTTCCACGCTCATCAAAATTATGGGAAGCAAATATAGCATTTATTTCGTACTCCCATTCAATATATAAATCAGGCCTAAAACGACCAGTAAATGGTGGCATGGAAACATTAACCTGATTATGTGCATTCTGATGTAATTGCTCCTCTTGTGGCGGTTGTTGTATTTTCTTAGGTGATGGCAAATCTCCCACGATCGATGAAGCCCAAGAACTAACAACTCCGGAACCTGCCATGATTAGTAAAAACAAAAAAAATCGGGAATAATGTTCCTATGAACTACTAGGATGTGGTGGTAAAGCGCTCACAGTAAAGCAAATATCAATATCTTACAAGTTCTTACCATGCAGCAGGTGGTGACGGGCAACCAGCGGTGTCAAATAACTCCGAAGATTGAGTAAAGCGATTGCCAGGTGAACGTACGTATACACGGTGTAGAAATATGTGGAGTTGGGTTGGCTATATATGGTAGCAAAAGATTAGCAATAATCAATTCAGAGATGCAATGTTGAATAAACGCTCAACGACGGTACTGTGCTGGTCCTAGGCTAGACCGGAATAGAGACACGAGCCTAGAACACTAATGAGGTCACGGCGTAGCACAACTAGCATTAATAAAGGATATGAAGTAGCTCTGGACAGCAAGATATAAGTGAAGATCACAATGGCAGTAAAGATAGTGATGAGAAACAACTACCAAGTAGGATATACCAACAATTCTCTCTCCAAATTTACTCTATAAAAGTTTGTGCCAATTTTATGATAATTTTTCTCAAGAATGGCACTGACTCAAGCTTTCAAATGCAAAAAGAATCACTCAATTCCGAGTTGATATGAGGAGTCAAAAAAATTCTAAAACTGGCTTGAAAAACTGGAACAAGCTGTGTTCGCGAACTTCGGAGGGCAAAAAGACCTATTTACAAGCCGATTTTGAGGTGTCAAATATTGAACTAGCTTCTGCAACTATTTAGATGCGGCTCGTTGCTAGCTTTAATGTGAGTATTCACGGAGCCAAAACGGACTTCATATGAGGAAGATACGCCTGTTTTTACTGAACAGTGCGCTAAACAGATTCGAATCCGAATTCAGGTACGAGAGTGAGTCTAGATAGATCCGAATTTTGTGTTTTT
This sequence comes from Thinopyrum elongatum, assembly GCA_011799875.1. Classification (NCBI taxonomy): domain Eukaryota; kingdom Viridiplantae; phylum Streptophyta; class Magnoliopsida; order Poales; family Poaceae; genus Thinopyrum; species Thinopyrum elongatum. The sequence continues at coordinate 328,995,433 of CM022298.1, forward strand.
TTTCCTCTCTTTTTTTCTCTCACTTTTTTTTCTGACTTTTTTTTCTCTCTTTCCAAAACAAACTAGATAAGATGCAGATTGGATCAAGCGAAGATATGAATGGCGTCCGCTATGAAAACTCTAAACGATGCAGCGGCGGCGTGACTAATGTGAACAGAACTCGAAACTCTAAACGAACTAGACACTAAGACCAGCAACTCAACACGACGATGCAACCGATAATTCAATAATGCAAACAATGAAAAGAAAATTGCGAAGGCTCGGACTGGCTTGGACAAAGGATGAATAGATCTAACTTTTTTTTGTGGTTTTTTCTTTGGACAATAGGTAAGAAAATAAATCTAATCTAGGGAAAACTGAAAATTCTCACCCAGCAACCTGAAAACTGATACCACTTGATAGAGGCGAGGGTGTCCCGATCTTTCGATGAGATCGTAACTATCGATTTGGTGGAGCCGACTTTGACGATCCGACTACAAACGTGCACGACGTTGCGCCTTAGCAATCGCTAAACCAATCTCCTGAGGTTACTGACGATGCTGGAAGCACGATCAGCCTGACCACGAAGGTCTATTCCTGCACGCAATCGAAGAACAAGCAAGAATATGATAATGCAATCTGAATATTGCGAATATAGATGAAGTATTGATAAAGGTGGGGATCCGAAAGCGGTCTTGGTCTGGTCGTTGGACACAAATGAAGTACACGAAGTTGCAATGGCTAACTTTTAACTAAACAAATCCCAAACAAAAAGCTACTAGATGGATATACTTATATAGGAGCAAGGGGTGGCGGCCAAGGAGGTGGGAGGACGTCCCAAGGCAGCCTAAAACTAACCCTAGGTCGTACAAGGCCAATGGGCCCAAGTGAAGGTGATGCAACACCTTTGGACTTGTAGTTTGACTCGGATTCTGCTACAGCATCAGATTGTTTCGACGACAACTCAACGCTCCGGATGAATTTGAAGGTGAAACCAATTGGGTTAGAAAGAGAACGAAATCTACTTTCCAACAAAAAAAGAATCACCCAATTCGGAGTCCGTATGAAATAGTTCTTGGCGTTTTGAGTCAGGTATGTCTGTGCAGTCCGAATCTGAATCCAGAACGTGAGAGACTTGGACTCTATCTTCTCTTGGCCCAAAAGTGACATGAAAGGACTTTTTGAATAGCACATAAACTTCTCTTTTTCCCTTATGTTCATATGTGGATTGTACAAATGTCCCATACACCTGCAATTAGACATGGCACAAAAGTTTGTGAAGTATTTTTGTCTTGGATGACATAAATAAATTATTGCATAGTTTGCATTAGAAATCACCTCACAAATATACATGTATGCAATATTTTTGGTCGTATCCAAGGTAGTCATGTCCTCATCACCCCCTGTCCATGGGCCCTAGACCCCGTGCGCACGGCCCCCCTACAGCAGCCGCGAGCGCTTCACCGTTTCGGCCGTAACTTTCACATCCGGAGTCCAATTTTGACGTTCTTTAGCTCGTTGAGTAGCTATTGACATCCCCCATCCATCTAGATAGGTTACCACATCATTTGACTACATCAAAATTTTGACATTTTGGCATCTTTGCCTGGGCCCTCCACCATATCATCCGCAAAACCACCATAGCTTTCCACAACCTAACCCATTTCGCTCCATATAGCATTTGTGGTTGCTTGAAGTGTGACCTGAGTCTCCTAAGGTGTTTCGGCTACTTAGGGACGGTTGCTTCTTTATCAACCACCACCACCACTTTCACATTGCCATCTCCGACACCACCACCGCATGTCCGCTACCACCATTTGACATTTGACGTTTGAGATTTTGAGTTCGCGGTTTTCATCGTTTCCTAAGGTGTTACGGCTACTTAGGAATGGTTCAACTTCGACATCACTGCCACTCATCATCGCCCCAGTCTTGACATCGATATTGACCACTTCATCATTTTGCCACCCCCAACCGTACATACGGAGGGTAACCTCGACGACACCATTGTATATTTCCTTGCCATTGCATTGATCGCCCCGAGCCTATTGCGTACATTACCTATCAAGACTAGCGAGTTGAGAATTGCCGGTCCACGCTATTTGTGCACCTTAGTGATACGCTTACGCTACATAGCTCATTTTAGCGTGCAATCATCTTGCTATCATCATTATGCCATAAGTCTCTCCCGTGCATATCTTACATAGTTGTCTCATATCATACTTGGCTCGAGCATCAAGCATATCCAAAAAAAAGAGAGAGCAAAAAGCTTTTAAGCAAAAGAGGAGATACAAAAGAGCTTGTAAGCAATAGAAATAGCATTGAGCCATTTTGCATAGTACATACACTTGGAGCATACATACATAGCATACTTGGGATTGAAGACGGCACGTTTACTCTCATAGGTTGGTACACAAGCGTATCTTGCCCATTTAAGCAATCGAGCTAGTGTCTCTCTAGCATCCGCGCAACAAGAACTTTTTTCGTGGCAACACATTTTGTGTTCATTCCTTGGTTGCGTGGATCCCATCTATCTCTCCGTGTGTGTGTTTCTTGTGTCACCATAGCCTTGATCTATTTGCTTTACATGGCAATTTTGTGAATCTTCCTCAACATTTTTAATATCTTGGACTAACATTTGCTTGAATTTTGTGCCACTTGTCCTAACCAAGCCACTCGATAAGCTTTAATTTGTAGGTGTGAGTGAACAAGTCCGGTACCAATTCCACTATTCTCTCATTTCACATTGAGTGACACGGGATACATCCTCAACTTTGCGAAATGGTATCTTGGTATTGTTTATCTCATTTCCTACTCACCTCTACTCGAGTCTTGTGATGGATAGGCAAAGCACATCATCTTCGGTCTTCGACCACATCGAGCGACTCGCCATCGACATACGGCACTCTGAAGCAAGGAAAAGGGACTACCTCGATGACAAGTTGGATGCACAAATGGATGGCATCCGACACGTGTTGGCCAACTACAAGTCTTCTTCCCCTTCGTCATCTTCAAGGCGGAGACGCTCAAGTCGCACACCTTCAGAGCGGCCACACGATGCAAGTACCATGTGGCACCGTCCTCATCTTCGAGACGACCACCAAGACAACCGCAACACACATGTTCATGAAGACGAAGAGCGCCATCGACTACAAGTTCAAGCACGACAACATCACCACCAAGAGGACGCTACGGCTACCACCACCATTTCGGCATCTTCGCCAAGTGTTCTCAAGGCATCTTCGCCTTTGGACGTACAGCATCTTCGCCTCCTCCCCACGAGTACGCCTACTTCGACATCATCAAGTACAAGGCAACAACCTACAAGCGAGGATGAAACTTCCATCTTCGGAAGCCCCTCAAGGAAGACGACCGAGCATGGGAAACTCCCTTCGGTCTTGGAGACGAGCTACGAGGTGCCACATCATATGGGCCTCATACAAGATGGCGACAAGACAGTCAAGCAAGGGCCATCCCCTTCGACCACGGCGACAAGCACGAACCTCTTCGACAACACGAAGACGACGCCCCATTGGGACTCTTACTCCGAGTCGAGCTACGACACCGCACATGAGACCTTATCTTTGGTCTCGGAGGAGAGTGATGATTTGCCACTTCCTACGGCATTCATCTTCGGAGGCATTATGGATAAGGAGGTTGAGCATGGGATTATCCCTTCAACCAAGGTGGCGATAGGAGTTGAGCATGGGGACATTTGCACCAACATCTCTTCGACACCCACATATGACGAGATGCCCCATTTGCCATGTGAGGAGAGCCACCACCCCATGAGTGAGATGAGTGATTCCACCATATATGACATTGAGTGCATTTCCTATGAGAGGATGAGTGTGTTCACCACTAGCCCCACACACGAGAGCATGCCACACATCCTATGTGAGGTTGAGAGCCATTTGAGTGACTCCACCAACTATATGAGTGAGTGCATCTTAGCGGGAATGAGTGAGACACAACACTTAGTGAATGAGGTAGTTGAGAGGGCACGTGAGTCCACTATGATTTCTAACGGCTTAACCTCTATGCCGAGTGTGTTTTCTTCTTTGGTGCTAGGTCTCCTACATGACGACATGCCTACCCTCGACGAGTCCATACCTCCAACAGCGACGACGATGGCCATGGTGGATGGTGATGCACCCCCACATGGTTCCATCAGGAAACCTCACGTACACCACATGAGTGGAGCTCCAAAGGTAACATAGGTGATGGTGCTTCGCTTGTCCCACTAGTGGACTATCTTCACATCGATCGCTTGTATGATGATGATCACCTTAGGGATTCACCACATACTATGTTTTCTACATGCTTAGATGTGCCACCTATTTATGATAAATATGATGATGAGCATGTTGAATTGCCTAGTTGTGATGCTATGCTCCATAGGATATCATGTGAAAATTCTATCGGTCACGTCATGTTTGACAATCCATTAAATTTGTCATATGCTATGAGTGAGATCTCCCATATTGCATCATTTCAATCTCAACATAGTAACTATGCATGCCCCATAAAAATAAATCCCATTTGCACTTATGGCATCGATGACGAGATGATGGTTATTGGATTTTGTTTTTCTTGCGATGATATTGCTATGCTACCTTTGCAACATGTATGCAATTCATCACATATACCATGCCATGAACATGAATGTAGTTCCCAAGGTTCCATCCCTTGTGTGCACCATATGACTACCATTCATAACAGTGCTCTAGATATTACTCGTGATGCATTACACAATTTGAGTCTCCATTATGCTATACATAACAACAAACCTATCATGATGGATGACATGTTTCTATATCATGCATCTCATTTATTTGAGCATTGGATATTTTGTGCTAACCAACACATGCACGTGCGCATCATAATGGATGATGTGTACATATACCACACGCACACAATTTTTCATGTCTTTGTTTTGTGTAGGTACTCAAGAATACTTCTCAACGTCACAATCCCATGAGTTGACAAAATGAGCTCTTGAGAGCACCGATGATTTGGGATCCCGTGTAATATCCTTACCACCATTGCCTTCGTGCATAGACTACGCGCATCTCTTTTACTTGGCTCTCACACGGCTATGGGCTATATATCACTTGTTACTTTATGCCGTCATAGCATGTTCACTTTGCATGATACACCTCTTTCTATGAGTTTGCCATGCAATTGTGACCCTTGCATGCATCTACCCATGATTCACCATTATACTACTTCTATGCGTATTTGCATGCTTGGTAGAGATACTAGTAGCTATTGCCATGATTTCTTTGTGCTCCATTCTATTGTTGCTTCTTGTGTTGAGAGAGTCATGATGTTCCATTGCTATTTACATAGAACCTCTCGTCAACGCAATGATGATACTATATTCCTATCTTGCTTTCATGCTTGTGATATGCCATGTGCATTATTCATGCCCACTATTTACACACATGCCATGCTTGACATGATTACCTCTAGTATGTTGCATCTTCGCACTACTAGCTTGCTAGACTTGATCCCTATGATTGCTTACTATGTTGCCTCACCCATGATCCATTCTTTTTCATTTCATTGGGTTGATGACATATATGTTCATGCCTCTCACTTGCATTGTCTAGACCATTGTCCCTTGCCTCCATTAGTTGCATCTCTCATATTACCTTGTGGTGGGTGCAACAATGCTATGTTCATTTATCTTGGAGACTTGGACATCTTACATGTGATGCACGCTTGTTTGATTGCGCTTAATGCATTTGGTTGTTCTAGCATCTTATGCCTACATACCATGCACTACACCCTTGTTCTTTCTTATGATAAGAATGTTGAAAACACTTGCCACCACACGAATATGTTTTGCAATTCCGCTAACCTCATTTGTTTTTCCGAGTGTTTGTCATGTTCTTTCGTTTTGAAGGATTCACAAGGTGATACCGTCATGAGATATAATGGTTATATGAAGGCGTACTTGATGTGCAACTCCAACATCTTCGGGAATAGTCATAAGGTGAACTCCTTCCCTTTGAGCCATCCTCAAATACACATATTGGATGGGTCATTCTTTCATTGTTGTCTCCTTCTTCTTGTCTACATGATACATATATTGGATGGAGGACCGACATTGGAGATGGACCCTATGGATCTTGAAGTTGAGGAATGCCCGGACTTAGTGGATGCACCTACTTTGGAAGCACCACCGGACCAACATATATGCCACGACATCGAACCATGGTATGACAATACCCATGACAAGTTTGCACTTTATGTATGGATTGACTTGCATTATGATTGCCTTGTTGCATCTTGTATTTCTATGTAATCCATGATATATGAGCTTGTGCACTTCCTTAGCAAATTTGTTGTGATCTTCCTTGATGGCATATTCATACATCATGATCATATTGCCGACCGTCAATTGCATGATAACATAATCACATTGAGCACAAATTACCATGTTCATGCTTTTGATACATCGTCCCATTATGACATCATTTTGCACAATGGTTTCCTTGATCACATTCACAACACCTTTGTGTGCACAATGAATGACCACTTGATAGAGGCGAGGGTGTCCCGATCTTTCGATGAGATGATAGCTATCGTTTTTGGTGGAGTAGACTTTGACGATCCGACTACGAATGTGCGAGGACGTCGCGCCTTAGCAATCGCTAAACCAACTCCGAGAGGTTATTGACCACGCCGGAGCACAATCAACCTGACCACGAGGGTCTATCTCCTGCAAGCAAACGAAGAACAAGCAAGAAACTAAGATTTGCAATCTGGATATTGAGAATATAGATGAAGTATTTTTGTCCTGGATGACACAAATAAATTATTGCATAGTTTGCATTAGAAATCACCTCACAAATATACATGTATGCAATATTTTTGGTCGTATCCAAGGTATTCATGTCCTCATCATCCCATGAATGCATCACATATCATTCTACATCATTTGGATAAGCATCTCATGCCTTGTCACGAACAATCTTTCCGAACGTACTCATACTTCCTTGATGGACGCATTGTGCGCGCTAACCATTGTATTTACAAGTGTCCCTTGTGTTTGCTCATTTTGCATGTATACCATCCCGACGACATCTTAAAGTACTTGGATTGTGCCATCACATACACTCTGTTCGACAACAAGTACATCCATGCCTACCGTATACATGGCGATACGGTTTATGATCCGAGGTCGGATCTTTCCCAAGGGGGAGGGGATGATGCGGAGCATCCTACGGTCATCTCCATGTACACCTTCATAGCACCTCAAGCCACAAGTGGACCTACCGGACTAATGGTGAACCCGCTCCTCTTCGAGATTGACATGAATGTCCATTGGACTTGGTTGCTACCTCACCATGGAACATTGTGCATCATTAGGTACGAGGACGACCACTACCAAGCAGCTAGGGAGCATCTTGGAGGCCAAGGAGAAGGACCCCAAGCCACAGGGAGGAAGGAGTGCACCAAGATCAACTCTGCACCTCCCAGGCGACCCCGTGCCCACGGCCCTCGAAGACCCCGTGCGCACGGGCTACCCAGAGAGCTGGCGCTGTAGCACCCCGTGCGCACGGGCTTGTACCGTGCCCACGGGACCCCCGTGCGCACGGGCCCAACTTACCCCGTGCGCACGGGCCCATCAGGATGGACGGATGTGAGCTGCTGTTGGGCCTCCACTTCATCCCCTTCCTCCACCTACCTATATATTCCGTGCCTAGACCATATGTTAGGGTTAGCTAAGAATAGATCTAGACATTAGAGCTTAGCTCATGTACCTCCCCTTGTGGGATCACTCCTCTTGAGAGAGAGAGAGAGAGAGAGAGAGAGAGAGAGTGATGAGGACATCAATACCATTGTTACACCCACAGCCCCTACTGCTACATATACTGGACCAATTACTAGAGCTCGCGCACACCAATTAAATTATCAGGTACTTTCATTTCTTGGTAATGATTCTAATGTTCATGAGAATATGATGCTGCCTAAATTGGATACATTTGTATTGATTACTAATGAAGGGCCTAGCATGGACAAGAGGGATGAACACTGGAGCAGGAGCAAGCATGGAGATGAAGGCGTGCGTGAAAGGATCCAGAATGGCGTTTCTAGTGCATATTTAAGCACTTTGAAGCCTCCGTGATGACCCACAAGGACATGGACGAAATATACAAGATGCCCCTTCATAAATTTCGTCCATAGCTTATTTTAGGTGCTGCGCCACCTTATTTTTGGGCCAGGCCCATGTAATTTAGAAATACTTAAGTATAGGCTGTTTTTAGAGTCCGTACGTGTGGGGAAACAAAGTTAGGGTTGGTTTCGGACCCCTCCTACAAGGGGCCACGAAATTCACCCCTACTCCTCCATATATACAGCCCTTAGGGCGTCGTTTAGACTTTGGGTTTTGTTTAGATTAAAAGTTCGCCATAGCTGCAACTTCGCGTACTTCGTTTGTGTTCAACGACCAGACAAAGGCGTCACAGAACCCCACCTTCATTAATAAAGCTTTCCTCTTATATTCGCAATATCCAGATTGCAATCTCAGTTTCTTGCTTGTTCTTTGTTTGCTCGCAGGAAACAGACCGTCGTGGTCAGGTTGATCGTGCTCCAGCGTGGTCAATAACCCCTTGGAAGTTGGTTTAGCGATTGCTAAGGCGCGACGTCTCGCACGTTCATAGTCGAATCGTCAAGGTCGACTCCCACAGAAAACGATAGCCACCATCTCATCGAAACATCAGGACACCTTCGCCTCTATCAAGTGGTATCAGATTTCCAGGTTGCTCGGTGAGATTTTACAGTTTTTCGTAGTTTAGATCGAGTCTGTTCTTCATATCTACAGTCCACGAAAAAGCCAAAAAAAAATTAGGGTTAGTTCATCATATCCGAACCAATCTGAGCCTTTGCATAATCTTTTCTGTATTTGCTTTGTTGAATTTGCGGTTACATCGTCGTGTCAAGTTGCTGGTCTTAGCGTCTAGTCCTTTAGAGTTTCGAGTTCTGTTCACAGGTTGTCACGTCGCCGCTGCCATATATCACCACCGCATCATCATCATCGCCGCTGCCATATAAAACCATCGCACCAACTTCATCGCCGCTGCCATATACCACCACCACATATTCACAGCCAATCCGAGTCCCTATACGCCACCACCTATCCGCCGCCATCACGCCAGTCCGAGTTCCACCAGATTCATCTCCGCCACCAGTCCTAGTCCGAGTCCAGTTTTTTGTTGCTCTGTTTTGGATTTCCAGATCACGCCATACTCCGAGACGTGACAGAGTAGGACTCCCGAACTTTCGTACTACCTGCAGTAGAAAAATAGTTCCAGTTTAAAAAAAAATTGTAGAAAAATAGTCGCTAGGCAGTTTTTAGAACATATGTAGACTTTTTCAAAAAAAAATTGTTGCGGAGCAAAAAAAAAAGAGAAAAAAATTCAGAGTGTGCTCTTCCCTTGTTTACGTGCAGCGCCGTGATTTTAATAGTGTTCTAGGCTCGCGTCTCTAGCACGGTCTAGCCTAGGACCAGCACAGTACCGTCGTTGAGCGTTTATTCAACTTTGCATCTCTGAATAGATTATTGCTGACCCTTTTTGCTACCATATCATAAGCCTTCCCAGCTCCCCATACATCTACGTCGTGCGTTTCACACCACCTGGCAATTGCTCTGTCCAATCTTTAAGAGTTTTGACTACACCGGTTGCCGATCACCACCTGCTGCTGGGTAAGAACTGGTAAGCATTTGAGATTTGCTTGACGGTTTTGTGATACACCACCACCACCACTTCCTAGTAGTCTGTAGGATCATATTCTTGTGTGTTTCTATTGCTGCTAACCATGGCAGGATCACAAGCCGATGAGACTGATTGGGAGAACATGACGAACAAACAGCTACATGATAAATTTCAGCAAATGATGAGTGGACAGGTGCAAGATGTGCTAAACAGATTTGAAGAGGCCATGGAGAAGATAGATGGAATTGAGAAGACGTTCGAAACAAAGCTCGATAACAAGTTTAATGAATTGCTCGCGCGTCTTCCACAACCACCGCCGGCTGCACCTGTCGCACCTCTACAACAACAACAACGTCGCCTTGCAAATCAAGTGGGACGAGCATAGCGCGTTCCCCTTGAGCCTGGTCAAACTTCTGGTGCCGCTGCACCTACTGTTGATGCTTCTATGGCTCCTGCTGCCGCTGAGGAGGACGATTATGCGGGCGATTACGAGGATGAGGTTGATCAAAATCAGAACTACGTACCAGCACCAGGTCGTCCACATGCAAATAATCGCAATGGTAGGGCTGCATTACCAGCTCAGGTACGAGATCATGACCATCTTCCTAAACTGAAATTGAATATTCCACCATTTGAGGGTAGATATGTTCCTGATATATATCTTACTTGGGAGTTAGAAACTGAACAACATTTTACATCTTTACAATATCCCGAGGAGAGACGTGTTACTGCTGCTGTTTGTGCTTTTACTAGTTTTGCATGTGTATGGTGGTCTGAACATTGTAGATTATATCCTATTCCAGCTACTTGGGCTGCTTTGAAAACTTCTATGCATACTCGTTGGGTTCCACCATATTATCAACGTGAATTACTTCAAAAATTACAGCGCTTAAGACAAGGAAAAAATTCTGTAGAAGAATATTATCCGGAATTACAAACTAGCATGATTAGATGTGGTATTGTTGAGGAAAATGAAGCTATGCTTGCACGTTTTATGGGTGGATTAAATAGAGAGATTCAGACCATTCTAGAGTATAAGGAGTATAATAATATCACTCATTTATTCCATCTTGCTTGTAAAGCTGAACGTGAAGTGCAGGATCGACAGGCATTGGCGCGAACTAATTTTTCTGCAGGTCGATCTTCATCATGGACACCGCGTGCCTCCTCTACTCCCACACATCGTACTGCAGCACCACTGACTTCAGCCGCCAATTCCAACCGAGATACAAGAAAACAGGCACCATGATGAGGACATGACTACCTTGGATATGACCAAAAATATTGCATACATGTATATTTGTGAGGTGATTTCTAATGCAAACTATGCAATAATTTATTTATGTCATCCAAGACAAAAATACTTCACAAACTTTTGTGCCATGTCTAATTGCAGGTGTATGGGACATTTGTACAATCCACATACGAACATAAGGGAAAAAGAGAAGTTTATGTGCTGTTCAAAAAGTCCTCTCACGTCACTTTTGGGCCAAGAGAAGATAGAGTCCAAGTCTCTCACGTTCTGGATTCAGATTCGGACTGCACAGACATACCTGACTCAAAACGCCAACAACTATTTCATACGGACTCCGAATTCGGTGATTCTTTTTTTGTTGGAAAGTAGATTTCGTGCTCTTTCTAACCCATTTGGTTTCACCTTCAAATTCATCCGGAGCGTTGAGTTGTCATCGAAACAATCTGACGCTGTAGCAGAATCCGAGTCAAACTACAAGTCCAAAGGTGTTGCATCACCTCCACTTGGGCCCATTGGCCTTGTACGACCTAGGGTTAGTTTTAGGCTGCCTTGGGATGTCCTCCCACCTCCTTGGCCACCACCCCTTGCTCCTATATAAGTAGATCCATCTAGTAGCTTTTTGCTTGGGATTTGTTTAGTTAAAAGTTAGCCATTGCAACTTCGTGTACTTCGTTTGTGTCCATTGACCAGACCAAGACCGCTTTCGGATCCCCACCATTATCAATACTTCATCTATATTCGCAATATTCAGATTGCATTATCATATTCTTGCTTGTTCTTCGATTGCGTGCAGGAATAGACCTTCGTGGTCAGGCTGATCGTGCTTCCAGCTTCGTCAATAACCTCAGGAGTTTGGTTTAGCGATTGCCAAGGCGCAACGTCGTGCACGTTTGTAGTCGGATCGTCAAAGTCGGCTCCACCAAATCGATAGTTACCATCTCATCGAAAGATCGGGACACCCTCGCCTCTATCAAGTGGTATCAGTTTTCAGGTTGCTCGGTGAGAATTTCCAGTTATCCCTAGATTAGATTTATTTTCTTACCTATTGTCCAAAGAAAAAGCCAAAAAAAAGTTAGATCTGTTCATCCTTTATCCAATCCAGTATGAGCCTTCGCATTTTTCTTTTCAGTGCTCGTATAGTTGAATTATCGGTTGCATCGTCGTGTCGAGTTGCTGGTCTTAGTGTCTAGTTCGTTTAGAGTTTCGAGTTCTGTTCACATTAGTCACGCCACCGCTGCATCATTATTCCTTCCGCTATCCACCATCCCATCCATCAATTTCCACCACGTGCTACCCACCGTTCATTGTCATAATCATAGTTGAGGTCGTTCACATCTTTGCTTGATCCAATCTGCATCTTAACTAGTTTGTTTTGAAAAGAGGGAGAGAGGAAAAAAAAAGACAGAAAAAAAAGAGAGAAAAAAAAGGTAAAAAAAGTCAGAGAAAAAAAAAGAGAGAAAGAAAAAAGTGTGAGAAAAAAAAAGAGAGAAGAAAAAAAACAAAATTCGGATCTATCTAGACTCAATCTCGTAGCTGAATTCGGATTGGAATCTGTTTTGCGCATTGTTCAGTAAAACAGGCATATCTTTTTCATACGAAGTCTATTTTGACACATCACCTCCAAGAGTGCCTACATCTTCTGAGTTGATCATAAGAGGTAATGACAAAGGTACAGATTTTCGAATTTCACATGAGAATGATGCATGCCTAGTTAACTTGAATACATCATGTGTTGTGTTACCTATTGATTTGAGCACACCAGCTATTTTAGAGAATCGTGTTACTGTCATGAATGCGTCATGTGATCAAAGAGTTGAAGTATCAACAATTTTGAGTGCACCCAATGAATTAACTGTTGATGCAAAAGAAACAATGTTTAATCATTTTGAGATGACCTCTAATCTTGGTGATGATTTTGTGTCAAATGACTTATTGCATGTTTGCTTATTTAAGCATGTTGTAGCATGTAAATTTGATGCAAGTAAGGTTTATTCACCAATGTTGGGATGGTTTAATGATGAACATTGTCAATCCTTTGATATGAATAAGAGCTTCAATTATATGTGCAAATTGAGTTGCAATATTTTCATGTCTTCTAATACTTGTGATAATATTTTGGCTTTACATTTTATGAACTATGAAAGTTACTCATGTATACATGTGTCATATGTGCAAAAATCAAGGGAAGTAAAAATAGATGACATATACATATACAACATGTACACCTTGTCTCTTTTGTTAGCCACATTTCAGATTAAGCAACGCCGAGGACGGCTTTGTTTTCAAGAAAGGAAGGATGATGAGGACATGACTACCTTGGATACGACCAAAAATATTGCATACATGTATATTTGTGAGGTGATTTCTAATGCAAACTATGCAATAATTTATTTATGTCATCCAAGACAAAAATACTTCACAAACTCTTGTGCCATGTCTAATTGCAGGTGTATGGGACATTTGTACAATCCACATACGAATATAAGGGAAAAAGAGAAGTTTATGTGCTGTTCAAAAAGTCCTCTCACGTCACTTTTGGGCCAAGAGAAGATAGAGTCCAAGTCTCTCATGTTCTGGATTCAGATTCGGACTGCACAGACATACCTGACTCAAAACGCCAACAACTATTTCATACGGACTCCGAATTCGGTGATTCTTTTTTTGTTGGAAAGTAGATTTCGTGCTCTTTCTAACCCATTTGGTTTCACCTTCAAATTCATCCGGAGCGTTGAGTTGTCATCGAAACAATCTGACGCTGTAGCAGAATCCGAGTCAAACTACAAGTCCAAAGGTGTTGCATCACCTCCACTTGGGCCCATTGGCCTTGTACGACCTAGGGTTAGTTTTAGGCTGCCTTGGGACGTCCTCCCACCTCCTTGGCCACCACCCCTTGCTCCTATATAAGTAGATCCATCTAGTAGCTTTTTGCTTGGAATTTGTTTAGTTAAAAGTTAGCCATTGCAACTTCGTGTACTTCGTTTGTGTCCATTGACCAGACAAAGACCGGTTTCGGATCCCCACCATTATCAATACTTCATCTATATTCGCAATATTCAGATTGCATTATCATATTCTTGCTTGTTCTTCAATTGCGTGCAGGAATAGACCTTCGTGGTCAGGCTGATCGTGCTTCCAGCTTCGTCAGTAACCTCAGGAGATTGGTTTAGCGATTGCCAAGGCGCAACGTCGTACACGTTTGTAGTCGGATCGTCAAAGTCGGCTCCACCAAATTGATAGTTACCATCTCATCGAAAGATCGGGACACCCTCGCCTCTATCACACCACCACTACCATCTGCCAAGAGTACACCTTCTGGGCCTGCCCAGAGCTCTTCTTCATCTATGGCATCAACAGGGCACACACATGATATTATTTGTCGTCGTTGTAAGGGAAGAGGTCATTATGCGAGAGAATGCCAATCTCCGCATGTTATGATTGCTACTGAGGATGGTGGGTATGAGTCCGCTAGTGACTATGATGAGGAGACTTTGGCTCTTATTACAAGTGAAGAACACGGTGGAGATGATTCTGATCATGAGACGCAATACATGGCTCCTGAAGACGTTGACAGGTATGAATGTTTAGTTGCTCAACGTGTTTTGAGTGTGCAGGTCACACAAGCTGAGCAAAATCAGAGGCATAATTTGTTCCATACAAAGGGAGTTGTGAAGGAACGTTCTGTTCGCGTCATCATAGATGGAGGGAGCTGCAACAACTTGGCTAGCATGGAGATGGTGGAGAAGCTATCTCTCACAACAAGACCACATCCACATCCTTACTATATCCAATGGTTCAACAACAGCGGCAAGGTTAAGGTAACACGTACTGTTCGTGTGCATTTTAGTATCTCTACGTATGCTGATTATGTCGATTGTGATGTGGTACCCATGCAAGCATGTTCCGTATTACTTGGTAGACCATGGCAATTTGATAAAAATTCTGTACACCATGGTAGAAACAATCAGTATACTCTTGTTCATAAGGATAAACATATTACTTTGCTTCCTATGACTCCTGATTCTATTTTGAAAGATGATATTAATAGAGCGAGTAAAGCAAAACAGGAGAAAAATAAGAGTGAAAATCAGATTGTGGCAAAAGAATTTGAGCAACAAATGAAGCCTAATAATAAACCATCTAGTGTTGCTTCTGAAATTAAATTGAAAAGTGCGTGTTTACTTGCCACCAAATCTGATATTGATGAGCTAGATTTAAGCAAATCTGTTTGCTATGCTTTTGCGTGCAAAGAGGCATTATTTTCATTCGAGGACGTGCCTTCCTCTTTGCCTCCTGCTGTCACTAAAATTTTGCAGGAGTTCGCTGACGTCTTTCCACAAGACGTGCCACCCGGGATTACCACCTATTCGCGGGATTGAGCATCAGATTGACTTAATTCCTGGAGCTTCGTTGCCAAACCATGCGCCATACCGTACCAATCCAGAGGAGACGAAGGAGATTATGATATGAACTGGGGCCCGATCTTTCGATGAGAGAGAGATAACTACGATTTTGGGTGGGACTTGACCCTCACGATCTGGCTACCAACCGTACAGGGAGAACCGTACACGACTGATATCCACGGCAATCGCTGAACCAATTCCATGGCGTTATCGACCGAGCCGACGGCGCGATCGACCTATCCACGAAGGATTTTTCCTGCAAGCAAATCGAAGAACATGCAAGAAAAATATAGCCAAGCAATCTAGAAATTGCGGATATGCTAGATGAATAAATCTCACAAGTTGGGGTTCCGATAGGATGTCTTGACGGTCGCACTAGCCGCTACGAGCGAAGACAAATAAAAGTAGCAATAGCTAAACTTCTCTATGCACGGCCGCGTGTGCATGCATGCATGGGGTTCTTTCATAGAAATTGGTCTTGGACCCACCTTTTGCATGCACATGTTGTAGCATTTGGATGGCCATCAAAGTGTACGTAGTGTAGGCATGCACAACACATGCATTGATAGAGGCGGGGGTGTCCCGATCTTTCGATGAGATGATAACTATCGATTGGGTGGAGACGACTTTGATGATCCGACTACAAATGTGCACGACGTTGCGCCTTAGCAATCGCTAAACCAATCTCCTGAGGTTACTGACGATGCCGGAAGCACGGTCAGCCTGACCACGAAGGTCTATTCCTGCAAGCAATCGAAGAACGAGCAAGAATATGATAAAGCAATCTGAATATTGCAAATATATATGAAGTATTGATAATGGTGGGAATCCGTAAGCGGTCTTGGTCTGGTCGTTGGGCACAAACGAAGTACACGAAGTTGCAATGGCTAACTTTTAACTAAACAAATCCCAAGCAAAAAGCTACTAGATGGATCTACTTATATAGGAGCAAGGGGTGGCGGCCAAGGAGGTGGGAGGATGTCCCAAGGCAGCCTAAAACTAACCCTAGGTCGTACAAGGCCAATGGGCCCAAGTGGAGGTGATGCAACACCTTTGGACTTGTTGTTTGACTCGGATTCTGCTACAGCATCAGATTGTTTTGATGACAACTCAACGCTCCGGATGAATTTGAAGGTGAAACCAATTGGGTTAGAAAGAGCACAAAATCTACTTTCCAAGAAAAAAAGAATCACCCAATTCGGAGTCCGTATGAAATAGTTCTTGGCGTTTTGAGTCAGGTATGTCTGTGCAGTCCGAATCTGAATCCAGAACGTGAGAGACTTGGACTCTATCTTCTCTTGGCCCAAAAGTGATGTGAGAGGACTTTTTGAACAGCACATAAACTTCTCTTTTTCCCTTATGTTCATATGTTGATTGTACAAATGTCCCATACACCTCACAAATATACATGTATGCAATATTTTTGGTCGTATCCAAGGTAGTCATGTCCTTGTCATCCTCCCCTTCTTGAAAACAAAGCCGTCCTCGGCGTTGCTTAATCTGAAATGTGGCTAACAAAAGAGACAAGGTGTACATGTTGTATATGTATATGTCATCCATTTTTACTTCCCTTGATTTTTGCACATATGACACATGTATACATGAGTAACTTTCATAGTTCATAAAATGTAAAGCCAAAATATTATCACAAGTATTAGAAGACATGAAAATATTGCAACTCAATTTGCACATATAAGTGAAGCTCTTATTCATATCAAAGGATTGACAATGTTCATCATTAAACCATCCCAACATTGGTGAATAAACCTTACTTGCATCAAATTTACATGCTACAACATGCTTAAATAAGCAAACATGCAATAAGTCATTTGAGACAAAATCATCACCAAGATTAGAGGTCATATCAAAATGATTAAACATTGTTTCTTTTGCATCAACAGTTAATTTATTGGGTGCACTCAAAATTGTTGATACTTCAACTCTTTGATCACATGACGCATTCATGACAGTAACACAATTCTCTAAAATAGCTGGTGTGCTCAAATCAATAGGTAACACAACACATGATGTATTCATGTTAACTAGGCATGCATCATTCTCATGTGAAAGTTGAAAATCTGTACCTTTGTCATTACCTCTTATAATCAACTCAGACGATGTAGGCACTCTTGGAGGTGATGTGTCACATGATGGAGATGATGTAGTCCTCGCAACAATGGATGTGGTTGTCATAGTACGCCTAGTAGTTGAAGAAACATCTGTATCAACACTTGGAATGTGCACCGTGCGCTTGTTCTCCTTGTGGCCAACACGTCGTTTTATTTCCTGTTCAGCTTTGCAAGCAAGACGAAACAAATGGTCCATAGGATAACACTCTTCATGAATTAGAATCTCTTGAATATCACAGTTTAATCCTTTCCAAAATCTATCCATAAAATCTTCTTCACTTTCTTCTAAAAATGAGTGCAATAATGTAGTTTGTAAATCATCATAGTATTTTGTTACCGTGTCAGTGCCTTGTTTTAAATGTTGTAATTTTTTAATCATGCCACGAGTATAATAAACATCAACGAATCTATCTCTCATGATAAGTTTTAAATCATCCCAAGTAGTAGGTATAAGATCAGGGTTTAACCGACAATATTCACTCCACCAAATTAAAGCAAAGCTACTAAAAGTACTAACCGCAGCTTGAAATTTTCCACGCTCATCAAAATTATGGGAAGCAAATATAGCATTTATTTCGT
Organism: Thinopyrum elongatum; assembly: GCA_011799875.1. Classification (NCBI taxonomy): domain Eukaryota; kingdom Viridiplantae; phylum Streptophyta; class Magnoliopsida; order Poales; family Poaceae; genus Thinopyrum; species Thinopyrum elongatum. The sequence goes on from CM022298.1 coordinate 329,013,503, forward strand.
ACTCCCATTCAATATATAAATCAGGCCTAAAACGACCAGTAAATGGTGGTATGGAAACATTAACCTGATTATGTGCATTCTGATGTAATTGCTCCTCTTGTGGCGGTTGTTGTATTTTCTTAGGTGATGGCAAATCTCCCACGATCGATGAAGCCCAAGAACTAACAACTCCAGAACCTGCCATAGTTAGTAGAAAATAAGAAACAAAATCCAAGAATAATGTTCCTATGAACTACTAGGATGTGGTGGTAAAACGCTCACAGTGTAGCAAATATCAATATCTTACAAGTTCTTACCATGCAGCAGGTGGTGACAGACAACCAGCGGTGTCAAATAACTCCGAAGATAGAGTAAAGCGATTGCCAGGTGAACGCACGTATACATGGTGTAAAAATATGTGGAGCTGGGTTGGCTATATATGGTAGCAAAAGATTAGCAATAATCAATTCAGAGATGCAATGTTGAATAAACGCTCAACGACGGTACTGTGCTGGTCCTAGGCTAGACCGGACTAGAGACGCGAGCCTAGAACACTAATAAGGTCACGGCGTTGCACAACTAGCATCAATAAAGGATATGAAGTAGCTCTGGACAGCAAGATATAAGTGAAGATCACAATGGCAGTAAAGATAATGATGAGAAACAACTACCAAGTAGGATATACCAACAACTTTGTCTCCAACTTTCCTCTGGGAAAGTTTTTGCCAATTTTCTGATAATTTTTCTCAAGAATGGCACCAACTCAAGCTTTCAAATGCAAAAAGAATCACTCAATTCCGAGTTGATATGAGGAGTCAAAAAATTCTAAAACTGGCCTGAAAAACTGGAACAAGCTGTGTTCGCGAACTTCGGAGGGAAAAAAGACCTATTTAGAAGCCGATTTTGAGGTGTCAAATATTGAACATGTTTCTACAACTATTTAGATGCAGCTCGTCGCTAGCTTTAATTTGAGTACTCACAGAGCCAAAACAGACTTCGTATGAAAAAGATATGCCTGTTTTACTGAACACTGCGCAAAACAGATTCCAATCCGAATTCAGCTACGAGATTGAGTCTAGATAGATCCGAATTTTGTTTTTTTTTCTTCTCTCTTTTTTTTTCTCACACTTTTTTCTTTTTCTTTCTCTCTTTTTTTCTCTGACTTTTTTTTAACTTTTTTTCTCTCTTTTTTCTCTCTCCCTCTTTCCAAAACAAACTAGATAAGATGTAGATTGGATCAAGCACAGATGTGAACGACCTCAACTATGATTATGACAATGAACAGTGGGTAGCAGGATGTGGAAATTGATGGATGGGATGGTGGACAGCGGAAGGAATAACGATGCAGCGGCGGCGTGACTAATGTGAACAGAACTTGAAACTCTAAACGAACTAGACACTAAGACCAGCAACTGAACACGACGATGCAACCGATAATTCAATAATGCAAACAATGAAAAGAAAATTGCAAAGGTTTAGACTGGCTTGGACAAAGGATGAATAGATCTAACTTTTTTTTGTGGCTTTTTCTTGAACAATAGGTAAGAAAATAAATCTAATCTAGGGAAAACTGGAAATTCTCACCGAGCAACCTGAAAACTGATACCACTTGATAGAGGCGGGGGTGTCCCGATCTTTCGATGAGATGATAACTATCGATTGGGTGGAGACGACTTTGACGATCCGACTACAAATGTGCACGACGTTGCGCCTTAGCAATCGCTAAACCAATCTCCTGAGGTTACTGACGATGCCGGAAGCACGGTCAGCCTGACCACGAAGGTCTATTCCTGCAAGCAATCGAAGAACGAGCAAGAATATGATAAAGCAATCTGAATATTGCAAATATATATGAAGTATTGATAATGGTGGGGATCCGTAAGCGGTCTTGGTCTGGTCGTTGGGCACAAACGAAGTACACGAAGTTGCAATGGCTAACTTTTAACTAAACAAATCCTAAAGTCTAAACGGTGCCAATTCATAAATCCTAAAGTATAAATGAGTGTAGGAAGCCTTGGACGAAATATACAAGATGCCACTTCATAAACTTCGTCCAGAGGCTATTATAGGTGCTGCGTCACCTTATTATTGGGCCAGGCCCATGTAATTTTGAAATACCTGAGTATAGGCTGTTTTTAGAGTCCGTATGTGTGGGGAAACAAGAGATAGGGTTGGTTTCGGACCCCTCCTTCAAGGGCCACGAAATCCCCTCCTCTTCCTCCATATATACAGCCCTTAGGGCACCGTTTAGACTTTAGGATTTGTTTAGTTAAAAGTTATCCATTGCAACTTCGTGTACTTCGTTTGTGTCCAACGACCAGACCAAGACCGCTTTCGGATCCCCACCATTATCAATACTTCATCTATATTCGCAATATTCAGATTGCATTATCATATTCTTGCTTGTTCTTCGATTGCGTGCAGGAATAGACATTCGTGGTCAGGCTGATCGTGCTTCCAGCATCGTCAGTAACCTCAGGAGATTGGTTTAGCGATTGCTAAGGCGCAACGTCGTGCACGTTTGTAGTCGGATCGTCAAAGTCGACTCCACCAAATCGATAGTTATCATCTCATCAAAAGATCGGGACACCCCAGCATTCTTGGCTATGTTGTTACTCCACAGGGAATTGAAATTGATAATGCCAAGATTGAAGCTATTGAGAGTTGGCCGTAGCCCAAAACGGTCACACAAGTGAGGAGTTTCCTTGGCCTCGCTGGTTTCTATAGGCGTTTTGTGAGAGATTTCAGTACCATTGCTGCACCTCTCAATGAGCTTACAAAGAAGGATGTGCCTTTTGTTTGGGGTACCTCACAGGAAGAAGCTTTCACGGTATTAAAACATAAGTTCACACATGCTCCTTTACTCCAACTTCCTGATTTTAATAAGACTTTTGAGCTTGAATGTGATGCTAGTGGAATTGGATTAGGAGGTGTTTTATTACAAGATGGCAAACATGTTGCATACTTTTCTGAAAAACTGAGTGGGCCTAGTCCGAACTATTCTACTTATGATAAAGAATTATATGCTCTTGTTCGGACCTTAGAAACATGGCAACATTATTTATGGCCCAAAGAATTTGTTATACATTCTGATCATGAATCTTTGAAACACATTAAAAGTCAAGCAAAACTGAACCGTAGACATGCTAAATGGGTTGAATTTATTGAGACTTTCCCTTATGTCATTAAACACAAGAAGGGTAAAGAAAATGTTATTGCTGATGCTTTGTCTCGTCATTATACGATGCTTTCACAACTTGACTTTAAAATATTTGGTTTGGAGACCATCAAAGATCAATATGCGCATGATGCTGAATTTAAAGATGTATTGCAGAATTGTAAGGAAGGGAGAACATGGAACAAGTTCGTCGTTAATGATGGATTTGTATTTCGTGCTAACAACCTATGCATTCCAGCTAGCTCTGTTCGTCTTTTGTTGTTGCAGGAGGCGCATGGAGGAGGATTAATGGGACACTTTGGCGTGAAGAAGACGGAGGATATACTTGCTACACATTTCTTTTGGCCAAAGATGAGACGGGATGTTGAGCGTTTTGTTGCTCGCTGCACTACATGTCAAAAAGCTAAGTCACGACTCAATCCTCATGGTTTATATATGCCTTTGCCTGTACCTAGCGTTCCTTGGGAGGATATATCTATGGACTTTGTTTTAGGTTTACCTCGAACAAAGAAGGGGAGGGATAGCATATTTGTTGTCGTGGATAGGTTCTCGAAAATGGCACACTTTATACCATGTCATAAAAGCGATGATGCGGTTAATGTTGCTGATTTGTTCTTTCGTGAAATTATACGCTTGCATGGTGTGCCAAATACTATTGTGTCAGATCGTGATACTAAATTTCTTAGCCACTTTTGGAGATTTTTATGGGCTAAGTTGGGGACTAAACTGCTTTTTAGTACTACATGTCACCCCCAAACTGATGGACAAACTGAAGTAGTCAATAGAACAATGTCTACTATGCTTAGGGCTATTTTGAAGAATAACAAGAAAATGTGGGAAGAATGCTTGCCTCATATTGAATTTGCTTATAATCGTTCATTGCATTCTACTACTAAGATGTGTCCTTTTGAAATTGTGTATGGTTTCCTTCCTCGTGCACCAATTGATTTGTTGCCTCGTCCATCTTCGGAGAAGGTTAATTTTGATGCTAAACAACGTGCTGAATTGATCTTAAAAATGCATGAGTTAACTAAGGAGAACATTGAGCGTATGAATGCTAAATATAAACTTGCCGGAGATAAGGGTAGAAAACATGTTGTGTTTGCACCTGGAGATCTTGTTTGGTTACATTTGCGTAAGGATAGATTTCCTGATTTGCGCAAATCAAAGCTAATGCCACGTGCTGATGGTCCTTTTAAGGTGTTAGAGAAAATAAATGATAATGCATATAAACTTGAGCTGCCTGCAGATTTTAGGGTTAGTCCCACTTTTAACATTGCAGATTTGAAGCCTTATTTGGGTGAGGAAGATGAGCTTCCGTCGAGGACGACTTCATTTCAAGAAGGGGAGGATGATGAGGACATCAATACCATTGTTACACCCACAGCCCCTGCTGCTATACATACTAGACCAATTACTAGAGCTCGCGCACGCCAATTAAATTATCAGGTACTTTCGTTTCTTGGTAATGATTCTAATGTTCATGAGAATATGATGCTGCCTAAATTGGATACGTTTGTTTTGCTTACAAATGAAGGGCCTAGCTTGGAAAAGAAAGAGGAACCTTGGAGCAAGTTCAAGCATGGAGATGATGGCATGCGCCAGGGGAACAAGAACGGAGTTACATGTGATGATTTCAGGACTTTGAAGCCACCATAATGAGTGTAGGAAGCCTTGGACGAAATATACAAGATGCCACTTCATAAACTTCGTCCAGAGGCTATTATAGGTGCTGCATCACCTTATTATTGGGCCAGGCCCATGTAATTTTGAAATACTTGAGTATAGGCTGTTTTTAGAGTCCGTATGTGTGGGGAAACAAGAGATAGGGTTGGTTTCGGACCCCTCCTTCAAGGGCCACGAAATCCCCTCCTCTTCCTCCATATATACAGCCCTTAGGGCACCGTTTAGACTTTGGGATTTGTTTAGTTAAAAGTTAGCCATTGCAACTTCGTGTACTTCGTTTGTGTCCAACGACCAGACCAAGACCGCTTTCGGATCCCCACCATTATCAATACTTCATCTATATTCGCAATATTCAGATTGCATTATCATATTCTTGCTTGTTCTTCGATTGCGTGCAGGAATAGACATTCGTGGTCAGGCTGATCGTGCTTCCAGCATCGTCAGTAACCTCAGGAGATTGGTTTAGCGATTGCTAAGGCGCAACGTCGTGCACGTTTGTAGTCGGATCGTCAAAGTCGACTCCACCAAATCGATTGTTATCATCTCATCAAAAGATCGGGACACCCCCGCCTCTATCATGATCTTTCGATGAGATGATAGCTATCGTTTTTGGTGGAGTAGACTTTGACGATCCGACGACGAACGTGTGAGGACGTCGCGCCTTAGCAATCGCTAAACCAACTCCGAGAGGTTATTTACCACGCCGGAGCACAATCAACCTGACCACGAGGGTCTATCTCCTGCAAGCAAACGAAGAACAAGCAAGAAACTAAGATTTGCAATCTGGATATTGCGAATATAAGATGAAAGCTTTATTGATCAAGGTGGGGTTCTGTGACGTCTTGGTCTAGTCGTTGAACACAAACGAAGTACGCGAAGTTGCAGCTATGGCAAACTTTTAATCTAAACAAAACCCAAAGTCTAAACGACGCCCTAAGGGCAGTATATATGGAGGAGTAGGGGTGAATTTCGTGACCCCTTGTAGGAGGGGTCCGAAACCAACCCTAACTTTGTTTCCCCACACGTACGGACTCTAAAAACAGCCTATACTTAAGTATTTCGAAATTACATGGGCCTGGCCCAAAAATAAGGTGGCGCAGCACCTAAAATAAGCTTTGGACGAAATTTATGAAGGGGCATCTTGTATATTTCGTCCATGTCCTTGTGGGTCATCACGGAGGCTTCAAAGTGCTTAAATATGCACTAGAAACACCATTCTGGATCCCTTCACGCACGCCTTCATCTCCATGCTTGATCCTGCTCCAGTGTTAATCCCTCTTGTCCATGCTAGGCCCTTCATTAGTAATCAATACAAATGTATCCAATTTAGGCAGCATCATATTCTCATGAACATTAGAATCATTACCAAGAAATGAAAGTACCTGATAATTTAATTGGCGTGCGCGAGCTCTAGTAATTGGTCCAGTATATGTAGCAGTAGGGGCTGTGGGTGTAACAATGGTATTGATGTCCTCATCATCCTACCCTTCTTGAAATGAAGTCGTCCTCGACGGAAGCTCATTTTCCTCACTCAAATAAGGCTTCAAATCTGCAATGTTAAAAGTGGGACTAACCCCAAAATCTGCAGGAAGCTCAAGTTTGTATGCATTATCATTTATTTTCTCTAACACCTTAAAAGGACCATCAGCACGTGGCATTAGCTTTGACTTGCGCAAATCCGGAAACCTATCCTTACGCAAATGTAACCAAACTAGATCTCCAGGTGCAAAGACAACATGTTTTCTACCCTTATCTCCAGCAAGTTTATATTTAGCATTCATGCGCTCAATATTTTCCTTAGTTAACTCATGCATTTTTAAGATCAATTCAGCATGTTGTTTAGCATCAAAATTAACCTTCTCCGCAGATGGAAGAGGCAACAAATCAATGGATGCACGAGGTAGGAAACCATACACAATTTCAAAAGGGCACATCTTAGTAGTAGAATGCAATGAACGATTATAAGCAAATTCAATATGAGGCAGGCATTCTTCCCACATTTTCTTATTATTCTTCAAAACAGCCCTAAGCATAGTAGACAATGTTCTATTGACTACCTCAGTTTGTCCATCAGTTTGGGGGTGACAAGTAGTACTAAAAAGCAGTTTAGTCCCCAACTTAGCCCATAAACATCTCCAAAAGTGGCTAAGAAATTTAGTATCACGATTTGAAACAATAGTATTTGGCACACCATGCAAGCGAATAATTTCACGAAAGAACAAATCAGCAACATTAGCAGCATCATCGGTTTTATGACATGGTATGAAGTGTGCCATTTTCGAAAATCTATCCACGACAACAAATATGCTATCCCTCCCCTTCTTTGTTCGAGGTAAACCTAAAACAAAGTCCATAGATATATCCTCCCATGGAACACTAGGTACAGGCAAAGGCATATATAAACCATGAGGATTGAGTCGTGACTTAGCTTTTTGACATGTAGTGCAGCGAGCAACAAAGCGCTCAACATCCCGTCTCATCTTTGGCTAAAAGAAATGTGTAGCAAGTACATCCTCTGTCTTCTTTACGCCAAAGTGTCCCATTAATCCTCCTCCATGCGCCTCCTGCAACAACAAAAGACGAACGGAGCTAGCTGGAATGCATAGCTTGTTAGCACGAAACACAAATCCATCGTTAACGACGAACTTGTTCCATGTTCTCCCTTCTTTACAATTCTGCAATACATCTTTAAATTCAGCATCATGCACATATTGATCTTTGATGGTCTCCAAACCAAATATTTTAAAGTCAAGTTGTGAAAGCATAGTATAACGACGAGACAATGCATCAGCAATAACATTTTGTTTACCCTTCTTGTGTTTAATGACATAAGGGAAAGTCTCAATGAATTCAACCCATTTAGCATGTCTACGGTTCAGTTTGGCTTGACTTTTAATATGTTTCAAAGATTCATGATCAGAATGAATAACAAATTCTTTGGGCCATAAATAATGTTGCCATGTTTCCAAAGTCCGAACAAGAGCATATAATTCCTTATCATAAGTAGAGTAATTCAGACTAGGCCCACTCAATTTTTCAGAAAAGTATGCAACAGGTTTGCCATCTTGTAATAACACACCTCCTAATCCAATTCCACTAGCATCACATTCAAGCTCAAAAGTCTTATTAAAATCAGGAAGTTGGAGTAAAGGAGCATGTGTTAACTTATCTTTCAACACCGTGAAGGCTTCTTCCTATACGGTACCCCAAACAAAAGGCACATCCTTCTTTGTAAGCTCGTTGAGAGGTGCAGCAATGGTACTAAAACCTCTCACAAAGCGCCTATAGAAACCAGCGAGGCCAAGGAAACTCCTCACTTGTGTGACCGTTTGGGCTGCGGCCAACTCTCAATAGCTTCAATCTTGGCTTTATCAACTTCAATTCCCTGTGGAGTAACAACATAGCCAAGAAAAGATACTCGGTCGGTGCAAAAGGTGCTCTTCCCAAGGTTACGAAACAAACGTGCATCACGTAGAGCAATAAAAACAGCACGTAAATGTTCCTCCAAAGATCTGCTATAAATCAATATATCATCAAAGTAAACTACCACAAATCGTCCAATGAAAGCACGTAAAACTTCGTTCATTAATCTCATGAAAGTACTAGGTGTATTAGTTAACCCAAAAGGCATGACTAACCACTCATATAATCCAAACTTTGTTTTAAATGCTGTTTTCCATTCATCCCCCAATTTCATACGAATTTGATGGTATCCACTACGCAAATCAACTTTGGAGAATATTGTAGAGCCACGCAATTCATCAAGCATATCATCTAATCTAGGAATAGGATGACGATAACGAATAGTAATATTATTAATGCCTCTACAATCAACACACATACGCGATGTACCATCCTTTTTCGGCACTAGAATAATAGGAATAGCACAAGGACTAAGGGATTCGCGTATATAACCTTTGTCGAGCACCTCCTAGACATGACGCATAATCTCCTTCGTCTCCTTTGGATTAGTACGGTATGGTGCACGGTTGGGTTGCGATGCACCGGGAATTAAGTCAATCTGATGCTCAATCCCTCGAATAGGTGGTAATCCCGGAGGCACATCTTGTGGAAAGACGTCGGCGAACTCCTGCAAAATGTTAGTAACAGCAGGAGGCAAAGAGGAAGGCATGTCCTCGAATGAAAATAATGCCTCTTTGCACACAAAAGCATAGCAAACAGATTTGCTGAAATCTAGATCATCAATATCAGATTTGGTGGCAAGTAGACATGCACTTTTCAATTTAATTTCAGAAGCAACACTAGATGGTTTGTTATTAGGATTCATTTGTTGCTCAAATTCTTTTGCCACTATCTGATTTTCACTCTTATTTTGCTCCTGTTTTGCCTTACTAGCTCTATTAATATCATCTTTCAAAATAGAATCAGGAGACATAGGAAGCAAAGTAATATGTTTATCCTTATGAACAAGAGTATACTGATTGTTTCTACCATGGTGTACAGAACTTTTATCAAATTGCCATGGTCTACCAAGTAATAAGGAACATGCTTGCATGGGTACCACATCACAATCAACAAAATCAGCATACGTAGAGATACTAAAATGCACACGAACAGTACGTGTTACCTTAACCTTGCCGCTGTTGTTGAACCATTGGATATAGTAAGGATGTGGATGTGGTCTTGTGGTGAGAGAGAGCTTCTCCACCGTCTCCATGCTAGCCAAGTTGTTGCAGCTCCCTCCATCTATGATGACGCGAACAGAACGTTCCTTCACAGCTCCCTTTGTATGGAACAAATTATGCCTCTGATTTTGCTCAGCTTGTGTGACCTGCACACTCAAAACACGTTGAGCAACTAAACATTCATACCTGTCAGCGTCTTCAGGAGCCATGTATTGCGTCTCTTGTTCAGAATCATCTCCACCGTGTTCTTCACGTGTAATGAGAGCCAAAGTGTCCTCATCATAGTCACTAGTGGACTCATACCCACCATCCTCGGTAGCAATCATCACACGCTGAGATTTGCATTCTCTCGCATAATGACCTCTTCCCTTACAACGACGACAAATAATATAACTTGTGTGCCCTGTTGATGCCATGGAAGAAGAAGAACTCTGTGCAGGCCCGGTAGGTGTGCTCTTGGCAGATAGTGGTGGTTGTGCCTGCTTCCTTGTATCACGGCTGGAGGTGGCAGCTGATGGAGGTGTCGGTGCAATAGAATGTGTGGAAGTAGAGGATGCACGCGGTGTCCACGATGAAGGTCGACCTGCAGAAAAGTTAGTCCGCGCCAATGCCTGTCGATCCTGCACTTCACGTTCAGCTTTACAAGCAAGATGGAATAAACGAGTGATATTATTATACTCCTTATACTCTAGGATGGTCTGAATCTCTCTATTTAATCCACCCATAAAACGTGCAAGCATAGCTTCATTCTCCTCAACAATACAACATCTAATCATGCCAGTTTGTAATTCCTGATAATATTCTTCTACAGAATTTTTTCCTTGTCTTAAGCGCTGCAATTTTTGAAGTAATTCACGTTGATAATATGGTGGAACCCAACGAGTACGCATAGCAGTTTTCAAAGCAGCCCAAGTAGTTGGAATAGGATATAATCTACAATGTTCAGACCACCACACACATGCAAAACTAGTAAAAGCACAAACAGCAGCAGCAACACGTCTCTCCTCGGGGTATTGTAAACATGTAAAACGTTGTTCAGTTTCTAACTCCCAAGTAAGATATATATCAGGAACATATCTACCCTCAAATGGTGGAATATTCAATTTCAGTTTAGGAAGATGGTCATGATCTCGTACCTGAGCTGGGAATGCAGCCCTACCATTGCGATTATTTGCATGTGGACGACCTGGTGCTGGTACGTAGTGTTGATTTTGATCAATCTCATCCTCGTAATCGCCCGCATAATCGTCCTCCTCAGCGGTAGCGGGAGCCATAGAAGCATCAACAGTAGGTGCAGCGGCACCAGAAGTTTGACCAGGCTCAAGGGGAACGCGCTGTGCTCGTCCCACTTGATTTGGAAGGCGACGTTGTTGTTGTTGTAGAGGTGCGACAGGTGCAGCCGGCGGTGGTTGTGGAAGACGCGCGAGCAATTCATTAAACTTGTTATCGAGCTTTGTTTCGAACGTCTTCTCAATTCCATCTATCTTCTCCATGGCCTCTTCAAATCTGTTTAGCACGTCTTGCACCTGTCCACTCATCATTTGCTCAAATTTATCATGTAGCTGTTTGTTCGTCATGTTCTCCAAATCAGTCTCATCGGCTTGTGATCCTGCCATGGTTAGCAGCAATAGAAACACACAAGAATATGATCCTACAGACTACTAGGAAGTGGTGGTGGTGGTGTATCACAAATCCGTCAAGCGAATCTCAAATGCTTACCAGTTCTTACCCAGCAGCAGGTGGTGATCGGCCACCGTTGTAGTCAAAACTCTCAAAGATTGGACAGAGCGATTGCCAGGTGGTGTCAAACGCACGACGTAGATGTATGTGGAGCGGGAAGGCTTATGATATGGTAGCAAAAATGTCAGCAATAATCAATTCAGAGATGCAAAGTTGAATAAACGCTCAACGACGGTACGGTGCTAGTCCTAGGCTAGACCGTACTAGAGACGCGAGCCTAGAACACTAACAAAATCACGGAGCGGCACGTAAACAAGGGAAGAGCACACTCTAAAAAAAAATTCATTTTTTTTTGCGCTCCTTTTTTTTTTGCAAAAAATCACTATAATGGCGAGTGTCTCAAAACTCTTCCCAAGTCAAACTAACAGGATTGGCACGAAATTTTTTTTTGAATTTTTTTTTCGGAAATCAGGGCAGCGACGACGAAAAAGTGCGACAAAAAATCACTATGATGGCAAGTGTCTCAAAATGCTCCCTGGGACCTAAAAATAGGATAGGGAAAAAATATTTTTGACTGCCAAAATTTTGGCCTAAAAATATTTTTGACTGCCAAAATTTTGGCCAAAATTATTTTTTTTCCGAAACCTACTCCGACAAGGAAACACGAATCGGAAACTAGATGGATCTCGAAAACAAACCTAATATGAAAAGAACTCGGATTGGTGGTGGATATATGGTGGTGGATATATAGTGGTGGTATATGGATACGGATCGGTGGTGGTATATGGATACAGATCGGTGATGGTATATGGATTCAGAGCGGTGGTGGATAAGCGGTGGTGGTAGATGGCAGGGGCGATGATGATGGTGCGGCGGCGGCGTGAAAACTTATGAACAGAACTCGAAACTCTAAAGGACTAGACGCTAAGACCAGCAATTTGACACGACGATGCAACCGCAAATTCAACAAAGCAAATACAGAAAAGATTATGCAAAGGCTCAGATTGGTTCGGATATGATGAACTAACCCTAAATTTTTTTTTGTCTTTTTCATGGACTCTAGGTATGAAGAACAGACTCGATCTAAACTACGAAAAACTGTAAAATCTCACCGAGCAACCTGGAAATCTGATACCACTTGATAGAGGCGAGGGTGTCCCGATCTTTCGATGAGATGATAGCTATCGTTTTTGGTGGAGTAGACTTTGACGATCCGACTACGAACGTGCGAGGACGTCGCGCCTTAGCAATCGCTAAACCAACTCCGATAGGTTATTGACCACGCCGGAGCACGATCAACCTGACCACGAGGGTCTATTTCCTGCAAGCAAACGAAGAATAAGCAAGAAACTAAGATTTGCAATCTGGATATTGCGAATATAAGATGAAAGCTTTATTGATCAAGGTGGGGTTCTGTGACGTCTTGGTCTGGTCGTTGAACACAAACGAAGTACGCGAAGTTGCAGCTATGGCGAACTTTTAATCTAAACAAAACCCAAGTGTAAACGACGCCCTAAGGGCTGTATATATGGAGGAAGAAGGGGGAATTTCGTGGCCCTTGGAGGAGGGATCCGAAACCAACCCTAACTCTTGTTTTCCCACACATACGGACTCTAAAAACTGCCTATACTTAAGTATTTCGAAATTACATGGGCCTGGCCCAATAATAAGGTGATGCAGCACCTATAATAGCCTCTGGACGAAATTTATGAAGTGGCATCTTGTATATTTCGTCCAAGGCTTCATGCACGCATTAAGGTGGCTTTAATGTCCTGAAATCATCACTTGTAACTCCGTTCTTGTTCCCCTTGCGCATGCCATTATCTCCATGCCATTATCTCCCAACCTGGAAATCTGATACCACTTGATAGAGGCGAGAGTGTCCCGATCTTTCGATGAGAAGATATCTATCGTTTTTGGTGGAGTAGACTTTGACGATCCGACTACGAACGTGCGAGGACGTCGCGCCTAAGCAATCGCTAAACCAACTCCGAGAGGTTATTGACCACGCCAGAGCACCATCAACCTGACCACGAGGGTATATCTCCTGCAGGCAAACGAAGAACAAGCAAGAAACTAAGATTTGCAATCTGGATATTGCGAATATAAGATGAAAGCTTTATTGATCAAGGTGAGGTTCTGTGACGTCTTGGTCTGGTCGTTGAACACAAACGAAGTACGTGAAGTTGCAGCTATGGCGAACTTTTAATCTAAACAAAACCCAAAGTCTAAACGGTGCCCTAAGGGCTGTATATATGGAGGAAGAGGGGGGGATTTCGTGGCCCTTGAAGGAGGGGTTCGAAACCAGCCCTATCTCTTGTTTCCCCACACATACGGACTCTAAAAACAGCCTATACTCAAGTATTTCGAAATTACATGGGCCTGGCCCAATAATAAGGTGACGCAGCACCTATGATAGCCTCTGGACGAAATTTATGAAGTGGCATCTTGTATATTTCGTCCAAGGCTTCATGCACTCATTATGGTGGCTTCAAAGTCCTGAAATCATCACTTGTAACTCCGTTCTTGTTCCCCTTGCGCATGCCATCATCTCCATGCTTGAACTTGCTCCAAGGTTCCTCTTTCTTGTCCAAGCTAGGCCCTTCATTTGTAAGAAAAACAAATGTATCCAATTTAGGTAGCAACATATTCTCATGAACATTAGAATCATTACCAAGAAACGAAAGTACCTGATAATTTAATTGGCATGCGCGAGCTCTAGTAATTGGTCCAGTATGTATAGCAGTAGGGGCTGTGGGTGTAACAATGGTATTGATGTCCTCATCATCCTCCCCTTCTTGAAATGAAGTGGTCCTCGACGGAAGCTCATCTTCCTCACCCAAATAAGGCTTCAAATCTGCAATGTTAAAAGTGGGACTAACCCCAAAATCTGCAGGCAGCTCAAGTTTATATGCATTATCGTTTATTTTCTCTAACACCTTAAAAGGACCATCAGCACGTGGCATTAGCTTTGATTTGCGCAAATCAGGAAATCTATCCTTACGCAAATGAAGAATGCCTGCCTCATATTGAATTTGCTTATAATCTTCATTGCATTCTACTAATAAGAGTTGCCCTTTTGAAATTGTGTATGATTTCCTACCTCGTGCACCATTGATGTTGCCTCTTCCATTTTCGGAGAAGGTTAATTTTGATGCTAAACAACGTGCTGAATTGATCTAAAA